>JBAWJQ010001723.1:0-468737 GCA_037783105.1 Bactrocera zonata
AAGTTGAGTTCTCTTGTCTTGTCGATTCTTCTAATGATATACATATAGATAATCCACAAGTCGAACATTTATTCGTATGAGCTACATACGACGAACGACTTAAGGACAATTACAATTACACAATTACAGTGCCTAGAGATTAAAACTGTCGTTAAACCGACGTTGATAGGTGTACTATAAGTTAGACAAGAAAGCTAGCTTTATCTAAAGGGATAGACGGGCTTTGCTAAAAAAGTCCTCTGAAGTTTCATTCAGTTTAATGCTTGATATTAAGGCTTAGAATCATAGCTCCAAAGAATTTCCGCCTTCGGCTTACATTCAAGTTTTTGTCAGAAGACTATGCCTATATTGGATAAGTGTTTCTTGGCCTGCAGTGCCCTGTATAGAGCGTTTAAAGGAGGTGGAATTCGTATCGGTGGAGGTTGATTATCTTCTTAAACCTTGCGAGGTTCTACTCTTCTAGGAGCAGCTTTGCATGGCGCATTCCCTCCGCCAGCTGCCAGTGCTGTTCTCTCCGGGAGCAGCTCCTTAAGAAAGCATGGTTCTGGCCCCGTCATCCCTAGCTCCCGCAGACCGGGCTAGTTCGTCGGTCAGCTTATTGTCGGTTACCTCTTTATGCTCCGGGACCCAGGTTAGATGTACCCGGTTGCACACTGATAGGCGGTTCAGTCTTACTATACACTCCACTCCACTGAAAGCGAGTTAACACTATACGCTGAGATGTTCACAAAACGTCCCATTGGTATGGATAGTTTGGTATGCGGTCCCGCAATGGCTGCTCCAATGCCTTCCGGTGTTTTTGAGCCATCAGTGTCCGATATCCGCGTATGAAATATGTAAGATACCGCTTATAAACCATAAGTGCAGTAATTAGAAAAATTAAGGAGAGTATGGGCTCCTCTATTCTGAATTCGTAATTTTTCTCAATTCATCCACATTTATTGAACCTGTTGAGAATTCCATCATTTAAAACTGGTACTTAAATGTTAACCAACCTGTTCCATTGAAATTTCACTGACTACATGATGCTTTCTAATTACTATATCTTAATAACTTCACAACTACAACAATAACTCAAGAGTACATAAAGCTCAACAGAGTGTAAAATTTCAAAGAACCCGTCAGAAGTTAACTCATTCCACCAGCGTTTCATTGCCAACCCATACCACTCGTACTCAAACGCAGCCACCATGCAACCCACCACCTTCTGTAGCCGAAAAGCAGCTTCGTTGAATTTCGTGTCTAATTAGCTCCATTTGAAAGTGACTTCTGCGCTGCGACTTATCGAGCACGAAAGCGGATAATTTGAGTGCGTATTGGTGTGTGTGTGCCAACAAAAAGGGTGCGTACTCTTCTCGGAACTCTGTTGCACCGACAGTAATGTATGGCCCACAGGAGTAACCCTTGCAGCAGCCGGCCCGGCCACACATTCGTACGCACACACATGCGCGGGCGGTCATCCAAAACGATTTAATTTCCGATAGCGCGTCAGACGCGTGTCACCCGAAAGGAAAACAGCGCACATAAACAAAAACAACAAAGCCGAGTAATCAGCCAAACAATGGAATCAACAAACCAGTAAATAAGAAGTCAAAGCGGAAAACGTCAGTGGCTCGTCGTTGGGGGTGTGTGAGTGTGGGAAGGCGGCAGTCGGCTCGCGACATGCGCCTGTCAGCAGGACCTGCGTGGCCGGAATATGCAGCAAGTTGTTGCACGCACAAATAAATTGCGATGCGACAATGTCAACCAGCCGAAAGTGCTCTCATCC
Source organism: Bactrocera zonata (assembly GCA_037783105.1). Lineage (NCBI taxonomy): Eukaryota > Metazoa > Arthropoda > Insecta > Diptera > Tephritidae > Bactrocera > Bactrocera zonata. The sequence goes on from JBAWJQ010001723.1 coordinate 1,769, forward strand.
ATGCATACGGATTTCCCGATAATGTACGCAGTTAGTTCGTGAAGAGGGCGCGGGGGCGCATGCCGAAGTTAAAGATGTGCAACATGCGCGACAATGAGGGCGCGTTTGCAGTTTGGGACTCGTTATATATTGGTTCATACGAGGGGAGTTCGTCGAGTTCCAGACTTTTTAGTGAAGTTTCGAAATCCATTTCATTAGTTGGACTGTCATTAGACGTATTTGGATATACTTACACATTCCCTGTTTAGGTAACTGTAGAAGATCCAGAAATCAGCTCTGTCTAAAGTTTATATTTTCCAACATTCTGAAGAATCGGTATTCAACAGAGGTTCCAAAGTAGGTACCTATAACTACAGCGACTCGAGATTCTTGACTGATTGTTCAATGTCCACTGGTAAAACTTTAAGGAAGACCGTGGATAAAAAAGTTGGACTTCATTCAGAGTTATTGATAGTTTTCTGCTGGGGTTTTGTCTTGTAGTCATTAAAGAAAATCATGTTTCCGACGATATATTTGAAGAAGCCACCTGAGGATCCAGGTAAAGCTAATAATCAAGAAATATGCTTTTCCTGAGGAGATCCGAGATGAAAATGTTTCGGGTTAAGGTTGGAAATGAAAGTCATATAAGGGTCTAACAAAAATACTCTCAAAGTACATGAGGGGCATGACATTCGTCATGGAGTGATTCATTCATTATACCTCTTTTTAGGATAAATATCTCGAGGTCAATGCAGATCAAAACACGCCTAAAACAGAACTCTCGTGAAAACCTCTTAGAGCCAGGACTTTAAACACAAAATAAAATTATTCACCTTTCAATTAAAAATTCACTGACTTCTCAAACAGCGCTTGTATTTGGGCTGTTAGTTAGTTAAGGCCTAAAACTAACGGTGGTGGCAAGTCACGTGTCATGTGTTAAAGGAGTGGCCTTAATTGACGACGCTCGAGGTCGAGGCGTGTGCTGTGACAGTGTAAAATGGAACAAAACGTATGTCAAATGTCCTGTTAGCTATACGTGTAGACTGTTAGTAGTTAGCGGTCTACACCCTCTGCACGCTCCAATGCACACACATATAAGGGCAGTGTGTATGTAAGTAAATTTGGTAACTTGCTTTTAACGCCAGCGTTTAAATATTTGTTGTACTTGTTTTGGCAGTGATGATTCCAAAAATATGCACGAACTCTATACTTAATGTATTCGACAATAATTTATGTGGCATGCAACAAATTCGTGTTGCACGCGCGTCTACGTAAACTAACCGAGATGACTCGCACTCGCACTCGTAATCTTATGTATGTATTGCGCCTGCGCGTATGCTTCGACGCCGTTGCTTAATTTATATTAATTTAATTTTTTAAGTGCTTAAATTGAGTGGGTTGAAACTTTTGGAGATAGATGGATGAGTATCTTAAGTGTTTAAAAACTAAAAAAAAACACATATACACATTAATTGCATTTAAAATTTAAGAAGGGGGGTGGATAGGAAGGACCATTAGTGGCCTTAACTGAAGATGGTTTCTAGAGATTAATTTTGGCAATCTCTTTTTCTTCTTAATAATCAATCAGGCGAATTACTACTTTTTGGAGGAGTTGTTCCTTTAGATCTTGTAGAGGATTTTCTCCATTTTATGAGAGTTGTGGTTTTCCTATTATTTTTAATTGTAACGTCGAGATGTCCTCATAATGGTTACTCTCGTCGTGATGCCTTCTCTAGCAGATTGTTTTCGATCAAACTGATTAAAAATATTCTCGTCTTAAGCTTTTGGCGCTTCATTTCCACGTCTTTAACATAAACACAAGTGGTAATAGCTTATGGAAGAGGTACAGCAATGCTATTGTACATCTTACTCACATAAACCTTTTATAACCACGAGTATTCAATAGTCCTAGAACTTGTAACTTCAATGTCAACGTTTTTTCCAGTCCCTGAAAAAGTCAGAATAGTATTTGTCCGGTATAAAATTCAAGATCTCAGCAGATTCAGTTTTTATCTTCTTCAGCGTGACAAAACGGCATCAGAAACTATAATATTTCTTGATATACACATTTACTATTGGCGGTGTTACGTCCCGGTCTTTTCAATTGATGGAATAGCCAGAACTCGCAGGGAGCCAAATATATCAAAGTACTGCTCCGCAAGCGCTGAGCGAGATAAGTCAAGTTTTTGGCAGAAAACGTCGCGAAGTAGCAAGGATAATCTGGCTTGGTGTAGTAACATGCTGAAGGAACCAAAATTGTTCGCCTAAAATATCGACCGTTTCAGACGAGTAGTTTGACTCATCGCTCTAAGTTGGCCAGGCGGAAGAAATTCATAGCGCGAAAAATCACGACAATCATCTCACCCTACTTTTTGACCACAGTTGTATAATAGTTAATTCTCAGATAGAATCCTTCGAACTGTTGAGAGCGTAACACTTGGGTTGAGCCCGCTTGAATTTTAGTGCGAACTTGTTCGAGCCAGAATGTTAGATCGTTCCAGCTCCAAATGACGAAACCAGTTTTTTATTGGTTAATAACGGGTGGGCCACCTAACGTTTTAAATTTGAATCTATATTTCGACATTGGAAATGCCAAATACCATTCGGAAAGTGACAGATATTCAGTAAAAAGTCTAAAATTTACGAAATGGGTCGCTATTCACTAGAAGATAACTGGGAAATATTGAAAAAAACGAGGGTGGTCAATTTTATTGAAAAATCATCTTTTCGTTCGAGGCTCATTTCCACCTCGATGGTGACGTTAACAAGCAGAATTGTCGCATTTGGGGCACAAGACGGCACTACTTGCCATACAGCAAACGCTACACTTAATCTTTTACGCCCTATTTTCGAAAATCGCATAATCAGCAAAAGAGGTGATGTGAATTGTCCTCCCAGAAGCTGCGATTTAACTCCGTTGGACTATTTTCTGTGGGGAGCTGTTAAAGATAAATGTTACGCCAACAATCCAGAAACAATTCAAGATCTAAAGTACGAGATTCAAGCTGCTGTAGCTGCCATTAGGCCTGAAACCATCGAGAGAGTACTCCAAAATTGGGTGGATCGGATAAGCTACTGTAAACTCAGCCGTGGTGGTCATTTGTCCGAAATTGTTTTCCACAAATAAATTTCATAAAACAACCTTTTAAATAAATGTCAGACCTTTGAAAAATATTAAGCCGTTTTTTATATTGACTTTTTAAATTTAAAATTTTATATGGCCCACCCTTTATTAGAAAATGGACAATGTGAAACGACGGTAGAAACCGCGTCATATCTTGCACTAATTCTCACTTCTTAATCTCTTAAATCAAAATTGTTAGAAATAAAGATTACGGCACTTTCACCTACTTACTTTTCTTGAGTGTATTCAACAGGAGAATATGCTAGTACTTGACGTTATAAACCAAAGGAGTGCAAAGCTCTGTTTATCCAACAGTGACTTTTTGACAGTTGTTTTCGTTTATGCTATCTCTTATAAATGGTTGATGAAAGAATGCACACTGAAATAATGTAAGATTTGCAATCGGGATGACTTTATATGTTGTACTTCCTCTTCTTTTTCTTAACTGGCGTAGATACCGCTTATGCGTCCCAGTCGTTTCTTCTTTTTGCATGGTGGCGCCAATTAGAGATTCCAAGCGAAGCTAGGTCCTTCTCCACCTGGTATTTCCAACGGAGTGGAGGTCTTCCTCTTAACTGTTTTCCCCCGGTGGGCACAGCGTCGGAAACTTTCAAAATTGAAGCCTTTTCGTCCATTCGGACAACGTGACCTAGCCAGCGCGGCGGCTGTCTCTTAATTCGCTGAACTATGTCCTTGTCGTTGTAGATTGTAGAGCTAATCGTTCAATCGAATGCGGTATTCGCTGTGACTAATGCGCAAAGGATCATAAATCTTCCGCCGAACTTTTCTCTCGAAAACTCTTAATGTCGACCCACCATATGTTGTCATCGTCTATGCCTCTGCATCATATAGCAGGACGGGAATAATGAGTAACTCATAGAACTTCTTAATTGCCTAACCGAAGTAGCAGCTGTTGGCAAGACTTATTCTGCGTTGGATTTCGAGACTGACATTGTTGTTGGTGTTAGTACTGGTTCTACTGGTTCCAAGATAGACGAAATTATCAATGACTTCGAAGTTATGACTGTCAACAGTGACATGGGTGCCTAGTCGCGAGGTTTGATGACTGAAAATATTTCGTCTTGCCCTCATTCACTACCAGACCCATTTGTTTCGCTTCCTTGTCCAGTCTGGAGAAAGCTGAACTAACGGCGCGGTTCTTGAGGCCAATGATATCAATATCATCGGCGTACGCCAGCAGCTGCACACACTTATAGAAGATGGTACCTTCTCTATTTAGTTCTGCAGTTCGAATTATTTTCCCCAAGAGTAGATTAAAGGAGTCGGACGAAAGGGAGTCACCTTGTCTGAAACCTCGTTTGTTATCGAACGGCTCGTAGAGGTCCTTCCCTAATCCCACGGAACTTTTGGTATTGCTCTCCGTCGGTTTACACAGCCGAATTAGTTTTGCAAGGATCTCTTCCAAGACTTTCAAGTGAATGGAAATCAGGAAACTTTCTTCACTTGCACGAACTTCTACATATGACTCCATCCTACAAGACAAGCACCTATAATATGTACTACAAGTATAAATTAGAATATATAATATTGTTGATACATATCTGCTTACATGCAAGCAATCATTAAAGCCTTCTACATTTCTTTCCATTTCTTATGAGTTGAGGTTTATTGCAAAACTATTTTTAAAACTATATTCAAGCAGGATATACCAAGTTTGATTAAAGACTTATTCTCAAATTTCTAGTAAGCTGGAATAAGCACTGGTGCGCACAGCATATTTCACACAGCTCAGTTTTAATGGGAAAGCGTGTAATCCAATCAACAAAGCAACCAGCGCAAACAACCGATTAGTCCACATTTTGTATATTGGCTTAGGCAATATTTGATTACCATTTTCTCAGCCTCTCAGCTCAACCACGCATTTATTTTAAATGTTTAATCAACTCGAGACACTTATCCTTTTGCGGCGACTCCTTGCGATTTTCGCATTACAACTAATTGTCCAAACATGCGATACGCCCAACAGTTAAGTGTTTGTTGTTGTAATTATTATCTGTATTTGTGCTGTTGTTTTGTGGCATTGTTGGCAAATAACAATTGTGGGAAACGCGACAATATTGTAAATGTCAATCAGTGGCAACCACTTACCCCGACCACTTCGCCAATGTTGCCGAGAACAACACTCCAGCGACAAGCAACATATTCCGCAGCAATTTAAGGATTTCACACGTTCTCACCGTCAATCGGGTGGTGGTTGCCGACTGCTCTTTACGCGTCGCTGAAAGCAAGCGAGCAGCGCGCATTCAGCCAAACCGATGAAGCGTTACTTAGCGCTCACTTACGGCGGCTTGTTGTTGCACTTTTTGCCACTCGCTGGGAAATAAAAGCACACAAGCGCGGTCGAGTGAAGGGCTGAGGCAGCGGAAAATTTCTAATGCCTAATATTCGCTCAAATACATTGTGATTCACCAGAAATTTCGGGTTGTTTCACACGCATCAAATGCCGAGGTATACTTTTATGCGTCACCGCTCTTAGCAGCGCCCCTGTGTGTGTGTGCTTGTGTAGTGTTTGTCGGGTGGTGTTGTTGGTAAATGTTTTCGGCATTATTCGACTCGTTTTCATTTGTTTTATACTCTCGGGTATGTTGCTGTTGTTGTTGCTGCTTTGGGTGGAAAAGTCAACGTAGTGCAATAATTGTCGGTAAATGGTGATTAGTCATTGTGTTTTCGGGCTTATAATGCGCAACGCCGTGGGTGATCATCAAGCCCATCATGTATTGCCTCTTAAATGCTAGTAAATGTTATTATATTACGGCTATTGTCAAAGTATGGGTATGTGTGTGCGTAATACTGGTGATTGTTCTACTTGAATGCGCTTTTAGCCTGGGACCCGGGGTTTTATGGAAATTGTTAATAATATTTCAATTTTTTGAAGCGCTTAGCGAATTACACACCAAATACATGCATACATGCATACATACGTACGCTTTCGAGTGTTTTGTTCGTGGTCAGTGAAGAGTGTGTGGGAACCAAATAAATAAAGATCAGTTTTTGAAAACATGAAAGAAGTACGAGCACTTTTTAAAGTGTCCGTCGAAGTGGAAACTTTAAATCGCACAATTTTTAGTTACAATTAATTTGAGCAGCTTACAAACATACATACATACACTCGTGTGAATATTGTTGGCTTTTAAGTTTGAAATATTTGATTTATTTGCTCTGGGATTTTTTTCAATCTGATTGAGTTCTCATGAAGGCTTCATTGATACTTCCTGTTGCCTAAATTGGAAAAAGTTCTAAGCGCTTTAACTAACAATAACAAAAAATGCATTCTGTAAATCATAATGTATCATAATGTATCGCAATTAGTGGCAATTTGGCACAATGATGGATATTTGTACTAAAAAAATTTAACAATGAAAAATAATAAATTTTATGCAATAATAAATCTGGATTAAGTCTAAATGCTGTGAGAAGCTTAAGTAATATTCTTATTGAGCCAGAAACGTCTTTTTCCCCTGAGATCACTTTTCATTACTGATAAAATGTTCAGTAATCTTTGATCAAACTTAAACTAGTACAATTAACCGATAAAAACCCAATTACTTACTATACACCTTTTAAAAGTTAGGATAAGTTCAGTTAGGGCTTTGGATTGATCCAAAATGATGATCTAACTTAGACAGAAATTCGGGGTTCTTAAAAGGTGTGTCTACCGAGAAATTTCAATCTCAGTCAGCCAATAGCTGGGCAATTAAGAAAGCCACGCCTTTCTCCATATAGCTTTGGTATTCGAGGATCCGCGGGTCCGACAGTATATTTATCCACACCGCCAGTAGTTCGGATGACCTCTTACGGTTCACTCGGGGTCAGAAGTTACTCGCAGTCGCAGAAGTTCTCGTTGTTGGCCAGTGCTTAAGCTCACTGGAGGTGCAAAGGTCCACGGCTGAATGCAAGCAGACATCAGAGAACCGACTCGACTCCAATTGGATGCAAATTCTAATGGGATGTGGCATTCCTAGTCAGCTCATCGGCTATGTAGTTTCCAGTGATTCCGCCTTCACCGGGCATGCATACGAGTCTAATATGGAATAAGCTTGAAGCTATTGCTAATGAAGTCCTGTAATTCTTGATTAGTTTTGAGCGCACAATCAGCGAGCTCAAAGGTAGTATAGCTGCTCAGCTGTCGGCGTAAATGCACACCTCTTTGAAGAAGGCTGCACTTCGAAAAAGTATATCTGTCGCTACCTTTATGGCAGCTACATCCGATTGAAAGACGCTACAATGATGTGGTTGTCTGAAACTAGATTTCAGGGAGATCTCGTAACAGAAGACTTTACGACCTTCTCTCCTCCTTAATTTTGGTCCGTCGGTGAAACACATTATAAAAGTAGTAGATTCAAAATTACTATTTAAATAATAGTGATAAAGAGTGTTTTATGAGGCGTGTAGTTTTCAAGAAGAAATAACAAATGCCTGCAAGACTTCATTTTTGAATAAATATGGACCAATGATTATACTTGTCCATAAAGCACACCAAGAAGCGACTTTTTGAGAATTTCACGGCATCTCAACAATGCCTTGCGGATTAATATCCCTCCAAATGCCACAATTTTGTTTACTAACGTACCCATTCAATAAAACATGAGCTTCATCGCTGGAAAAAAATTGTTGTGAAAGTCAAGATCGGTGGCCCTATTGTTTTAGGTCGATTCAACGAACGGCTGACGACATTTATGGTCGTTCGGTTTTAATTTTTGCACGAATTGGATTTTGTAAAACCGCAAACCAAGATTCGTCCGCAAAATCGTCCGTAAACCGGATGGCCACAGCTCCAATTTTTGCTAAAGATCATTGGGGTATTTTTCGATACTCTACTCCACGGGCAGTAGGGATTTTGGTGCGCACCTTGCGGCGTATCAGAGGATGTGTATTATCTACTAGCGTAACTTTGCTTTGCTGCGATTTTCGGCCGATTGATCGTCTATTTTGGGGACTTAAACATAGGTTCAAGACTCACCGCCAGTAATAATATGCTTCAGGATATCCTGGTAGTCGGAAAGTATTGTTTGACAGTCGTTAACGCGACGCTGATGGAAAAATTTAGTAATTTTGGAATCAATCGGGCTTTCACTTTCTTTAGGCCCAATTGCTCTTTCAAAATAGTTTCGCTGATCCTTCCGATATTCCAATGAAGCCAGCCATCTGACTATTCATTATCGATTCTCAAGCAACAATTCCTTCATATTATTTACATGTTGATCATCAGTTGATGTTGATGAGCGTCCTGGACGTCTATTCTAAGAAAATTACGTGGAAATTTAATGCTTGGGCTACATTGAGTTGAAAAATAGTATAATTGCTCCGCATCTCTTTCTAGCTTCCATACTATTTATATACGAACTTCATGAGACCGTGTGATGTTAAATTATATATTTTGCACCTCAAGATCTCTTATCAAAAGTAATACCAATAGTTAGTGCCTAATATGGAAAGCTGTTTCGCATTATATAGCCAACTCCCGCATACTCGTCTTATATTGTATTTCTTTAGCTTCGGTTTTCCTTTAAAAAAAACTTAGGATTTCTCTCCCATAAATTCCAAATAATTAATTGCATGACACACATTCGATCGCAATATTTATAAACATTTTCGAGAAGTCTTTTCCCCTGCTCATATCGAATTTTTAACACCTTGCGCTTATCTCATTACCCAAATCACCTCACAACATATTATTTATATTTATCCGCGTCTGCCGCAATTGCTGACCAAAATTTTCGAATTACGTATTTATTAAGCGCACAGCTTATCTCAAGCGCTTTCGTGCAAATGGAATATGAAAATCAGCTTAAATGTTTGTATTATTGCTAGTTAAGGGGTTTGCGAGCGCGATATTACGTGATAAGCGTGGCCAGAGCACAATAAATATTAGCTGACCGGTTGTGAGATGGAAAATTTATTTATTTTTTTTTTTATTTTAATACTGTTTCGAATTATTTTTACTCAAAAATATATATTTTCAGCCGAAATTTGCCACTTTTTGCTACCATTTTTGCGAGTTTCGCCGAAAAACTCAAATGCAAGCGCCTAAATAAACAATAAAATAACGGCAAATGAAGTATGAAAATATTAGAAATATTCAAAATCAATATGTCGGCACACACACTCGGACACTCACAAAAATGATTAATATTTTTTATGGCAAAAGTTGTTTAAATCATTTAATATACCAATTATAAGCGCAGTAAAAGTGAGCATAAATAAATCTGCAAGTTGCATGCCACAAGAGCGCCGCACTGCCGTTGCAAGCGCGCCAAAAAGCTGTCAGCCCATGCAAGTACCCTGTAAATATATTACTTTAGTTTTGGTTGGTGTGTGCGGGGGTGTGCATGCCACCAATCAGGCAATCCGACAATCAGCCAGTTAGTCCAGAGTTTAGCGGGTTAGCAGGTTTACCGGTCGCCCCGCCAAGCAGAAGAAAAGGTAAATAGAAATAATAAATAAACACGCCGCCTGTCCAAATACTCATATGTGGCTGTTAAGCTCGCGTATCCCTGTGTGTCAAATGTTGCATGTTCGTACGTGGACAACACTTGGCTGCGGCGCACTCATGCTTTATGAATGGCAGCACAACTGACGCAAGCAATTTTATATTATTTATTTGATGGCCATTAATGCTGGCGGCGTACGTCGGGTAAATAACATTACGTTGCACTAGAGGCACATATTGGCATATATGCCATGTTTGTAGAATTTACATACTTACAGCTATTTTACTTAAGTAAATGGCAAGACATTTTTTGACTTAAATTGCAGAAATAGGGCTTCTCTTCGAAAATTACGTCAAAATTTTCGAATTCCCAACTCTTAGATGAGAGATGAGCTCCGTAGTTTAATTTTAAGTAGAATCCCATTCACTTTTTGAAGAAGTAAACCACAAAAACTCATCCAAGAAGTACAAAATATGACTTGAGTTTGCAGGCTTAATAATTCTTGTGGAGCTTCTTCCTTTTGCATTAATGTTTGAGACGCATCGTTTCTGACCCGGTGAAATAAATAAACAATTTGAGACCACCATCGGCTTACTCTATTCCGGTCAAAATAGAACGATCTTCAGGTCTTAAAGTGACTATAAAAACCTTTTGAAAACATATTTCTCAACATAAGTTTCACTCCGTCACATTTGTCCCAACCCTCCTCCAACTTTTTTAAACCGATATACCGTTTTCTGACTGTAACATCTTCATTGGATTTAAATATCTGGGCGACTAGTGAGTTTTCAAGTTAAAAAACAAAAAAAGTCGCAAGAAGTAAGTCCAAAAAATGCGGCGGACGGGACAGCTGTTCGAGCAGACTTCGTTTCCTTTGGAGTGGTTTCACTTAAATTCCTCTGCGACACGGCACTCCTCATCTTTCCAGCTGTTCTTTTGCCTTTTCCGAAAACCAGTGGTTGGTTCGGTTGCAGCTGTACGTAAGAAGCTTGAAATGCCATTTCACAATTCCCTTATACAGAGTTGGTAATGAGTGATCTCAGAGAGCAGCAGTGCAAGCCGAGTAGAAAATTGTTCATCTGTCTATTGTGATTGCGGCTTCTCGGCGTCGAACCTTCCTTGTGTTTATTGATGTGCTTTTTTTGCTGCACAGAGGCGATCTTGACTGCAACAAGATAGTGGTCGAAATCGATGTTAGGACCTCATAGCATACGCATGTCTAAACGGGTTTTCCGTCTGTCACAACACGATCGATCTGGTTGCTGGCTTTTCGATCCAGATACAGCCAGGTAGCTTGATGCTGGTATCTAGAACTTGAGATAACCACATTTCGGGTCCCGCCCAAGTTGATCAGTCTCGGCCCATTTGGGGATAATTAATCATGGAGGCTGAATTTGCCGACCATCTTTAGTCATATCGTCCTTCTCTTCCACCGTGGTGTGGGCGCAAATCAGCGATATGTTAAAGAACTTCGCTTTGATATGGATTGTTGCTAGAATGTGGCTGAATGTCACAACTCGGCGACGAAGTCTCTCTCCCACGACGAATCCTACATCGAATTTGCGCTTCATTTTTTGGCCACTGTATAAATGCTACAAGGACCTACTCGCCTCAGTCCTTGTCTCGTTCATCGTATTTCTTGGACGGTGGCGGTGTCAGTCTTCACTCTCTCTGGGGGACATCAACCAGCTGGACAGCGGCACCTTCCCAATTAGGCGACCGAAAATTCCAGGTGCATGCCTTTAAATCTTTATCCTTAACACGTTTGCAGGCTGTTTTCTTCTTTTAATTGGTAGTGTTTTTACGTGACGGGTCCTACGTACAGCGCACCCATCTCATTTTAGCTAGCCTTCATATGGAGGTGTTTTTTGACTACCCAGAGGATACTTGATCTGCGACCGGAAGTCCTGAGTTGCTTGAACCGTATGTAAAGAAATCGTCTCTGGCCACTGCCAAGTGAATGGCGCTCAGAGAACTTTCCTCACTTGCGCGAACTTCTACACATGGCACCATCCTCCAAATATTTATTTATTCACTATACAATATAGCAAATTATCTCTTATTTGTAGTAAAAAAACATAACTAGTACAACGCGACTTCCTCAACTGTCTAATACAACCATTCAAATTCCATCAACTACACAGAGTAAATAGCTGAATTATGCCTTGAAATAATATTACTCAGTCCAATTTGCTTTGCCCTGCGTTTGTGCAATTTTCTACCTCACCGCGCAGCACTCAACCCACACCCACTATATATACATATGTATATGTGTAAATATGTCTCGGCGCACTCGCATTGTTTACGTGCGGGTCCAACAGGTTGCTTGATCGGTCCTATTGACCAACTTCATGCATTTAAATCTATTTTAAGTGTTGTTATTATTGTTTTTATCAGCACTGAATCACTGACTGCCGACACACCGACGCAACTGCCGGCTCCTTGCCAAGCTGGTGGTGGCTAGCCAGTTTATGCGCCTGCGCCTGCGCCGGGTGGTGGCGACGCGGGCGGTGTTGGTGGTAATGGCGCTGTTGATGGCGCTCGCTGACCACTCACCGCCATTCATATATCAAAACAAACGGCAGGTAGACTGCTAGACTGGCAGACAGGGACCGGCAAGCCACTCGCCCCAGACGTGGTATGCAAAATGATGAAGGAAATGCGGCATACATATGTTGCATGCAGGCATTCAAGTGCTTGCTGTTGTTGTTTGGCGTGACTTTGTTGTGATTAGAGGTCCGACTGGCTTTCGGTTAGCGCTCGATAGCGGGTGGTGGCGTGTGCTTTACATAAATTTATACATATTTATATTTTATTGCCTCAATGGACACTTGGCGTTGCTTGTTTACGTATGTATGTGTATGTGAGCTTGTTGTCTGTCTGCCTCAAATGCCGGAAAGCGTGTTAGTATTTGCTAATCAGCAAATCATTGCCATGTTGAATAGTTGAAATTTTCAAATTAACACGAGCACTTACAAAATACTTCGAATACGAAATTGTCGCTTCAGATTTCGAGATTTTGCGATGAAGCGTGCAGAGATGCTTAAGAAGAAGCGTTGCCTGGAAAAGGGTGTTTCCGATGTGTTAAAATAGCAAGATATACCCTCTAAATCCGCATATCTTTAACACCTTCAACATTGTAACCAAAGTTGACTTTCTTCTGTTTAAAAAGTATCGTTTCTTCTTTTCATTTTTTGACGCCAATTAGAGATTCCAAGCGTAGCATGGTCCTACTTCACCTGGTCTTTCAAGCGGAGTGGAGGCCTTCCTCTTCCTCTGCTTCCCGGGGCGGGTGTTGCGTCGAATACTCTCAGGGCTGGAGTGTTTTCATTCATTCGGGCGACATGATTTAGCCAGCGTATCCGCCGTCTCGCAATACGCTGAACTATGTCAATGTCGTCGTATATCTCATATGGTTCATCGTTCCATCAAATGTGATATTCGCCGTGGCCAACGCGCAAAGAACCATAAGTCTTTCGCAGAACCTTTCTCTTGAAAACTCGTAAAAAAAATCGGATCTTCTTTTTAATAAGAATTCATCCTTCTGAATATTGCATCAATTCAAGTTTTCTATATACACTGGGCTTCATCAGGTTAGCACACCTCAGGTTTAAATAGTTTTGGTTTAATCATTAAATAATCCAACAAGGTAAGGAAGGCTATAGGTCCATAAGCGAGAGAGCCTACATTTGGACAGTAGATCGCTGATTGCCAGAAAAATGATCTGAATAAGCAATAACCGATAAACAGTAAACCTCGTTCCCTCATTCTGTAACTTTTTCTAGCTATCTAATGATAGAAACTCTACCAAAGTTTATATAAAGAATTGTGTTTATGCTCTCGAATATTTGTGGACATTCACTATCCTAAATAAAGTCCTAGCAACATTATTGAAGCATTAGAGACCATATCATTCCTTTATCTGAGTGATTGAGTTTTGACTATCGGATCCCTTTTCGAAACAGAAATAGCAGAAATATTTTCTGAGTATAAACAACAAGGGAAACAAGCTCAGGATCGAGAGAGGTTAAGTTAGGTATCACGGGAGGCAAAGGATAATTTCATGATAGTGATTAGTGAATACACCATAACGTACAATGACGATCAGTATATGGAGCGAAGGTGTTTTAAACCCTCCTTACAGTATGAAAAGGAAAACAAAAACACTAAGGTCTCGCAAGGTACATACAGCAGAGAGAAAAGAGAAGTCAAGCTAGGGGTCATCCGAAGCTATGCTAAAGATCTAGCTAGGTCGACCCAGCCTATTTCAGGCCATAACCAGGCTTACTTTCAATATCGCACCACCTTGAAGTAGGTCGGAATGTCAGGGCTTCAGTACCTTTCCTTGATTTTATATCAGAAGTGTCTGTAAGTTATTGTAATGCAACTAAGTCTTTCGCTGGTTGCTGTGAGCCTGGCTGATTTTCGTTATCTTTATTAGTACGATATCTGAACAAAATCATCTAATATCCTCAATATACCATAGTTAGGGCTGAAACTGAGGGGTAATTAGCATAGTGCTTGATGTTGTCCACCTTAGGATGGTAAGGATTAGATAAGTTGTCATCGACGTCATTTAACCGTAGGCCCAGGAATCGTGCTCTTTTGTCGGGGTTGGTACAAAGGAAGGAGGGAGCCAGATGTGTAAGGTTAGCAGAGCATGCAAAGAGGTGGCTAATGTCATGCGGAGACTCATTGGGCTCTGAAAATATGTTTGATATGTCAGGGTTTTATCTGAATAAGTAGGAATGTAACCTGCTAAAGTGTCAAGAACGAATCTGCGCAAGCGTCACTCTCGTTTTTCGTGTGACTCGAGTACTTCGTCTGCAATGGGTGGTGGTTTGACTCCAAGTACACCATTCACTGAGAGGAAGTCGGTGAAGATGTTGATGGCTCCACTGACTCCTCCACTCACATGGCGGTTGGTGCATGTCGGAAGTTAGTTGCGCCCTAAGTCTGGTCGTCGTATTGTTTGATGTCGTCAACGTAGTTGAGGACTAACCTCTTGATGCTCCTTGGAGCCGATTCCGCTCCAAGCAGGTGACTGCAGAAATGATTTCTGCGAAAGCACCCCAGAGAGAATTGCTTGGAGAGAAATTCATTATGCTCCTTAACTGGCAGAATACGGGCCTCACTATATAGGTGTTCGATGGGAGACATCTAGAGGCATTCTGTCGTAGTTCGAAGTGCAATGTTCTGACATGTTTTCAGCTTCCTCGTCTGCGTTTCACTGCATCCAGGCGACCATACTGGGGCGGTGTAGTTAAGGAGTTGACTTTTTGTCAAATATAACGTTTAATATGTGAGAAATTTTGTTGGCAATGATTGAAGATTTTATTTAAGACTTCATCGAATTTGGTGCTAGAAATTACCAGAATCAGTCCATATCTTCCTCTAACCTCGAATAAAAAAAGGCATTTGCCAAATGACGTGAAATCAATTGCTTAGTAATCAAATACAAACCAGACGCAAAAACCCAAATTCACAAATAGTCATGACCGGCGGCTAAGTCTATGCAACATGTGGCATGGACTTTAAATATTATGACACCTGGCCTGTTGTGGGTGCTAGGACTTGTTTTAATTTTGGCCCACTTTTTCATTAGTAACCTGCTTTCGTAACGATTACCAGACCGCTCCAGGGGCATTGCGACTGTGGCTTAAACAGCTTGCTGTGGTTATTATTATCAAATATTATTTAATTCCCGCTTAAAGTGTAGAAACTGCGTTGCGACTGTTTTAGACTGGCTAATTTATTTATATTTACTTTTCAATCATTATTGTTTTTGGCTCTCTTTTCAATACTTTTATCGCTTATTTAGCTAATTTTATGCTCACTTTTGTGTTTCTTTCAGTTTTGTGGCACCAAAAATCGAAAGAAAAAATCCGAATGGCGATTGCGTTGCAAGTGGCACGTTTTAGGCGCACATTTACTAGCGAACACACCCGCATTACGGCTGCAGACGGCGGCGCGCCTGCGCAACCAGCTGACTTTGTGTCAGCCACAAAAACTTTATGCGCCGACTTAAAACTTGATTAGCCGACTTTGGGCGCACCAAAACAAGCAATAAAAAGCCAGCAAACATATGACAACAGCCAACACAACAACAGCAAAAGCAGCTGTAAAACTGAGCTCCACTAAGCGCAAAACAACAAAGCGTTATGCCATATTGCACAACAACAACAACGCAGCTGGAAAATATAGATTTCGGTAAGTGACTTTTTAGTGTTTGCGTTTAAGTGAGCCGAAATATTGAATTTGTCGCAGCCGCGCGCATGTGTGCGTCGCCTATTGGACAGTGCCACAATGTTGCAAGTAGCCGCATACATGCCTGCGCACGGGCGTGCAACGCTGTGCGCTCGTAATCTAGTTGTGAGTTGGTAGAAATATGGGATGACATGTGGGCTGGGCAGACGACAGGACGGCGCGCTGCTGCTGGGCAGTCGACTGACTGACCAAACGACCGACCCGCCGACCGACCGGGCGATCACCCAATTTGCGCGCCTGTGGAGCTGCTGCGCAACTGTCATTGTTGTTGTTGGAAACTGGCGCGCATGTGTGCGTCCGCTGCCGCTGAATCGCCGTAAAGTGCGATAAGTGGCAGCAATAATATTTTGAATGGCCCAAACCAAGTTGTAAAGTAAAATGCACGAGTCAGCTATTATTTGCTGATTTTTTGTGGCTTCGTTTTGTGCGCTTTGTGGCAGCTTAAGCACAAATTTCGTAACGAGCCTATGCGCACATGTGTTGGCTTGTGTGGCATGTGATAAGCGGCAAGCGGCAGCCAGCGGCTTTGTTGCAACTACAGTTGACCTCGGTGCGCGTAGCGGGTGAGCTTTCACGTTTGTCATGCTTGTTGTTGTGGTTGTTGTTGGTGCAGCTATTGTTGCTTTTAATGACATTTTTTGCGTCCTGCCAGCCAAACCAGCACAGCACAGCACAGTTGGTAGGTGGCCCGGTCGTCGGCGATCGATTATCCATCAAGTGTACGGAAATTGTGAGCGCCAAATGCCCGATAGTTTATGGATCGCACTTCTATAAACATTTCCATGTCACAGTGGGTTTGGGGTTCATAAAAATGGAAGTATCGATAAACAGCTAGAGAGAGGGATTACAGGTCTTTAGTCAGTTTGAACCTTCAGCGTTTATTGTGAATATCTTTCTGTATAAATTGAGACCTTTTTTTGATCGATGAGATGAATGACTGTTTTGTTTCTACCACATTTGGAAGAGATCGGAATCGAGGATTTTAGAAAAAAAGAAAGGTAATGCTATGGATCAAGGAATTTGAATTCTTGCATGCACATATATTACAACAGTGCCTCTTCTTCTTGGATGGCGATAGAGAAAAGTCGTTGTTTTCATGAGCCATAAACAAAAGTGACACACTGCCGGAATATTTTTTGTTTGATCTCGGACACCACGCCCAAGCAGATCTTGCAACACAGTACGCCTTCGTACTAAACCCTGAACTTCATCGTCATTGCTTGTACTCGACGCTCGGGACTACCGTTAGGCATTACATCCTGGAGCCAAACTTAGCCATTCGGCTCTTCAGTCACATATTTTCGTTCTATGGCCGGTTAATCTTTCTGTTTTCGCTGCGTTGCCATTCTTTTCTCCTTAGGTCTTGCATAGCTATAGCCGTCCACGCTTTTACTCTATCCCAGACCACTTTCGATTGGATTATGTAAGACACGATGTTCTCCGTCACTTGATCGTTTGTCAGGTTTTCTACTTCAAAGATGGATTTTGTCTCATTATCGTGTCCATATTTGTAGATTCTCTGTGAGAACCATGTTTTGTTGAAAAACTGCATAAGATAGAAATCAGTTTCCCTATGTTTCCGTTCTATGCCATACTTCCATGCTTATACCCTTCTATAAAGTCAGTGCGTCCAACTCTCCTTCATTACTTCGTCCCATAGTTTCTGCCATTTGTCTAGAAGAAAGAAGAGAGGAAGCAGGAAAGACGAATTCACTGGTCTACACCAGAAGCCTTGGCCAAATAATGGACTTCACCGCTGAACCAGATCCAGAGAAGGCGACGACTATTGGCCAGAAAGTAATTCAGAAGGTATGCTCTACTTGAAGGAAAGTAATATGGTTGAATCCGAAATTATTTAACCAATCCAATACTGCAATGTAGGAAAAAATTATACCATTTAGTGAGGACAAAATGGGCTCTTCCAGCCTGTCTATTGGATGGAACGACTCCATTGATAATGTCGAATTGTTGGAATTGGGCCAGGAACTTCTGTTCCATCCATCGGTTTCTTAACTCTTGGCGCTGTTGTAGTTCATTTTGCTTCCAAGGTAGTAGTCTTCAAGTAGTCGAGCAAAAAGTTAAGTCAAATAAGAAGTTTAACGCCGCCATTGGGCTACTTTGCGCATTTTCCAGAAAGGTTAAAGAAGTAAGATCGAGTTTTGACGAAACAATTTTGAGAAGAAATCACCAATTTTCAAAAATATTTGTTTCTGATTTATGCTACCTTCCTTCCATTCTCACATTTTTAAAATTTTGCACAGAATCTCCGAATCCCTCACCACAGTGCCAGCTTCTGTCCGTGAGCATTTTATTCGCCTTCCAAGCAGCTGTTAATGCTTTATCAGCTTCGGCAGCCACAAATGTCACTCAGTGCATACAAAAGAGCCTATCTCAGGGCGCTTAAGCTGGTTGTAAATAATTTATTAGTGAAAAGAATTTCACTACCGTACATATGTCTAGCCGTAAATGCCACCCACACGCCACATGCCACAACTGCTTGCATGAATGTGTGTATGTTTGTAAGTGGCCCAGCAAGGCAGTTGCAATTTTCTTTGCAATCACCGATAACCCCATTCAATAATTTTCTTTTTATTTCCACACATATATGCCGCCATATCGCTTTACTAATAGCCTGCTGCATGCAACAACAATGGTCGCATTAAATGTCGCTCACATTCGCATTAAAGTCATGTCAACTTAATAAAACCAACACAAACATACATAAATACATATGTGTGCGCTTTTGTTGCTAAAAACAAATTATTAAATGCTCTTGTTGCTGTTGTTGTTGCTGAAAACAGCAGCAGTTCGTTAATTGTGTGCATAAAAAGAAGCAAAAAACTCGCCATTAGAGTTCGTGCACGCGTAATTGTCGGCTGAAAGCTTTGCATATGCTTTGTTGTTGTTGTTGTTTTTGTTATTAAGCCATTCAATTTGTGCCATACAAAAGACTTCTGTAGCATTGTTTAGCATAAAATTTTAATACCAAAACGAAACATGTTGATTGAGGAAGCTAAAATTTTATGTAAAACTTTTATTTGGAATTTAGAGTCTACCAAATTGGCTTGAAAATATAGTCCAGGGAGGGAGTAATTTAGTTTGGAAGCGTGCCAGGGAGGTGTTTAAGTTCAATTGCACTAATATTGTTCGATATTGTCATATCAGTACATTGGTGGACTTACATTTTCATTCGTTAGGGTGGTCCAAAATTTTTATGTGAGTTTATCACTTTAAAAATTATCGATAAAATTCATGGATTTCTGCCAAAATAAAAATATAACAGAGTAAAAAATACAAATACTACGTTAAATATCGATAAAATCTTTTTTTATTGGTGTAGACACCGCTTAAACGGTTATATCTGAGCTTACAATAACCAGTCGTTCTACCTTTCTGCTGTTTGGCGCCAATCGCAGATTGGAGGGTAGCCAAAGCCTTCTCCAACTCGTTTTTTCAACGGAGTGAAGGTAACAAATTCATACATAGCGACAGTTGCTGATTTTCCAGCCCTAAAGCCTCACTGAAAAGTTTTGTTGAGGGTGAGCTTTAATCTTTCACACTATACGTTTGATAGAACTTTATTGGACACAGCACACTTAAATTCCAACGTCCGCCATGCTTTCGTTCGACCGTATTCTACAAAGAAGCTGATGCATTCCCCTTATCAGCAATCCATCAGCCCCGCCGCTTTGTTGTCCTTGAGACAAAAAATTGCTACTCGAACTTCTTCATGGTCGGGCAATGGGTTCACCATCTCCTGATTTTATGCCTTCACTACCTTTCAGCAGGTTGAAGAAGTATTTTCTCCATAATTTCAGTATGCTCTGAGCATCAGTCACTAGATCACCTCTGGGGGTTCTACCGGGGTAAGCTCCGGTTTTGAAACCTTCTTATAGTTGCCGCATCTTTTCGTAAATTTTTCGAGAATTTCCTCTGAAGGCCGGTTTGTCAAGCTCTTCGTATTCATGCATATCGGCCGCATTCTCTCGTCCCGCATTCTCTCGGTATCTATCCCATCCCGTACGTGTTGTGGTCGATTTTAACGTTGCGGGGCAGTCTGTTTTTTGTCCACTGCGACACGTCACTCCTTTTTGTACCAGCTGTTCTTTTGATTTTTCCAAAAACTAATTGTTTCGTTTTCAACTATACATAAAGAGCTCGACACTGTCCCACAGTTTCTTTATAGCTTTGGATTACAACTTGAAACTTTTCAAAGAAATAGAGAAAATTACACAACCTTTGGATTAGTAACATTTTACTGATATTGATATACTCGTACTTGTATTTGTCTCTTTGTCTCTTTCAATTTATAGCCTCTCCATGAAATAAAAATATTTATCATTACCGGCGACCTTTACGCCAAAATGCCTATCCAAACAAGGTTCCATATAATAGTACCAAGAACTGTAAACTGAATGTAAAATTTTTTATTTATTCTTAAATATTTATTTTTGAACAGATTTTTGAAATGCATTTTACTCAACAAAAATATTTGATTTCCAACTTATAAGTATCAAAAAACGGTTAAGTTCTCCTTTCTTATTAGTACATATATAGTATAATATCTTAACAGTATTAACTGTGGGAAGCATATTTATTCACTTTATGCAGCTAAACTTTCTGAAAGCTATATACAGAACAACCCTAATATTTGTACTTCAGCATGTAATCTCCTACTTTAACCCATTATTTAACCGCTTATACATTATAAAGCTCTTCTTTTCAACGGTAGTCAATTAAAATAAATCACGTTCCATGCGCCTCCTGTGAACACATTTGGAAATATGTATATATTCAACCACTTATTATTGTGGCGCCACTTATCTGCTAATGGCTTCCTGTATTTACTGCAAAGTCAATGCAATTTTTATTGCCAACACTATATTACGTTATAAATAATCCTAGATACGCCTAATAGTTATTTTTCAGTAGCAAAAGCAATCAAGGCTGTAAATGTCAGGTAGTAAAGATTATAAATTTCATTTAGGTGTGAGTTAAATATTTAAAGAGGGGTTAAAATTCTCATTGAAATTCTTATTGATCGCAATATTTGATTTCATAAGGATGTATAAGGATGCTTTGACTTTAAAAGAATGCCCTACTCAGTAGAATAGTTTCAAAGTACACTCGTATACTGTTACAGGTTGATCACCTCATAAAGTCTGCATACGCTGTGTTGAGGACTTTCAGACGTTTAAGGGCAAAAAGCTTTAAAATACCGTATATACAAATGTATGGCGCGAAAAAATTATCCACAAGGCCCATTGTTATTTTTATTAATTAATTTGAAAGCGGAAAATTCAAAACGGAAGCAGCCAATTTCATATCCCAATCATAAGCTAATTGTTCCAAGAGGACCAGTAGGTTTATTGTACCAATATGGAAGTTCTGATGACTACATTTAAGATCTCATGCGACTGAACACAGTGGTTTCAAAGATTCTTCAAAAAGAAGCCTTAAAATAGTTCTGCTTCATAATGGCGGTTTCCATATTTACATTCCTATCAGTAATTCTGTAAACCTCAAGGAAATCTAAAAGAACTTCAACTTGATTTTTGCAAATTTATATACATACATGTAAAGGCCAATCTTAACAAGTCTGCGGTGATTTCAAAATATTGGGTATAGACCTAAGGCAGTGGTGCGAGCTCATTTATTATCTATTCTGTGGGTTTACCAAATTTCTTTGCTTTCCTATCCTGCATGAAGTTTTGGTGCCTTCCCATAAAGTTCTTCTACTTCTAATTTGTAATGTCACATTCAGAGGTGGAAATTGATTCATATAATTGGTATCAAAGTTCCTAGGTCGATCGGAAGCAGTGTTGAATAAAGATGTTTTTGTTGAACCAGATATTCTACGACTTAAGGCTGATCCACAGTTCATCAAAACCATGACGCAGATGGGTAGATTGCTTTCAAAGAGGCCATAGAGAAATAAAACAAAAGACCCTAACTACAACAAGTCGTTAAAGGTGCATTAAAAGAATTTCAAGCTTTCGTTTGTCCAATGAGTCTTAAAGTACAACACGTTCTTTATTCCCATCTCGACTACTTTCCAAAAAAGCAGAAACAATTGAAGAACAACGTAATCTATTTTATCAAGATATGTATTAAGGAGAACAAAAAAGAAAGCAGGCAAAATTTAGAGTTTAATAGAATTTGTAAAAGATTTGGGATTAATGAATAAATATTACAGATAACTTATTTGTATCAGATGAACACACTAGAAACAGATATCTTTTTCACATCGGGGTCCCTACAAAAGCAATATCAGTTGAGTCGATTTAATTGTTGTTCTTGTAGAGGCAGAAAACATTCCTGAAGTAGTTTCGAGGCATGGTACCGCGTTGACAGTCCTTGGCCGGGTAAAATCGGTCCGTTCCGGTTACTTAACCCGAGTTTCGTGGGAACGGCGAGTCGATTTAGTCATATCCGTCAGTCGGTCTGCGAATCTGCCTGTATATTTATCCGAAATCATGCACACGCACCTTCCTCTTTAGAAGCTGATAATTTGTCAGATCCGCCGATATCGGACCACTATAGAATGAAATATAGTTGCCATACAAAATGATTGACCAAAATCAAGTCTTTGCATTGAAACCTTCGTATTGGACCTTGCCTTGTATGGAAAACATTCAATCGGCCACAGAAAATCTCAAATTCGTTTCACAGAATCAAGAAGCTTCCAGCTAAGGACAGTTCTCGTGATGACAGTAGTTCAATATTACCCAGATGTACAGGAAATAACATATTGAATTTCACTTGCAAAGATTTCCTTTCCTTAAAAAACTTGAACTCACCTCACCACTCATGACGTCATCACCCCACTTGCAAATGCCAAAACATTTATTCCCAGTAACCACTTCATAAGGATTTTCAAAATGTGAACACAAATCTCAAACATTTCAAACAGGTACAGTTTGCCACCCCAAAACGAGAGTCAAGCAATCGGAAGCGAAGAAAAAGTCACAACAAAATCACCGAAATTGATAAATACCTCAGCGAACAAATCGCTGCAACGCGAGGCAAGCGGCAGGAACATAAATCATACGAGACACAGGCTCAAAAAATCAAAATACGCAAATAGAATTCTAACGAAAAACTGAAACGTAAAACGTATGTTGAATGCAACAACAATAACAAACAATAACTGGGCATTAATGTGAGCAAGCGCTGATCCCGTGGCAAGTTAGGTGATGGAAGGAAAATGGAAAACAAAAAATATTCCCATGCTTTTGCCACCCTTCATTGCTGCCGCTGCCGGTGGTGCCGGTGTTAGTTGTTGTTGTTATATTGTATTTGCTACAATGGCGTTGGCATTGATGCCGGTGCACAGCTGCTGCTGCCGCCGCTTGTGGCGAGGCAACAAATGCCAAAATGACAATAACAACAAAGCCAGGCAACCAGCGGCTATCACTTAACTAAATAAACAGTAATGACGTGCAACAGCAAACGAAATCACAGCAACAAAAACACAGACACACACACACACACCAATAGAGGGTAACAAATGAGGCAGGCGTTTGAAGGCGAGGGGTAGTCGCAATGCGGCGGTGGAAAGGAAGCGCAGGCTTGTCGACGTGCAACATATTGCAAGGACACTCGCTGGGAGTTGGTGGCGTCGGCCGGTGCGCAAAATTTCAATGCCAGGCATCCCTTAAACTACATATACCTAGGAGGTACCAGCTGCCAGCGGTGCGCCTGCCACACAAAGCTGCACATGTGTGGCAGCATGTCGGACTTGGAAATCTGTGTTGTCAGTTGTTTTAGGGGTGTGTGTCCGTGCGGCCCTATAAAAGTTTCTCACAGTTTGCACGGATTTCGTGCTTGTTATTGCTGTTGTTGTTGCCAGGTATTTGTAATAATAATAATGCGCAGGTATGCGCACATGTCGTTAATGGCGTTGCAAGTACAATTGTGGCAAGTTCGTTTGTGTAGCGCTGGTATTTTTCTACTTTTCAACCTCTTGCTGCCGCTCGGCGCACCACACCCTGTCTGCAACACACGGCGGCAATGGTGGTTCATGGCGCGTAAGCTCTGCCACGCACCGCGTCACCCTCTTGCTGCCAGCTGCGAAGGTACCTCAGTGGAAGGTTGTGTTCGGTGATTTTTGCAAGGTGCGAAACTTGTTGTGGCACGTTGTGTTGGTTGCTTCGCGTCCCTTCTTGCTTGTTGTTTGTTGTTGCTTTTGCGCATGCAAAAAGCCGCCCGACGCTGTTGAATGCTGGCAGATGTTCTGTGTTGGCGATTAAATAATTTGTTGGACTTAAATGAGTTCACTTTGCCACGCTTGATTGAGTTTGTGCTTTAACGGTTTTATGTGTGCGCTTCGGTTGCGTAGGCAACACTCATTAATCTGTAACTGGATACTCAGTTTTATGTGCTGTGTTATAAGGTGTACGCAATTTGATAATTGCAACGAATTTAGAAAGATTTCTGGGCGAAAGGGTGCGCGTTGGGTTTAAATTGAGCGTTGCGTGACGATAAATTTACGATTTATTTTCTGCAGGAGTGAGCAGAATGGTGCTTTCTCAATGTCTAAATTGTCTAAACTTTGTTGCCTCATTTTGACATATTGCCTCTTCAAAACTACGCTATAGAGAGTGGTTCCAAATAAATAGAAATACCACCCACTATGAAAGAATCGTAAGAATTCAACTTTTGTTTCTTTTTCTCATCGCGTATTCCTCTCTGTAGCTGAGCAAAACATTATAGTATGGCTTATTTTGCTCCGCTCGATCTTTACGAAAATTGTGTTGTTACCAGAAATTGATGGCAGCTTCCCAGCTGCCATAATACATACTTATCTCCAGATTTCCTTGAAGTATAACTGATTGCTGTTGGTGTAAGCGCATTCGAAATCGATTTCGAGATTTTCTAACGCAGATTTTGATTGGCATTTGGCTTAGCAACAGAATAGTTGTCTGGATCCAATACTTATCTCATTCATAGAGATGTATAATTTATTTACCGGATAAATGTCCGCCTGGTTTAACTTTAAGACTGATGGTGAGATAGCAACAATTAAAGTGGTGGTTAATAATGCACGATCCAATCCTTAAAATATTTGCATACTAGAAGGCAATGACTTTTTAAGGAGTCATGAGCGTTGAATTAATTTCGTGACGTGGCAAGATCATAGTGTGTTAGTCTTTTTCAATTCTTATAGTTCAAGATAAGAGCACTTACTTTATTTCTTTCATTATTTGCTTCAAGCATCTATGCTGGTTTTGGGTTTTACTGCTTTTTCATCGTTCTTGCCCCACTATATGATTATATTAAGGAATAGTTATAGTTTATTTTAGATATCGAGTTGATTGTGGGCGAAGACCTTTACTTTCATTATAAGCCACCGACGTGTTGAAAATAGTTATAAATGCAAATAGCTGCCAAATAATACTACAATTCCTCACCATTATTATTTATTTTTTACGCCAACGAGCGAAAAACGGAAATAATTCAAATGTAATGTGAAACCCTTCTAAAGAGGATACCTTCAAAGGAAAAGAGACATGCGCTTCTTAAAAGTGGAAGAACTTGTCAAAACTCTTCCTTTGTCGTTTAATATGAAGTCCTCAAATAATTGATGCTAGGATCAAGCTCGCTCAAATGTTCATGCAGAGAGCACTTAGAGTCTCACTTGAAGCTATTGAAAGTGGGCTGGAAACTTGTATCAAGTGTGTTATTTTCAATCAAATGTAGGATAAATTAAAAAGAAATTCATTATTTTTCGAATTGGTGGCTTTAGTGATTGCCAGAGGTAAATTCGAGGACGCTCTCTGACCCTTAATATAAAAGAGTTTAAGTCTGGCTAAAGAATAGTGCAGTGAGGTTAAGCTGAACCCCTGGAAGATGACCATCGTCCTATTTACGAGATGTAGTTCCCTGCCTAGCCTCAGACGCCTTACCCTTAGGTGCAAAGAGGTAGAGATGACAAGATCCTTGTCTCACGCTGGATTCCACTCATGGTGAAAGCGACTAACGCACTATTGGTGTGCCATCGACTAGCTGGTAAATCCTGGAAGTGCAAGACAAGGTTTGTAGATTGTACACCATGATCGTGCGGCGGAGAGTTAGACATGGGGCGGTGGTTTGGGCTTCAAAAAACGCAGACTTCGGTAAGGCTCCAATTATTGAAGCTGCAACGACTTGCACGCATCTTTATGTTGGGTGCCACGCCCACATATCCGACGGCAACACTTAAAGTCATGCTTGAGCTCACACCACTTCATTTAGTAATCGGTCGGGTAGCCAAACACATACGAGTATTGATCCAAGTGAAAGCAGAATTGTGTAGCAGCGGATGAATGGATTAAGTGGTGTAACACCATTGGCTCTTCTCCCAAGAATAAGATTTAACAAGAAGTTCAGGGTTACCCTTAGCAGTAAGGCTGAACGGAATGACTCCACTCTCGAGCTACTGCTTAGGGATAGTACAATCGAGTAGTACCCCAAGTGGCTTCTGCCAATACGACTACGAAAACGTCGGAGGGTATTAGGGGATGGGGTTTATAAGCAGCAGATTTAAAAATGTAATCAACTTACCTAGGGAAAAACTGAGCCTACTTGTTGCATTCTACACTGGCCACTGCAAGATGAAGAATCTCTTATATAACACGGTCCTAGCTTCTTTGGCAAATTGCCGGTTCAGCGACAGGGTGCGCGCAACTACAGAACGCCTACTATTTGACTGCATAGCAGGCTGCAGACGCAGGATAAATGCCCTTGGATTCTTGTTTCCGAAATAGAGATTGTTTCACTTGAACCGTATATTGCAATTTATCAATATGCTGGGGCTAGGTGGGCTATTGTGACTTAGGAGAGGGCACAATAGACAGTTCAATCCTCATCTATTTATCTTATATTGTTTTATAATCTGTATATCAGGTTGTAAAGTGCGATCGATTATGGATGTCATACTTAAAAATCTTCTTACACAGTTTTGTGATTGCTTGACTCAGTACTGTTTAAGCGCGCGTTAAAGATGGATAAATAGAAAATATGCCATATGTATATTTTTTTTATTGGATTGACATAGAGTCATTTACTATGAGCTCCCCTACGGACAAACCCTTATTTTAGACCTACCACTTGACCATCTGAAGGAAAGAATCGCTCAGAAGCGGCCTGCTTTGGTCAATTGGACAGGAGTTCTGTTCCGCAGGACAATGACAAGCCATACACATCTATAATGACTCCCCAGAAGTTCCAACAGCATGATTGGGAAGTTTGTATATATCCAATTTATATTTCGGGTCCGGCATTAAGTGATTACTACCCAGTTCGGTCTCTGCCGAATGATTTTGCTGGTTTTGGTCACCTCTAGAGAAGTTTGTGAAAATCAATCCATGTTTTGACCGTTACTTGCTCCTTTTTGCGAGAGTGGAATTATGAATTTTTTACCACAATGGCTAATCTGATCATTTTAACTGTATTTCCATTTAACTTTCAATTTGTTGCAAGAATAATGAATTTATTTTAACAACACTTAGTTTCACCAATTTGCTTTATAGATGCACAAGTTAGTCAAAATTGTTATATGTGCAACAAATTCGAAAAATATTTAAATATAACGGTGCATAATTTTGCCAAAAAAAACTGAAATTTGCAAAAAAACTATAAAACCTATTTATATAACAACAATAAATGCATATTTTCGCCAACCAACTCAATTGCCTAGATGCATGTTGTTGCTAGTGCTAGTTGTTGTGGTTGTTGTATGTGGCATGTGCGAAGTGTAAGAAAATAAAATTTGCATTAGTCATCGGCGGCGCATAACGAAGCATTTTATTTGCTACGATTTTTTCACAACCTTTTGCTGCTCGCAACCGCAACAACAACAATGTGATTGGCTTGGGGCAAATGTGAATGCCACTTGTTGGTGGCGGAGCACAATGCGGCAACGTACGGCGCACATGTTGCATGTAAATGAAAGGCACAGCGAGCGCAAGCAAATTGCAGCCAACGAATTTGGAAATGATAAAGGCTACAATAACAAAAAAAAAAAACTCAACAATAACCGCAACAACAATGCAGTGGCATAAATAAAATAATAACAATAGCAATAATAAAAACTTTCCAACAAGTTTCCGGCAAATTGGCAGCCGAAAAACTATTAAATTTTGACAAATATGAAAACATTTATACATGTTGCACAGTTGCACAGTTGCACATGTGAGTGCTACATAAACGGCGCATGTGTGTACGGTATTATTGCTGATAGCCTCCACAGCTCCACATAGCGTTAACCTTTGCAGAAGCCACACTTGCACACACACACATACACGCAATGCTCTTGCCACTTTTTGTGGCAGCCAATGTTGCCATGCAAATTAAGATATAAAACGCATATAACCGGCGGCAACCAGGCGGCTAACATTTCGCTGCGTCTTCGCCCAGCGTCGGTGAAATTTACGATTTGCCACATTTGCATTTTTTCTGGCGCACCAACAACCAACTTGCCACACCGCAGTTTTTTTTTTCATTTGAATTTGCATCATAACTACTGGCGCTTTTCCGTTTATCTTCGACATTTCTCAATTTCGCTGCATTGTTTTTAATTTGCCTGTTGCAAGTTGTTAGCCGCTGCAGTTGCATCTAATCAGTAGCCGCAAAGAGAGTGCCACTTGCAGCCACGCTGCTGCTGTGTGCAACAGCAAATCAACACATTATTAATGCCACCCCATTTTTAACTCGCCCACCGCCAACAACAAGCTGTGCAACAGCGTACTTGCTACTTGCCACTTGCAACTTGCACCTTCTAACAATCACCGAAGGGTTTGTTTTATGTTTGTTGCTGTTGTTTCTATGCTTGCGGTTAGGATGTTTATCATTTGAAAACTACTTGCAACGCTGTGGCAAGTAGCAACATTGTTACTTACCCACACACATGCATGTAAACATATTCTTGTATGTGTGTTGGTATGTGTGCCGCCGCTTTTTCACTCGCTAACTGCTACAAGCGGCAAGTTACTCCTGCTTGCCACGTTTGCTGTGTCATTTGCGTTTGTTGTTGTTGCTGCGCATTGATTTCTATTTGAATAACAAATATTAATGTTGCACCCCGCAGTGTTTTGTTTCAACGAATTTCGCCCATTTCGCTGCGCCATTCGCTTTCATAGCTGCAGCGCCATCCAGCTCTGTGGCTGGTGTTGGTGTTGGCGTGTTGACGTACAAATTGTTGGAATTTGTCAAAACTATTGGCGCTTTTTCACCACCCCCCACGTAAGCTTTGATTTATAACGGTATTTCGCTACAAATGCAAAAAAGCTTGTTTTTGCTGCTCGCGTTGCAGGTGTTGCACAAATTGAAAATTTCTCTACATTTTGCCCAAGAAATAAAGAAATTTTTGATAAATTCGGGTGAAAACTAAATTTGGGATGTTAAAAAAAGTACGGGGTATTTATACAAATCGTTTATTTTAAGTCTTCAGCTTTTCTATACTACCGACACTTTGTTCTACGTATAAAGCGATGGCAATAAAGGAATACATTCTCAGAGCCTTCAAAGCACTCTGCTAGTGCCGACAGCCTGTACAGTGTGCTTATTTGTCTGGCATATACTTCATTTCCAAGAGCTTGGATCCATATTGGAGCCGCATATAATTACCTTTGGGAGTAAAAATCGCCGGCTAGAACACATACAGCATTTATTTGCCATTATTCTGGATAAGGCGTTACGAATTTTATTCGATTTACCTGCAGTGTATTCTGGGTGATCCTTAAGAGCCTTGAATTATTATTACTACCAAATAGTAATACTTTAGTTGGGGATGTGAATGAATCTCAAATACTGATGAGAATAAATCTGATGTGAATGAATCCCAGATGGGACCTTCCTCCAATGTTCTAAAAACTTTTTGCTCAGCCAGTTCTAAAATCATTGAGGAGAACCATTTAATGGCGCAGACTATTTATGCACTCATTGCATTTGCTGCAGAGGTCATCTAGGTGTTTAGTTACTGTATTGGTTGGTGTCTCAACAAGCCAATATACATTAGGTTCTATAGAAGGAAAGGCTTTGAATAATTTTCTTGCGACCACTTATATAAGAACTTCTATAAACATACATATGTAGCGAACCATAGCCGAATAAGTTGGAATTGAAGGTTGCTTTGGTGAGAGTTGGGACAGAACATCACAGAGATAGGTAAATAGAATTATCCGAAAATGTGTCCAAAATATGGAGAACTTTATAAATACTTCAAAGCTTCCTATCAGATACTAATAGCAAAGCTAGACATACCATGTGTTACATATGTAAAAATAGGGATGAGAACATAAACTCACTTGGGTTTCCAAAAACTAATTGGCAACATTTCTACTGTCTTATTTAATTCTACAATAATTCTATAATATTGTCCCAACTTCTTAAGTTGACCCGAGTAATTATAAACGCATTTTCTCGAAGCTTTTGTTGGCGAAGTCGGTTGCCAAATTTCTCTCGAACAGGTCTTCGAGATATAATTTGGTATTACTGAGTTGTTAACCGAGTTTTCAATATTTGTAAAATCTGTATCTTCCGAACAATAAAAGGGTTCAATAAAATATGTAAAAGAATTAAGTAATGCCCAAGGAAACCCTTTAGGTAGTTACATGGGTTTCCTCAGGTAAAGTTTTTTTTTTCAAAAATTTTTTTCTCATATAAAAACTGGAATATTAAAATTCTGAAATTTTTGGAAAAAAAAAACATTTTCAACACGCTTTTGCGACGCCATTTCCGGTGACCCGTTGGAAAAAAATTCGCCTCCGTTCGCAGGATAACTCCTTACAAGACCATCTACAGTGAAAAATAAGTGTTTTAGTTAAAATCTTAACATAGAACTTGGACGAAGGGAAAAAATTTGATTCTTGGCAAATATTTTTATAAATAAAAATTTTAATTTCTCTTAAAATATCGTGACATTTTGTTTAACAAATAAAACTATCAAAGAAAAAATGCTTTCTCCATTGGCAAATGTTTATTTTATGGCAACAACTATTATGAAAGAAATACTTAAGGAAGATAAAGAGTTGATACTATTTGACAATGTAACTACTAGCTATAACGGTTAAAAATAACTTAGATTCAAAAAAGATCCGGATTTATATTCACACAATTACTGTTAACTCGGTAGCATTCCAAAAATTATTTCGGAAATCATGGGTTATTTCAGAAATAATTTTTCCGCTCGAATAACAGTAATTCGAAATATTAATGGGCGTGCCGTCGAGGAGATCACTAAAAAACCGTGTATTGAAAACTGATTTTGTTTTCCTCTCAGGTCAAACGGACCCAAAATTAGTTAAGAGATAATAAGAAAGAAAGATAGTAAGGATATTAGTAAGGAACAAGTAATTAAGTTGAAGGTAGAATGTTCGCTTTCTCAATTGTTTGATTGAAATGGTATTGCTTGTTAACAGTTTGGCCGGTCGGAAGGAATTCGGAGTGCACCACACCTCGATAATTGAAGAAAACTGTCAACATAACCTTGATTTTTGACCAGCTTTGACGTGGTTTTTCGGCTTTGGCACACCTTTTCTAAGATATACGCCTGATTAATCGTCTGTTTTTCGGTCGTAAGCATAGATCAAAGACTCAACGCCAGTAACAAATACGATTCATGACAACCTGGCATTCAGGAAGAAATGTTTCACAGACGTTCACGCGACACTGTTTTTGAAAATAATTGGACCAATCGTGTTTTCACTGAAATGACCTATCAAAATGGGTTTCATTAATACTTCCGATATTCCAACGATGTCAGAAAGATCTTTGACTGTTAATCGTCGAGTCTCTAGGACTAATTCCTGCATCTTATTCACTTATTGATCCTCAATCAGCCTATGTTCATGGCCGCCCTGGAAGTGGTTCATCGTCAATGCGTTCTTGATCCTCTTTGAATAATTTTAGCCTATTAAAAATTGCTCGCCACAAGCAATTTTCCCCGAAGTCATTTTCCAACATTCTGAACATTCGGCACCGGAAAAAAATATTTCGACGATTCAGTTTTCGTGCGATATTTAAATTAAAAAGTGTTTCCCGTTTTTGCCTACAATACAATATACGAGTATAAGTCGTAAGGTATGGGGAAGGAGTGAAACTTCTTGGAGATGGCACCGAAAGTTTCTAATAACCGCCTCTTGGGGATCAGGCCTGAGATACTCTGGTACTCTAAGATTGCAATGAACGAATAGCCATTCTCAGCGATAGTCAAGCGGCACTAAAAGCGATCTCCTTCTACGAGATCAAATCGCTACTAGTGCAGGAGTGCAGGGAAAGTCTGAACAGCCTTGCCGAACGAAACCAGGTACACCTAATCTGGGTGCCTGGTCACACAGGTATAGCCGGTAACAAACTGGCGGACGAGCTCGCCCGCTCCGCAGCCTCCACCAAGATGGTAGGACTCGAACCCTTTACTGGGGTCCATAAAGGAGCTAATCCACAAGGAAGAAGGAGTGTGCAGGAAGAGCATTGGCAACAAACTCACTGCATGAGAGAGGCCAAGTTGCTAATTGGAGGATACAACTTGAGTAGGTTCAAAGTTGTAACTAACCTCCCCAGGAACAAATTCAGGCTACTGGTCGCATTGTATACTGGTCACTGCAAGTTGAATCGGCATCTGTATAACATGGGCTTATCCTCTTGCGCTAACTGCCGATTCTGCGACAGGGAGCCTGAATCCCGGAGCACCTGCTGATCGACTGCACAGCAGTATGTAGACGCAGGATTAAGGCCCTTGGATCCATGTTTCCGGATAGGGATCGCATCGCCTCACTAGCATCCGGTAGTCTATTGGACTTCATCAATGCGCTGGGGCTAAGTGAATCTGTGTGATTTAGGAGAGGGCACAATAGACCTAAGGTCGCGGTGCATTCCTCATCTTTCAATCTTATCTACTCTGGTTTTGCATAACTCCTGTCTTGAGGTCTTTTAAAGACACCAGTTTGCCAAAGATTATGACTTTCGAAACAGGAACTGCCAAAGCGTCTAGAAAATGTATTTTCAAAGTTCTTCCAATTTTAGCGCGTGAAAATAAATGTAACGGACAAATGCCTAACATAAATACATGAATGCATACATATAAATGTTTACAAGTACTTAAATATATCAATAATGTACAGTAACTACAAGTCACACAGTAAACAATAACGAAGACAAGCGACTACTCATCAAGTCAAGGTGCGCAACGGCCAGTTCTAATACTATACATCGATACAATACATACATTCATACATATACGCATATGTATGTATGTAAATATGTCTGAGTATGTCTATACGGCTATGTTACAAACGGCATTTCGTCGTTACGCCAAATCAAGCGAGGCTTGGTCTGTTTTAGATTACTATATTTATAAATGCATACACATACATACGTTTGTGTGTGTGTGCGTCTATTTTAATGTCGCTGCCCAATGTATGAATATGTATTGTGTTTAGCTGCCAAGCAGCCAGTATGGCACGGGGGACGACGACAGCATGTCTTAGCGAACACCTGGACTTTGTTTTCCTACGATTGGCGTCTTGCCACAGGCACATTGATACGCGCCGAAACAAGCCTTCAATGGCAGCGTGGAGTATAACCGGTGTATTTGTGCAAAGTGAGTGGTGGTTTTTCAAAGTAACGCTTTATAAAATACATGCACACATACATGCATACATAGAAATGTATGGATTTGCAGTCTTATGACTCCACACTCATACATAACTGCTATATAAATACTATTATACTTAAATAAGCAACCTTATAGATAGCAGATACCGTGAATAATAGCTTAGCAGTGCAAGCGCACCCGGTGGCACTAGCACACATACATACATACTTACACACACACATGCGTAATGGCAAAATTAATACGTGTATAAATGCCGTGAAGTCTTAAGGAAGTGAGCTGCTTCCCCTAAACTTCGTTCTAATCCACGAACGCGCTGTGCTCATTAGCGATGACTCGTTCTCGACTGGTACTACAAATAAACCTGCTTACCTTTACACATACATATACAGTCACATACAGCGATTTCGTAATTTGTCAGCAAAATAGCGCAAAGATTCTGAGAAAAGTTTTATTTCTACGGTGGAGTACAACAACAATTTCATTTGTTGTCAAACAAAAGTGCAAATGCCGTTAGATAAGTAGCTGCGCCACACAATGACTGACGCAAGTATCAACACTTGATACCCGATAGTAAATAGTACCATAAACTTGCAACGAACAAAAAGTGTTGCGAAATAATGGCAAAAAATGCAAAATAAATAAAGTGGAAATTGCGCGCAAAATCGTTTGTTTATATTTACAAATGACATGACGCGCTGAAATTAGGTGAATTCGTGCAAATGGGGGAGATCTAAGCACCTAAGCCTTACTTGCAACTGCAGTTGGCTTGTGAGTCTTCAAAGAAATCGTTGACGCATTTCAATAATCAATAAAACTAATAATCAATAACACCTTCTTACTCATTTTGTATATGTGTCATACATTTCGAAGTTTCTCACTTGACAGCTGTCAAAATTAGTTGTCAAATCGAGCGTAATTTCGTAATCAATGAACATAGCATGAAGTCAATGTCATTAAATCCCACTGCAAAGATACATAAATATATTTTAAAATAATTGAACGTTGCAAGGTTCTAGGGGTTACATGGGTTTCAGACTTCAAAAATAACAATACTTTTTTATTATCTTCTTTAATTCTTAAATAGCTCTACAAAATTGTCAGAAATTCATAAGTTGATCCGAGTAATTTTAAACGCGTTTTTCTCGAAACTGTTTTTCAAAGCCGGTTCTCGAAATTTCTCGCGATCTACGATCGTAAGAAAATGTTAGGAAGGTCTTTGAGATATAATTTGGTATAATTTCCAACTAACGAGTGATACAGATAGAGATACTTTTTACAATAGCCTTTTTTTGACAGATCACTCGGGAGTCGTCTCAAGCTGTGTCATGTTATTTTTGTACAGTGTAATTTGCCATTTCATCATAACGGGTGATTTTTTTGAGGTTAGGATTTTCATGCAGTAGTATTTGACAGATCACGTGGGATGTCAGACATGGTGTCAAAGAGAAAGATGCTCAGTATGCTTTGACATTTCATCATGAATAGACTTACTAACGAGCAACGCTTGCAAATCATTGAATTTTATTACCAAAATCAGTGTTCGGTTCGAAATGTGTTTCGCGTCCGTGTCCGATGAGCGATGAGGCTCATTTCTGGTTGAATGGCTACGTAAATAAGCAAAATTGCCGCATTTGGGGTGAAGAGCAACCAGAAGCCGTTCAAGAACTGCCCATGCATCCCGAAAAATGCACTGTTTGGTGTGGTTTGTACGCTGGTGGAATCATTGGACCGTATTTTTTCAAAGATGCTGTTGGACGCAACGTTACGGTGAATGGCGATCGCTATCGTTCGATGCTAACAAACTTTTTGTTGCCAAAAATGGAAGAACTGAACTTGGTTGACATGTGGTTTCAACAAGATGGCGCTACATGCCACACAGCTCGCGATTCTATGGCCATTTTGAGGGAAAACTTCGGACAACAATTCATCTCAAGAAATGGACCCGTAAGTTGGCCACCAAGATCATGCGATTTAACGCCTTTAGACTATTTTTTGTGGGGCTACGTCAAGTCTAAAGTCTACAGAAATAAGCCAGCAACTATTCCAGCTTTGGAAGACAACATTTCCGAAGAAATTCGGGCTATTCCGGCCGAAATGCTCGAAAAAGTTGCCCAAAATTGGACTTTCCGAATGGACCACCTAAGACGCAGCCGCGGTCAACATTTAAATGAAATTATCTTCAAAAAGTAAATGTCATGAACCAATCTAACGTTTCAAATAAAGAACCGATGAGATTTTGCAAATTTTATGCGTTTTTTTTTTTAAAAAAGTTATCAAGCTCTTAAAAAATCACCCTTTAGAAAGACTTACGCCTGAACAACGTTTACGAATTTTTCAACTTTATTATACAATTCACGTTCTGTAAAGTATGTACTTCGCGCCCTTCGCTCAACTTATGGTCAACCAAATCGACCTACTGAGCGAACTAGTCGCAGCACCATCAGCCATGTTGAGGACCAGCAATCATTATTGGATAATATTCGACTGAAGAATCCACATCCAGCACGCAGTGAAGAAAATATAGCAACCTTATCTGATAGTGTACACGAAGACCATGGAGAGACTATTCGGTACAGTTCGCAGCAACTCGGACTGACTTATGGAACGACTTGGCGCATTTTATGTAGAGATCTTAAATTGAAAGCGTACAAAATACAGCTTGTGTGAGAACTGAAGTTGCTCGATCTATGGGCTCTTGTTGCAAGTTCCATGAAGACGTTTTCGAGCCAAATTTTGTTCACTGATGAGGACCATTTCCGGCTCAATGGGTATGTAAATAAGCAAAGTTGCCGCATTTGGGACAAAGAGCAACCTGAAAAAATTCAAGATTTGCCATTTCATCCAGAAAAACAAACGGTTTGGTGTGGTTTGTGAGCCAATGGAATTATCGGTCCATACTTCTTCAAAAATGATCCCGGTAAGAACGTAACCTTCAATGGCGTTATTGCGAAAAAAAACCGACTATTTGATACCTGAAATTGAAGCTTGTGATCTCGCCAACATTTCCCGTAGTGTTATATAACATCGAAAGTCCATGCGGACAAGCCCGCTTCGATTCAGGTCTTGGAGCAAAACAAATGTTCTTTTGAATGACAATAAACATTCCCATTAAATTTGAAGTTTCTATGTTTTTCTTTATAAATATTAGGGTACTTTGAAATGGATCACCCTTTACAATTAATACAGAAGAGTCCCGATTTTTTCAATAAAATTTGCATTTTTTGGTAAAAACGTCTGCCAAAAATACAATATCCACTTTTTGGTTTTTATGGTCTGCTTCATGGTCTTAACTAAAACACGCAATTTTCTTGTAAAAGTTCTGCTGTCAACGCTCTGGCTCCGTTGGAAATTTTGTCCTATATGACTGCTACCTTTGTCGAGTGAGGTGAAAATTTGAGAAAAGAGTTAATCTGAATCATTTGGTACCAGGGCCTGACTATGAGGTGGATCCATAAGATGTATAAGCATCGGCTATACAAGTAGAGAGGTGGCTTAAAATTAATATGAAATGTTAATTAATATGAATGCAAGTTGTAGCTCATGAAAATGGCTAGAAAAGGTATATTTTTTAGTATGAGTACAGTGTTTTTGGCCTTCGACACAAGGCTTGTAAAGCTGAGTTACGCAGATAATTTGGATAAAAAGCCTTTTTTTATTAGCTATGTCCCGAAAGTATAATAATTTATAACCGAAATTCTCCCAAAATTTCTGAAAATTACTTTAAAATCTTATGGGCTCACAAAAAACTTTAATAACCCCATAAATGGTTTTAGTAATGCTTAAAGGGAGATGTAAGAATTTCAAAAAAAAAAAATCCTAAAATCCTCAATTCGCATAATCATATTTCGATTCATTCTAGTATTCACCAAATTAATAACCCTTTATAGTATTTTTTTATCGATTGTTTATTTCTGTTATGAATAATATTATGCTAACTGCAATCGTTGCTATAAGCTTTGCTGCGTAAAAACCCAAACTCACGTGATTTTTCCACATACCCACACACATTTACTCCCTGGCATGATAAGGCTTATGCACCCTTATGCTTTAATGCAGCCTTGGCGATTTGCGATGTTTTGAATAAAGCATGCTCCTTGTTCCAGTTCCGAATAAGACGCGACTGCGCATTGCACCTGCATTTAATTAGAATGCATATCATTTTTACGTAAATATGAGTTATAGAAGTATTTGTGTGTGAGGTTATGTATTGACTCATAGGTAAGTGTTTGTGGCTCCAAGCTGACTCTGTCACCCCATCAACACGAAAGCGTTTCTCACGTCATGCACTAGAATCTAAGAATTGATAAAAACTTTGAAACAGAAGCTCATTTGCAAAGCCGGGCGTAAATGTCGATGTTATTGTTGCGGAGCAAGAAATTAGAGCTACTTGAATACATTTTCTTGTATTCCTGAATATACTAATATTTCTTCTAGCACTGAGCTTAGCATACAGCTCGCCGGTTACGTTTCTTCTATTTGCTATGTCGGCAACAGAATTGGAGATTCCAAGAGAATTCAGGTCCTTTTCTACTTGGTCTTTCCAACGAATTGGAGGTCTTCCCCTTCCTCGCTATATTTTAAGCAGCATCTTTGCATCTAGAACAGAAGATTTTGAACGTTAACTATCATGGTTTGAATGGCTTTTGTATTTTTCCAGTAAACGTTGAAGCTGCGAAAGTTCTCTGTTTAAGTTACGATCAACGTACTTAATCCAAATAAAGATATGAGCCCTGATCTGCGCCAAGTTTTCGCGACGTACAATAGCATCTTTAAGGGGGTATTCTAGTCTAGAAATTTAAAACAATCTAAATATTTTTTTTTTTTATATTTTCAAAGTTGAACTATTCAAGAATATATGTAAAAGAGGATTTTTAAAAACTCAAATTATTTTCGGAGCATTTTTCTAACCCGGCTTCCAAACTGGTTCGACCCAAACGAGAAACTTTAAACGCGTTTTTCTCAAAACTGACATTTTCGGAACGATGCCCACGATTTCTCAGGTTCTACTGGACCGATTTACTTGAAATTTTTATAGAGTCTTCTCTATAGGCTTGTCTATGGTTGGAACTAGCCCCATCCCAAAATTTTTATTTTTATTATTTTTAAAAAATTCGAAATAGTCAGAAAAACTGCCATTTTGTAAAAAAAAAAAATGTTTCCCACTTTTCCGTAGTTCCGACCATTGCGACATTATTCTAGATTAATAATATGTTTTTTTTTTGGTTTCAGATAACTAGGAAGGTGGAAATCATGGACATGGTCACGTGGAAATTTTTAGAGACCCCCCACTTCGTCAGCTCATAATTTTTGAAATTTTTTTACTTTTTAATTTTTTTCTGTACTCTTCAAAAATTAATAAATAACTGATAAAAAAATGGATGGTAAAAATATTAATTGCATTTTTTTCCGACACTTTAAAAATTACCTGAAATTTATGCTTCTAGACTAGAATACCCCCTTAAGCATATTCTTGCTCTAATCAAAGAGCTTTTGACAGCTTCACGTGTCATAGTTCTTTTTATAGAAATTCGCAATTTTGTCATAAATGAATTAACGAAAAGTTAGTTGAATGCCGGCCCAGAAAACAGTTGGAAAATTCTATCGTAGGCTCTAGTTATTACTTTGAAACCATAGAACTCATTGTTAAAGCAATTTTTTATTTATTAAATTTAATACAGCATGAGTGGCGTTTCTTAAATACTAATTTCTATTATTTTTTCAGCCTTAGCTATCATCGCTGGATATTACTGGATCTTTGCGCTAGAAAATTGTGACATCTATTAATTTTAGTTTCGTGTTATCACTGGAAAACTCCTTCGATTGTGTGTCAAGTACAGCGAAACTGTCCAAGCATAACAAATTGACAGACTCCATACAAAATAGAAGAGTCACATTAAACCTAAATCCATCCCACTCTGATAGATTTTAAAAGGAATTTGCTGAAATTGGATACAAGAAATAACAATTTAAATGATCTTTCCGTGATATAATTACATTTATTATACGTATGTAGGTAGTAGTATGTATAAAAATAGTAATAGTGTTATCACAAAATTTAAAAATAAGGCAAGCAGAAAAATTTTCCGCTTGCCAACACTGGAAACACAAACCAAAAAACGCAAAATAACAACCAGGCGACCATAAATAGAAGTAGACAGTTATTGATCCTCCTTTTGCTGCTCTTCCTAACTATATTTATTATATGTGTACTTGTTGCCTATTGGTCAAGCAATGCTGGCGATGAGTAGCCTTGAAAGAGCCGAACAGATAACGTGTGCAGATTAAGAACAAAAAGTATGTAACATACCAAGAACAACTCATCGTTTCAAATGTCAAGTCATACTCAAGTACATTACAACAAAAGGTAATATTATAGTTAGAAGGTTAAGATCTATGTGAAATGTCGAGATAATGAAGGAATTGGTTTTATTAGCGTCATTTGATTTTTCCTGGTCGCCTGGTAAACAAAATCTTAAAATATATGAATATTTACTTGTTTGCTTTGAAAAAAAAAATTTGTACGTTAAGTGCGCTCTTGTTCTTCTACTTTTTCAGAGATTGCAAAATTCAAGCGAATTGGTTTGTTTGTTTTACCAGGCGGACAAAAATGGGGAGCAAGCGAGGTGCGATCTTCGAAAAGTAAATACTTAATGAAACATTGGTTTACAACAATAAGTATTATTTATATATATATATTAAGCTATACATATTAATATCCTTAGTATTTAGTTATATAGATGTTTATTATATATATAGTGTTAATATATATATTTATAATTTGTATTGTAATAATCAAAGGTAAACAAATAAATACTATTTTCCTTCCTTATGTGTTACTTTTACTTGATCTGTAATCATGTTCGCCTAGTACTTATTCAACAACCCCCATTATAAAAAAATCTTGGAGTGATCAAAAATCGAGAAGTCGAAACTGCATAAACCGCACGGCCACCAAGCGAACATAAAAATACGCTAGTTGATTTCTACTAATATTAATAATTAATATAATACATTAATACATATTAACAACACAACAAGGACAGTTGAAGGAGAGAAAGAGCGAAAAACTCAGTAGAGCGATTGTTTATTGAAAAGGAGAGCATCAACTCTCGCTACTTGCCCATTGGTCACTCTCAATTACATCAATTTG
Source organism: Bactrocera zonata (assembly GCA_037783105.1). Taxonomy (NCBI): domain Eukaryota; kingdom Metazoa; phylum Arthropoda; class Insecta; order Diptera; family Tephritidae; genus Bactrocera; species Bactrocera zonata. The sequence continues at coordinate 42,337 of JBAWJQ010001723.1, forward strand.
CGTTTTTTCTTTTTTGCACGCAGTAAAAACACTGTGAGCGAGAGCGCAAAGGATCATTTGTTTTTGTATAACATATTTCAAAGACAACAAAGTCATGTTAGTAATTTATTTGCATGTGCATCTCCAACTATTCTGTTCGCCTAGTGCAACAGCTCACAAAATTATACATTTTACGGCGTGCATCTTGCACGACGACATTTAAATAAATTTTTTTTTTTCAGAAATATATTTTTGGCCAAAATTAAACATTTACTGAATTACTAGGCAAACAGCAAAATACCGTCGTCTAATGCAATAACAAATATTCCTTTCGAGATCAAAAGTTTTAAAAGTTATCACTTGCTGGACATTTATGTTTACCTGTTACTTTACAGACGTTAAATATTTTGTTTTTAAATAAATTTTTGAATTCCAAGTAGAAGAAGAAGAAGAATGACAAAAACTTGCAAAATTATACTAAACTAATTATGTAAATTACTAGGAGAACAGAAAATGCGCATACGCCAGCTTGAGCATCCAGCCTCACATAATATTTATTTTAAAATTTCGGTGATCTACCAACAAATATTCGTTCCAATTTCGTACACAGGTATGCTGGCTTGCATAGCGGCATTATCACATTGGAATGTCAAGAATGCGTAACAGCAACAATTTGCATGAAGTTTTATTTGCGATGTGCAGTTAGTGCAATGCAAACACAAAAACAGAGAGAGAGCAAATGGAGCGCATACACATACCTGCATATTTTACTTTGTCAGTAATGTGAGCGCATAATTGTCTTTGCTGTGTTGATCGAGATTTTTGTATTGATTTTCTATGCACTAAGAAACAACACAGCAAAAGCAATTATGCGTTTACTTTACTTACAAAGTGTTGGAAAAGGATATTTGGCAATTGCTACTTGAAACAAATAACGTATAATGATACTTACGTAAATGTAAAGGGCAATAATAAAATTATTTAATTTTTCATTTCTGGAAACTTTTTATTCTATTCCGATACTTACCAGTTTTTACAGTACTGAAATTAAAGAGAACAAACAACCAGGGATTACAATCTTATTTATTCATTTTTACATAATTTGTTGCGATTTATATTCAAATAAAATAAAATGTGATAAATACAGAAAATTTTATTTCCTATGTTTCTTCTGTTTGGCAGACTTAAGAGATGTTGTGTACATGAGTATATACCATAGAAATGTTTTGGCCTGTCATATCTGAAATAAGAAAGTAAAATATGGCGTTGGAACAAATTTAAATAAAGCTTTTGTTATAGACTGTTTTTGAATTTCTGAGTAATTTGTCGGAATATTAAATGTATAACTTGATAGGCGAGGACGCAAGATGCCGAAAGTGGAATCTTGCTATTAAAAACTGGCCAATGGAATTAGAAATATAATAAATCGTTTGGAGGAATGGTATCAGTATTTTATATTAAAGGGTGATTCTGCTTCAAAGATCCCTACTTTTTAAAATAATTTATATTAAATTATTTCATATTTATAAATTTTAATTTGGGGTCAGTTATGTTTATAATGCGAAAGGAAAGTCAATAGTTTGTTTGCTAGTAACAGTTTCTGTTATTTCAAGTATTTTCTACAGGTCAATTTGGCAATTTTTGATTATTTAGGTAGGTGTATAAATATACAAGGAGAATCAATTCAAGTTTTATGCATGACTATGCGAAGCATCATAATGATGTCTAAGCCTCTTCAAAAGTGGACTATAACGGTTACAAATGACTTTGATATGCAGGTCTCTGTCGACAAGATTCAGCAACTGTTAATACAACAATAATCAATTACATGCCTTTCAGAACGTGGTGCATCTTCTACTATTCTACACTAGTTTACTTATGCGTTGATACCAGCGTTGTAGACCGGTGCAATTAGCATTTCAAATGAGTGTCTATAAGCTGCACAATTTTATCGGAATGCCTTGAGAATGTCGTTCGTTGCCTTTATCGAGTAGTACTGTAAATATCCGTATGAAACCAGTGTCCTTTCCATGTGCGACAATATGAAGTTTTATCGAAACAGGCTAAAAATCACACGGCGTCAGATCAGGTGAGTAGCGGTGAGTGATTCAATGGTTAATATGGAGCTTGTTGTGCGAAAAAATCAGTGACAAGCGTCGACACGATGACAGCGGCGCAATTATCGTGCAGTAGGCGCCAAGACCCTACACCTGTATTGTAGGATCGAGCAACGACGAATGCGTGACAACAAGACGCATTGCATAACATCTTCAAGGTGAAACATAGCATTAAAAGTCGTTTGGAACTACAAGTGGGACGAACTTCTCCCGTGTAAATATGTACGCCATTTTGGCAATCGAATAAAAATATCAAATACAGCATTTGTCTCAAATTATATGACTTCTGAAGACGAATTTCGTTTGCGGTAATCGTTACTGAGTCGTCGACAAAGGTCCTTACGACCAACTTAAAATCACTTAAGCCTACGCAGTGGAACATAGCCTACTATAGGATAAGTCGACTGATCACCATGAAGACATGCCTTGTTGTAGACGACTTCCGGTATGGTGCTTGAAAATCGTTAGGCAAGTGTTAGAGAGATGGCAAAAGAGCTCGACATCGCTTCTGAGTCCGTGCGAATGATTTGGTGGATATTTTGGGTATAAAACGCGTTCTTGCTCGACTCATCCCGATACAACTGAATTTTATTCAAAAAGAAAATCGTAAACAAGTCTCTTTGGACATTCTAGATCGTGCGAATTCTGATCACACATTCATGGAAAGCATTGTAACTGCCGAAAAACGAGCCGAAGCCGAAAAAACCACGCCAAAATCCGCTCAAAAATCAAGGTGATGCGTTGGTTTGGTGCATCATAAATTTGTTCCGGTTGGACAAGAGGTTCTATATGGTCGTATTGAGGCGAAATTATGGAAAAACAATTAATGGATTTAACACGATGATAATACAGCAGGCTCGAGCCACGATTGGGACCGAACTTGAAGCCAAAAACGCAATAAATACCATCGATCAAGCACCGTAATCATCAGATTTGGCTCTGTGATGGAACCCGTTGAAGTCAATTGAAGGGATAAAACAAACTTCGCTGAAGGAGCTGAAGGCCGCTCCAAAAATTGCTTGTGAAAGGTGTTTCGAGGATTGGAAAAATCGTTGGCATAAATGTATTACATTATTTTGAAGGCATTAAAATAAATATTGAACTAATTAAATATCATAAAAACTTCATATTTTTTCTAATTTTTGATATTATCTCGCTTTAGATATTTTACAATTGATTCTCACTTTTCAGATGAAGCTTATATGAAAGACACTTTAATATCAAAATCCTCGCTCGACTAAAATACTTGGTACACCCTTCAAAAAAGAGTAAAACGCGGATGATACCCATATTTTTACTTTTTCAAGAACTTGCGTTATACATATTTATATTTAATGTTGATAATTTTAATAAGCTGATAATTTTAATAAACTTAGTTTAGGAAGTAAAAAAACTCGAAGGCTACTACATTAATTTTTTATTTCCGACAAAAAAACGCTTGTACGATACATATGATATAAACATTTTTTTGCTGGTTTTTTTTTTTCTTTTTATCGCCTATTTTTGGACAAACGGGTTTTTTAGAAGTTTGAGGATCATAATTCTATTAACAATTCAATGGTCCAACATCTAAAACTGCTCAGCTACGAAATACTAAAATTTCAACAGCCAAATGTTCTTATAACATTTTTCATGATTTTATTTACTCATCAGAGAAGTACATAATATTGTTTTTTGTTTCATCATAAAAAGTACTAAGTCAGACAAAGCCCGTATGCAGAATTAAGAATTAACTCATCACATAAGAAGACCAATGACTCGTTTTGTTGAAAATTTGATCGAGCTGGTAAGAGACTAAGCTGCCTCCATTAAGGAACTTGGGCATTATACATGTCTGGATACAGGCGAAAACGAAGATTATAAGAACATATTACATGTGATATAGATAGTTTCAAATCTTATACGATTTGAGATATTAATACTTTTCAGATTTCTATAAATCGATTCCAACCATATATAGACAAGCCGCTACACAACATATTAAGTTTCTTTCCATAATATCCGTTGATAAGTAAAATTTAATTGCTGAATTAGCATACTTCTCGGATTCTTCCCAAAAGCACAGGGGTTGCAAAAGATTTAAACAAAATTGAAATAAAAAAGAACAAATTTGTGAAATGAAAGCACTCATCGGCAATAAATAGCCTGACTTATGATTGCAGGTGTGCAAAACTGCAGGCAATCACGCTCTCCATTGGCGCTGCAACGCGCATTTGCATTAAAGGGCAGCAACTGCTGTATGTGAGAGTAATTCCATCATGTGTGCGTTTGTGTATGTGAGTTAGAAACCGGAACAATTATTTCGCTAAACAAAAGTAATCAGTTCGCTTTCGCTGGCAGGAAAGGACACTTCTAATTGAATGCCACAAAGCAGTAGGCTGGGTAAGTGAACTTGCAACAGTGGCTGTAAATGCCAACGGTCATGTGTGTTTGTGTGCGAACGTGCGTGTGTGTAAACAAAAACAACACACCCAGCAGAGGTAGACCTGTGGGAATAATTTTTCAAGTGAATGACCAAATGCAGGCATTTTCGCTTTTATTTGATTGTTGCGAAGGCAATTAAGCCGCTGGAGATTGCTTTGAAGCCGCGGAACATGAGTGTGTGTGTGCGCTGTGTGTGTGTGTGTTCGCATATCAGTCAGTGTCAGCAGTGTCACTGTCACGTGGATTTGCATAATTTCAAAATAAATGTTTTGCCGAGGGAGGGCTTTTACTTACATCAAAGTTTTACAGAGATATCTACATATATTTATACCCTGAACAGGGTACATATGTATGTTAAGTTCTACAAAAGAGATCTTATAAAGATCGTATGTTAAGTTCTCTAAAAAAATCGTTGGAGATCTTGTAAAGATCGTAGGGATCAAAGACGAGCTGAGTCGTTTTAACCTTGCCCGTCCAACCGTCGTTTATATGTGCGTATTAGTCCCTCCGGTTTTGAGTTATCGTTCTGAAAATTTGTACTCGTCGTTTTCTACTCAAGAAGCTGCTCATTTGTCGAAATCGCCGGTATCGGACCACTATAGCATAGAGCTGTCATACAAACGGACCGTTCTTAGTTAAGTTCTTGTAAGGAAAACTTTTTCATTCGAGAAGATATTTGCACGAAAATTTGCGTGGATCATTGTCTGAAAAAATGATATTATCTCCGAAGAAATTGTTGAGATCGGACCACTATAGCATATAGTTGTAGTACAAACTGACCGTTGCAAACCAAGATCTTGTATGGGAAACTTTCTATTGAACAAAAATATCTGCACTAAACTCGGCATATAAAATTCTGTGAGAGAATGCTACAAGTTTCGAAAATACCGTTCAGATCGGACCACTATAGCCCTCTGCTGCCATACAAACTGTCCGTTTAAAATCAAGTTAAACATCTTTTTATACTATTTGCTTTAAGAAATGCACCTGTGAAGGGTATTATAACTTCGGGTCGGCAGCCGAAGTTGGCATTTTGTCGTATGTGTATGTATGTACAACTGGGATACAATGAGGAAATTATGCACTCTAAGAATTGAGCGACAAGTAAGTAAGCACTGAGCTGCTGTTAGCAAGACATGATATGTACATACGTATATATTTATGTGTGCATATGTGTATGTAAGTGTCTATGTGCATATGTGTATGTATGCTAGTAGTAAGTCTGGTGACAATAAAAATCACATCCGGTTTTTGGCTCCAACAACATACACCTCAGCTACTTAATTGTTGCTGAAAGCCATAAACATCTATGCAAGTGTATGTGTGTGTGTGCGGGTCTGGCATGCCCAGGAAGTCTTCAAATCATTTAAATAATAACGTTCGCGCTAAGCAAATAGCAACAAGCCGAAAACTATCCCTTTTCCGAAGTGCAGAACACACACATATTTACATATAAGTTCACATTTGTGTGTGTGTGCGTGTTTGTTTCAGATTTGTAATGTCTTCTTGTGTCACCAGTCGCTCCAAGTGTTCAGCTTAACGACGTTGCAACAACACAACAAGTTCAAAGCACGCTAACACTTCCGCTCGGCACCTAAACACACACATACATATATCTATACAATATACGATATCGTATACATACATATACATTCATAAACAATACGTAAATATATTGTAGAAAATCACACGTGTCTTGCACTTTTCACATAGGCCTAAAAGACAGTAAAATAAAGACACACAAACACACACAACAACAAATGCCAAAGCACTGCTCACACACTCGAAACCGATAAATGAAATAATCCGTCCTTTTGATATGAAAATTCATTATCACAATGCCATTTGCTTTTAATTTGCTTTCGTTTCACTTTGCACCGCGCAATCGCGTCTCTCAGCGGCAAGAGCCGTCAAGGAAGGTGAATCGCGCTGTGTTGTCGCTGCCGAGCGGAAATGAAAGTTTAATGTATGCAAATGGTAAGGTGTGCAATGCAGTCCCAGAGCCGCCAGGTAGGCAATATGCAAAAAAAAGTACAAGGAAGCAAAAAAAAAACAACACAAACAAACAATAATGATAATTCGAGCGAGCAAAAGAGCTATCGAGTTCGCACTCCACGTCTCGGCGCGGAATTAAGCAGCAAGCGCGGTGCCATAAAATCATAAAAAATGTTTCTTCGGCTTTTAAGTAGCCTATAGACTATAACAGGCACATGAAAAAAGGGGTGAGCACAAATATTGATATTTATGTACTTAGACACTTACTTACATACACACAGACTCTAATATGAGCACCTAAAGCGCAGTGTTGTCTTCGATCTCTTTTGTTAATTAGTGAACCTTTCCCATAGCAAACCACTTTCGGGCCTGTGATTGTGGCAGCTCAAGTGTCCATGTAGCGCGTTTCCTGGCTCTTCCGCTTCCAGTCTCTTTGTACCTGCGTGAGAAGACACAGTTTATTATCCGTTTGCAATGTTTTGTTGGGTATAAAATAATGGTTACAAATTTATTTAATTAAATAATATTTAAAAATAATAATTTACTAAATTTAAATGATAAAAATATAAAAACAGGAAAAAACGTTAACTTCAGCTGCACCGCAGCTACAAGAACTTGATTCTGATCGTTCCTTTTGTATGGCAACAATATGCTATAGTGAGCCGATTTGAACAATTTCTTCGGAGGTTATATTGTTGCCTTAGAAAATAATCTATGTTGTTTTGTGAAGATACATTGTCAAATGTGAAAGTTTTCCATACAAGAACTTGATTCCTATCGTTCAGTTTGTATGGCAGCTATATGTTATAGTGGTCCGATCGCAACAATTTCTTTGGAGATAATATCATTCTTTCAGACAATGATCCACGCAAGTTTTCGTACAAATATCTTCTGATATGAAAAAGTTTTCCTTACAAGAACTTGACTTAGAACGGTCCGTTGTATGACAGCTCTATGCCATATCTCTATGAGCTATGCTATAGTGCGATTCCGACAAATGAGCAGCTTCTTGAAGAGGAAATGACGTTTGCACAATTTCAAAACGATATCCTAAAAACTGACAGACAAATTCGTATATGTACAGATAAACAGACGGACGGACGGACAGACGGACATGGCTAAATCGACTCAGCTCAACATACTGATATTTATGATATATACTTTATAGGGTCTCCGACGCTTCCTTCTGGGTGTAATAAACTTCGTGGCAAACTTAATATACCCTGTTCAGGGTATAAAAAAAAAATAAATAAATAAAAAATATGTATTAATAATCGGTTTTATGGAATATACGTATGTGTTATATGTGTATGATCTTGCCGATTCCGACAAATTATCAATAGAAAATTAAAATTACATATTAAATTTTATTGTGATAGCTCAAGAACTGAAGAAATTTGTATAATCCCATGGATCCGTGGAGCATTTCACTTATGCGATTTTTTAGTTCGTTTGGCTCCACGTAAATGGCCCGCTCTAATGAATTAATGCATATGCTCCAAATGTTTGCTTATCAGTAGTCTCACACGCACTAAATCGGAACCCCTTCCTTCTTTCAATATTTCCAACGAACCGCCCCATTCTTAACTACGCATGTGTGCAAACACTTTGCGGAAGTCCATTGTCGCCTGAAATATTCAATAGTTTTTTATTTGCACAAGCAATTGAGTTTAAGTAGCAACAGTTCAAAGCGGAAGTGCCAGTTTTTTATTCTTTGTTTAACCGAAACTATAAAAATTTATTTCGAAGACTTCATTAGTAAAATAATTTAATGAATGAGTACAAAAATGTATTTATTACTCAATTTTTTATAAGTAAGTTTTATGTACAAACTAGTGAAGGTCTACTAATACTACTACTTATCTCTAAGATAGAGCTATTTTATGATTACACTGGTTTACTGCTGAACTTTTGGGTCTCAGATTAGCTCAGGAAGGTTTGGTCACCTACCAGCTGCTGTGTAGTAGCAAGGTACTTCTGTTCATCTTTCAATAGTTCTATGAGTTCTTACTGGGCACTGTCCGATCGGGGTTGAATCAGTAAGATTCAAGGCCGTACTGGATGCCAGCTGCATCAGCCGTTTGGAAGAAGATGAGACAGGATCATCTCAAGACTTTCTTCTCGAACCTCCCGATTTCGCTAAATCAAGCCAAGAACACTTCGAATCTCATATATAATATTCATACAACCAAGTGAAGTAGTGAAAATATAAATAAAACAATTGTGATAGGTTGATGGATCTTTGTCAACTACAGGAGTTTTTCGTCTAACTTCACAAAGGACTGAACATAAAACTCTAAGTGTGAACCTAACCTATATGGTTTTTATAACCTCAAAAAAATAAATTGGTTAAATGGTAGTAAGTTCGAACGAAAAATTGAACAAAAAAACTTTGAAAGAACCGAAACAGTAACTGCTTTCATAAACAAATTCCATACAAGAATTTGATTTTGATCGATCAATATGTTTGACATGTATTGGGTAGTCGAAAAAGTATACATACAAGTATGTTGTATAAGTCTTCGGAGATTATATCCTGAACAATAATTCATTCATAAAGTCCTGATTTTGATAGATCAGTTGGTGTTTCAATATCGGCTATTTCGATAAATGAGCAGCTTCTTGGGACTTGTGAAGGACATATGTATGTAAAGTTTGAGATCGGTAGATGGACTTGGCAAAATCGACTCAGTTCGTGTCGGTGACTAATCGTCCAACTTTATTCCAAAAACTCACGTTCTAAGCGGAATGTGTTCAGCGCGCTTCGCTCAGATTATGCTCAACATAGTCGGCCTACTCACAGTACTATTGACAATGCCATTACCCATCTTGAGATTAAGCATTCATTATTGGATAACATTAGACCGAATCACCACGTTCAGAAAGCAGTGAAGAAAATATAGTAGCCGTAGCTGAGAGTGTACACGAAGGCCATGGAGAGTATATTCGCAGCCGCTCGACCATCCCAAGCGTCATCGCTTGGGTCTATGGGCTCTTGAAAGGTTCCAAGAAGATCCGACGTTTTCAATACAAATTCTAATAATAAACATTCCCCAACAAATTTGAAGTTTCTTGATTTTTTCTTTATATACTTTATAATGTACCCGATATTTCTTTTAGGGTATTAAAAACTTCGTTGCAAATTTAATATGAAAACTCGTTGTATATCACATTTTTGAGTAAAACCATTCACAATGGTAAAGCTAGTTTAAAACGACACTTGGTAGTATTGGAGATAATGGTTACGTCACTTTAGAGAGGTGTCTGTATATTCTGTAATATATAGTAATTGAACTCGCTAACCTTGTTGTTCTACTAATCTTGTTTCCAATCTTATTCACAAAAGAGCAATGTTCAAAGTAGGAGCAAAAATAAATGGAAAATCGTCCCGTCTAATTTTGTTTCTTCCTTTAAACAATTTATTTTTATTTTTAATATTTTTGTCGGAAATAGATCTCAAAAATAATAATTGAAATATCAAGATAAACTCTACTGAAATTTAAATTAATGGTGTGCGGCCGACAGATTTTTTAAATTTAAAATCTTTCTGTAAGCTGAAAATGTTTCGCTGTGTGGAGCGACTCCATTGCATTGCATACTTATGCAAGCGATATTTTCCGAACATTTGCGAATTTCATTAATTTAAATCAATTAATTTGTTTTCAATTATTATTCACAGGCTTACCGAATTACAGTTACGCGTACTTCCCTTCAATTTTGCTGTGATTGTAATGCAATTGCTGTTTGGTAATTATTTCGCCGTTTATTTCAATCAAAGTATTAATTTATCAAATGCGAACAAATTTATGAATATGTGTGTGAGGATATGTGTGTGAGTTTGTGTGTACTCTATACACTCATCCAATATTGCAATTATAATCTAATAGGCCACTGCTGACTCTATGACTACATTTGACGAGTGCTCATCAAGCCGAGACAATAAAGGGAGATGAACGAAGAGTGACGGCCTCAGTGGGTGAATTGAGCAATATTGACTTACATAAATTTGTTATGTATGTGTATGTGTGCGTGTATAAACAAATATACACAGATGTTGAAAGCAAATCACTTTTTAACGCAACAACTTTGCTTAAAGTGCTCGGCAACAACAACAACAACTCAATAGAAGACATCAGCGCATGGAACAAATTGCAGCGCGTTTTAATACCGAGCATTTTCCCATATCCGCGCAATTTCCAACTTCAAAACAACTCACAAAAATGATATTTCCTCGGAATTGGCATGCAGACAGACACTTGATGCCACCAGAAGCCGTCGGCCGCCGCCGCAGCTGCAACTTTAAAAGCAACCCACATTAACACTAGCAGCGCTTCGTTGGCTGAGCGGCGCGAGGTAGGGGTGCTGAGGCAGTAAATCATTTTGGTTGAATATTTACTTAATGCATTGTCCTATGCCGTCAGTCATTGAGTGTCCGTTTCGAGTGCGAATAAAATCGTAATCGACCTTTTCGGGCCGACGCGTGAGAAAACGCCGCAACAATCAATGTTTAGTAGCAATTAATTCAATAGAAAGCGATTCGCTCAATGTGCCAATTGTCAGCACACAAACACCAGTAACAAGCGGCAGTTAGAGCACAAATCGCATCCCTCACAGAATATACATATGTATGTGTGTACATCAGTTTTCTCATACTCCGTGTAAAGTAAGAGACAGTGGCTTATGAAAGAGGGTGCGAGAGGGGTTTTATGGACTCTCTTATACTTGATGATGAATTTTAATATTACGAAGAATTTTTTATTTTTATTAGATTGAATTGGAAAAAGTCAAGGCTTTGAAATACTGAAGTGATTTTACGAGAAATGTTTCTTGAAAATCTTTAATTAATTTTTTCTTTGCGTTTTAAGAGATTTAGGATGAAATGTCTTCTAAATAAATCGAATATTTAATATCCAGCCAGCACATTTTGTTCTGAGTTGAATTAGTTCGACACAGTTTAGGTTAAAGAAGAGCAGTGTACTCGAAAAACTTTCATATGGAGGTCCTCTATCGATTATATGGCTGGGAAAAAGTTCTTGTTCCAAATAATTTAGACTCGGAACACCATTCTACCCTTATTATATATACTATAAACCTTGATATTTAAAAGTCTCACTACATTTGGATATCGATTATTTTAAGTTCCGTGGAGAAAGCAGGTTCCATTGAAGAAATTCTTAAATATTTTTTTTTTATTTGGAACTCGAGATGAAACTTTGGTATATAAGAGGCTGGTTAAATGATCAAAATTATAGGCTAAACTGAGAAATTGTGTTAATTATTATCTAAAGAACCAGATTAATCAATAAAAGAGGAAATGTGACGGAAAATGGAATAGTTGCTTTGAAAGAGAGAAAGATGGAAAAAGAGAGAGTATAAAATATACAACAAAGAGTTCGAACAAAAATCCAAAAAATGAGAGAAAAATTTGTGAAGAAGATATTTAGGTAAAAATGTTCATTCGAATCATTTATGAGAAATGGATCTCTCGATTACAGAACCGTTCTATGAAAGAATTTTGTTCGATAATCTTCGAGTGAAATATTTTCATGTAGAGGATTCTAAGGGAGCTTATGAAAGACCGGTGTACCGAGATACTCTTCCTTTAAAGTATATATCCTTTGTAGAAAGGCACTCCTATAGACAAAGACAAGCAAGAATCCAAGTGATCCTCCATACCACAACGCCCCTACGCCACTGAACGCCGATAAATTTGCTTTCGTTTTGCTGATTTCCACATTCAAACATTGTTCAAAAAACTCATAGAAAATAATTTACCCACGCTTTTTGGTAGTTTTCGATTTCCATAAAGTACGACTGTGTGCCGCTGTGTGTGAAGCATAGTTCCGGGGTGCGTCGTCGGTCAGTGCGCCCGAATGCTGCACACTGCACTCTATCGCGGCATCATCATGCCACCTCAACGGCAACGCTGCGCCCTCAATTCAATCAACCTCAACCGAGCGCGGCCGACATTTATCCGCCGGCCGAGCTTAAGGGATGATCCCTTGCTGTGTTGCGTGGCAGCTATTATTATTTGTTGTTTCAAACACGTGACAACCAGCGTTGCTTTCATGGCCATAAACTTGCTTAGCATAATGCTGTTAGTGTAATGTGGTGGCAGGCGGCCAGGGTATGGGAAGAAATCCTCCCACGGGACTCAATTTATGCGCAGTTTTCGAAGAATATCGCTTGATTATAACCAGCCAACGCACGCACGGACGGCGCAATGGTTGACGTTGGTTGGGTGTTGGTTGTCGGTTGATGGTTCGATATGCTCATCCACTTGGTTGTTTGTTTGTGCGCTTGGTGGTTTGTTTGTTGTGGATGATGGTGGCCGCCGGAGTGGTTGCCACTGCTGTGCGTCACACACTGACTTCGTGCTCAGCTATTGTAATTGTTGGTGTTGTTGGGTGTATTTGCCTGTGTTGTTGTATTGCAATATCATTACAACATATTTTACCACTCAACATTCGCTAATGTAGAAATTTGTTCTGGTGTTTTATGTTTTTTTTTCTCCATTTCCATGTGCTTGCCGTGCTTCCTGTTGTTCCTGGCCGTTTGTTTGCCGCCTTGCCGCATCCTTGTTTACCATTGCGCCATTGTGCCCTTTGAAATTTGAGCGTCGTTAGCGGAAAGCATCGCATATCTCGGCTATCTCGGCCGCCTGCCTTCGTGAAGCGCATCAATTAAGCTGACAGCATTTCACTCGCTTTCAATCGGCACTGAGTTGTCGGTGTGGCAACCACTGCAGCCGATCGGCAGTGCCGGCGATGTGTGTACTTGTGCTTGATTGCGTAAGTCAAGCGTGGTTGGGTGTCGGTGGGTGTGTTTGCAATGCATCCTTTGAGATTTCTAATTAAATAAATTTGATAGCGTTTATAATGTTCGCTTAAGTCGAAAGTTTTATGGTTGCATTTGTTGTGCTGACAACGTAATTGCATGCTTTGTTGTTGTGATTAAGCTTATGCTTATAGCGAGACAGGTTGTAAGCTTTATATTGGGAAAGTCAAATGACTGGCTTGTATACAGAAGTTAGGTAAAGTAGTGTTAAGGGTTTCATCTCCCTTTGGAAGTTCGATATAAAGATGAACATGTTTCTAGTTCGCAAAGGAAGCTTTAAGCCTTTGTTTTGAAGGACAACAGCCGCTGCTTAAGCTATTGAAATCCGATTAAAAATTGCTAAGAGATAAATATTTTCATAATTAACTGATTAAATACGATAAAATTGCTTGAGTTCTTTACTCATAATTAGTTATTGCGGATCTATTATATGAGATTCTCTTTTCACCAAGTATAAAAGTGGGTCCAACTCACTTACGGTGGAGTTTGCATAATTTCAACAGATATAATATCTGATATAAAGTCCGTTCGAATGCTTTTGGTGGATATTTTGTGTATGAAACGCGTTCTTGGTCGGCTCGTGCCGATAAAGTTGTATTTTTTCGAAAAAAGTACCGTAAACAGATCTCTTCTGACATGCTTAATCGTGCGAGTTCTGACCCCACATTCATGGAGAGCATTATAAATACCAATGAGACGTAGGCTTATGAGTTTGACATGCAAACAAGTCAACAATCTTCAGAAGGGAGTCCGTTTCCCCGAAATTCGATGAAGGAGCTGAAGGCCATCCTAAAAAGTGCTTATGAAAAGTGTTTTGAGGACTAGAAAAAAAGAAAATTAAATAACTCTTTGGGAATGACGTAACGTCAGCTGGTCTTTGACAAAATAAAATATTTTTTCCACAGGGTCTTTTGGGTTAAGTATTCCTAAGAGTAATCACGTTTTTATTTCATGAAAAATTTACACGTATTTTGTAATGTAATATGTGTCAAACAGAATTTTTTTGCGCTTTGATGCAATACCAAAAGATAAGTACGTAAAAATTTAGAATTTCATTTCATTTGCTTCAATTTTGAAAAATTATTTATTTACTTATTCTAATACCAGTTGGAGTACCAGTTAACGATTTCGTACTCTGGCCAAGAACTTGGTTTTTTTCTTTTTAGTACTAAAAATAAACTTCAGAAATAACGTGGGTCATCCTGCTGCAGAAAATGGGAAGCTTTTTGAGGGGCTTGAGAGCTTTTGGAATATTGCGGTTGATGGATTCGACAATTCATTAGAAATTAATAATTGGAGTTGCTGTTTAGTGGACTTCCCTTAAAGAAATGATACATAGAGAGTAGAAGTAGCAGTAGATTTACTGTTCCGGATTGAAGCTGTCTCAATCACAACGGTGTGACAACGATCTATGGATCTACGGACCTCGCGTGCGCTTACCAGGCTATGGACGACGACCAGTTTCTGTGCGACTGCGAGGTTCTTCTGGTCTAGAATAGCACGTTAGTAATCTACTCAACTGCGCGACTTAAGCAAAATTTATTTGACAACAACTTGAGTTCTTATTTGACATTGTCCAATAGGTGACATGAATATCCAACAAGGCTGAAGAACAAATCGGAAGCAAAGTTGTACGAAATAAGTTGAGGTGGAAACAGGCAAGCACGTTCTTCTCATTGTCCAGCCTTTCCAAGATTGAGGTTGAAAAATATTGGTACTCAAAGCGGGTGGGCCAAGTAGAGTCGATTGACCACCAAGTACCAAGTGTAAAGTCTATGCGACATTCCCGCTTCGATTCAGCCTTGGAACAAAACATCACGCGTGCAATTGGTCAGTTACCAATCGAAAAGCTCGAACGAGTCATCGAAAATTGAACTCGACGTATGAACCATCTGAGCCACGGCCAACACTTGAAAATGATAATTTTAAAAAATAAATGCCAAAGAATGTACTTTAATATGATAATACTCGTAAATATGATCATTAAATATGAAGTGTTTTTGTTTTTTCTTTAAAAAAGTAGGGAACATAGATCACCATTTAGCTTCGATGAATCAGCAGCCAGAGCCGTCACTCAACAAATTTGCGTTCAGATCAAAGTGCTTTGTCAATTAATAAGGTGATGATTAATTATGACAAATTATTATAGAAGTTCTGGGTACCACAGGACCAGTGTTAGAAGCTGTACAAGCGAGATCATCTTTTTACGGTCGACCATTTAATCTAATCGAACCAATCTAGAGGCCTAAATAGGTTTTTAGTGTTCGAAAAAGTTTTATATTTACTGGTTGATACAAAATAGTGCCTACTTGGCCAATTTAGGGAGTAAAAATGTTCAAGATAGCTCCAAATTTATTAGGAACTTAGTTTGGTTTAATCAACTAGGAGTTTATTCAACCTTTACTCTTATAGCTTAGACTGTTCGTGATTGAATTACATCCGCGGCTGTTACTAAGATAGGAATTTGTGAATTTATTGGGAGAATAACTCGGTTATCAACACCTAGAGGTCGGAATTCATCTGCAGCTAATTCATTAGTTGGAACTATATATGAGTTGAATTCAACATTTATAAAATCTGAATATTCGTAATTTCAATATCACTGATGTCCGGTAGCCTTAAGAAGGCTCATTAATTTCATCTAACAAATAAAGTAAACAAAAAGAGAGGAAGGTAATAAATAAGAGAACAATTGCTGGAAGGATTGTTCAAATTATTTCAATTGTTTGTCCAATAAAAATTAATATGCTTAGAACTAGTATCATTATAGTCCGATGAAAAAAATTAAGTTTTTAGAAAAACGGGTGTTGGAAATGGGAAGTTTTCATTTTCACTATTCTACCAACTGAATAATGTTTCCAGAACCCTAAAGTGTACTTTATGCCAAAAAAAAACTTATATTTTATGAAATTTTTAGACTGGTTCAAGATTTAAAAGCTTTTTCGTGATTGTGAAAAGTTGCTGAAGTTTGGCAACTCCTGCGGTTGAACCTTACAAAACTTTTTGAATTATGATCTCGCTTGGTGCCAACGGGAATAAGTCTTCAAAGGCTTGTTTCTGATATCAGCGAAGTGAAATTTAGGATAACTTAAAGTTTCAAAACCCTTTACACAAATAAAAAGCAATTTGTCGAATAGACCCTCGAATGCTCACTTAAGTGTTAATAACCCAATTTCTGCAACCCAAAATTCCGTAAAACCGAAAATAGGAACAGTTTTACGATCCCACCCAAAACGGCTATAAAACTGAAGAAACATATGAGGAATTCTTTACGTGGAGTTAAACATTTTGTAACAAAAGTTTTTGTGAAAGAATTTTATGGAAGAAATTGTTGCAACACAACAACATGACGACATTTTTGCTTTTATGACGCAATTTAAAATCAATAAAATCGGTGGCATATATATAAATGGCATAAGAATATGATACAGTGGAGGTAGAACAAAGGTGTATTTGTATACATTTAATTGTTGGACTGGCATTAAACTCTTTCTGCTACCTTAAATTTATTGTGGATGCAACATGCAAACGTCAAATATGTTAATTATAGCGGCAACGAAGCGTAACGTGAATAATATTAGCTGAATGACTGCTATCTGGGGTATTTGTGGCATGCAGCATGTGGCATGTGGCATATGGCTATCTCTACTGCCTAACAGCAAGGTATTTCATTCCATCGCCCGAAATGAACTGTACATTTAAAAGCCTCTAAAAAAGCGTCCACCAAGTCGGTATGCAAATAAGCGACGCGACGCGACGTGCCGCGCGGCAGCATGTGACAGTTAGAGTAGATGCGCTATCTGATGTGCTTTACTTGTGGTGGCTTGTGGCATGCAGCATGTGCCATGTGGCATGATAATCAAACTTTTATTTATGCAATTCAATTCCATGCAACATTGAATGATTTTGCGCGCATGATTGAACGCCATGACTTTGTTGCAAGCGCAGATAGCTTGTGGCACCGCCAACATTTGTAGTGAACCAAAACGAAGCCACCACCGCTGGCCACACCCAAAATAGAAATTTACATATTTTCTTTGTAGCGAAGAAGAGTGCTTAAGATTTGGAGCATTTGCTTGTGTGTTTAAGTGCACGTGTACTTGCCACACAGCCATAAGCACACGACAATAAAATAAAGTATTATTTAAAAGAAAATATTTGCTGCAGCCACCACTTGCCTGTTCATACTATACACCCACCGCATCGGCTAACTGGTCGTTATTTACTCATTATTGCCACCTTATTTTTTCCGGCGTCCCTCAGTGATTCGCTCACTTGGCCGCGTCGGAGTGAGTTGCTCGCTTTCTTAGAACAATTCAAATAACCATAAAATAACATTGCGGCAGGTGATCGATATTTCTGGAACTTGCATAGTTTTCCCCAAAAATTTCGTGTAACTGTATGCTGATTTTGCCTCGGTATAGCACACTTCCCCCATTGGTCCCCATGCATATTTATTTTGAGTGGCATGCGAGTGACAGTCGCGCCGATGTGTTGAGTGAGTCTTTCGCCTTTTAGTCGCAGTCTTTTGGGCTTGTCTGTGTTGAAAATGTAGCTATGGAAAATTAAGCATTTCAGAAGCAATTAATTTAGATAGTTTCTTTCATGAAAGACAGAGAGTGGCAAATGTGAAAGAGAGGTCTTCAAAACCATGAATTTTTCAGGAATTTTTTTTTGAATATTTTAAATGAATATTAATATATGTAAGATGGAGCGGCAGTCTTCTCTCGCGAACTCGCCAACAACACAAGTTTCAGGTTAACAATCCACTCTCCGTCTTTGAAGCAGAAGTAGCATCTAAGCAGCGATGTAAGTATCGAAGTTCAGCCTCCTTCAATAAGGACAACATACATTTCGATAGCAAAGTAGCAACAGGAAATAGTGTCTAGTCTCATAATCAGTTGCTTCAATCGATTTCGTGCTCCGATTTTCTTAAGTGCCTAGTCAAAGCGGAACCTCAAATGCCAATGAGCTTTCAAACATTTTATGTTCCTTTACTACAATTTCTTTAGGCTGAAAGCACCGTCTTCGTTGCTCTTGTCTATTTACCAGTGAATACTGGATCTATTGACATCGCGTGAATACGGTAACGGTTGGTCAACAACAAGAATTTTTGCTTTTATGAACTCTTTCCGTTCTCGCCTAGAACTTCAAAGAAGACCTATTGAACTTCTTTCTCGTAGGAAGTTTCATATTTCTACAATATTTGCGAGTTCTGCCTGGACACTGTCTAATAAGAATACCAGCAGCGAAGTTAAAAATTTTGAAGGACGCAAATTTCTAAAGCTTCATGGAGTAAGGCACGGTAAAAAGATCACAACACTTTCTCCTACATTGTCCAGCTTTCACTCCGCCAGCGGGGAGGAAGTGGAATTTGCACGAGGTAAGGTATGTCTGTCGTAAAAGGCGACTAAAATCCAAGATGACCTATGTATTTGGCTTGCCTGGCAATTTCAACACAGTCTTGTCAGAAATAGTGCTACAATACTCAGCTTGAACTGAAAACTTAGATTTTGAAGGAGATTTCTTCTAATGAGAATACTTTTGAAGTTCAAGCGACTAAAGTCAATGAGTATGATAGGTGCTCAACTAGTAGTAGCAATAGCTACAAGGTCTGACCGGAGAATTCAATCTGGTACCACTGGGATCAGTTAGTCCTTGGAGTTCGCTTTCAATCTGCTCATTGGGTTTGATCCTTTGGGGATATTCATTGTGGCTGTGGATTACAACTAAATGCAGTCACACTGCGGCTGGGTTCCGAACCCAAAACACGGCAGAGGACTTAGATCGGCCTCGAACTCGAAAAGGTGTCCCTTCCACCCGAGCAAGTGAGACCAAAAAATACTTGCAAACAGCATTCATTATTTAGGGCGCTGATCAACGTATTGTTTTGATCTATGTTTCTTAAAAAGTATCGTGAAGTTAGGGCGTCGATGGCAGACACTCACGTAAATCACAACGATTGCTGTCCAGCTTTAACTAAAGTGAGGTAGTCTCGGTAGTCAATCTCTGGCTCTTCAAAACTTTATGATAGGTTCGAATTGTATCTTTCGGGATCTTTGTCGTGAGACTCAGCCTAGTGACCAGTTTTAACTACAAAAATTACTACCAGCATTAAACATTGCTTTAAATACCTTATGTAGTTCTTGGCTAACGCTTCGGAGACCAGGGAAAATTGTCAAAATTACTTGTTGAAAACTTTACTCTGCAAAGTAAGAAACCGATACACCAAGCTCGGTTTAAGGAAACCGGTTAGCCTCCGCAATTTAATTCAGCGATCTCTAAAGGAAGTCGGTAAAATTAAGACGATATTTTGATTTTAAATGGAAGTTTGAGAAACACTGGCCTCGAATACCGTCCATTTACCCGCGCCCCACTCACAAAGTCATTCAAATTGTATTAGAAAATCATTTACTTGATTTATGCGAAATGGATTGCTGCCAACGGTACTTCCAGTGCCATTGTCGACCCCCCAACTAAATTGTTTTGGTGCGGAACACACAATTTAAGGCTTTCGGCTGACAACAACAGCAGCATGAGCACTTGAGGTAAATACTTTAAAGCACAAAATAAGCTGCGTGGCACACGTATTGACGCCACACTTGCCACATTCGAAAGCAAAGCATTGCATTCGCAGCTAATTCCGAAATGCTAATGTACAACGGTACATTGCTTTTGTTGTTGCGTATTTTTGTAACACTACGTGTAAGACGAGCTATTGTAGCAACTTGTTGTGATTGTTGCTGTTGCTTTTGTTAAGTTCCGATGTTATTTTGGTTGGTGTCTCTGTTGTTTTGAAGTTTTGTCACGTTCACGGGCAAATGTTTTAATGATCATGAACAGATCGATAGACAAACAAATGGAAAAGGCCGCGTAGAAGGCGGGGGAGAAGGGTGGTAGTGCGGCAGCGCTTTGTTGCATGCTGCAGGGTAGACGCATAACCGTGCGCTGGAGTTGAGGTGTCCATCAGTTGTAATTTAAGTTGATGGCACGTAAGGAGATGTTGCATCTTGTTGTTGTTTTTGATATGGTTGTTGTTGTTTTTATGTTGTTATTGCTGTTTTCATTACCTTAGCTGCTGTTTGCTTATTTTCATTGCTGCGGTGCCGTCCGCTGCCGCTGTGTATTGTTTTCAATTTTTGTAGGTGGCTGTCAGGCCCGCTAATCGTACTTGCAACATGCTATCACCGGGTATATTTAGCGCACGCGTCAACCGAAATCTATAGTACAGCGCGTCAGCAGGTAGAATTATAGCCGCGCCGCTGGACAGAAGCGTGCAACAGCGTAGATTGTTAAGTTGTCATTGAGGCGCTCATGCATGGCGAGGGTGGCAATGCTGGCCCCCCTTAAGTGCGCGGCACTCACCATATACGAGGTGCGTTAAAGCCCATCTACGAGTACTTGTATGCATTTCTAAATAAGGTGTCTATGGCGTAAGATTAATTGAATACTCGTCAGCGTGCCATTAATCTTGCTTAGCTTGAGCAAAAACAAAAAATCTTTATATAAGAAACAACAACAACTATTTAAAATTACCTTTTTACACTTTTTCGCTTTCTCTAAACTGTTTGCTTGCCTTTTTAAGTTACGTAGCTTAATTTGTTGTTGTTTCGGCGGGGCAGCCTGCGCTTGGCATTGGCCCTGGGCGAGTCCTAAACGAATATATTGGTATATATAAACATATATATATATAAAACTTGCTAAAAATATTCAAATGTGCACATATGCACGGCAGCGCTTTGTTGTTAGTGCGTGCCACTCGGCTTTCTGCCGCGCTTTATTTTGAAAATATTTTTCTAGTTTAGTTTTTCAAGTGTGCCACACAAAGCCAAAATATATACTTTTGTCAATTACATGTTTTTCTCACAGCATCTGTTGCATTACGTCAACTGATGGCGTTTTTTGCTGTGAGGGGGAACCTGTGCGCTTTCCACCTTCTTTGTCCGCCTTCTTGCCACTAATTGCCTTTTTCGTCTATGCTTTTGTCTTGCCTTTGCTGCTTGGTGTTGAAAAATTTTACGATTTTTTAAATGTCATTTTCATTTAGGCACTCGCTAACACACACACACATACACATGCGTCAATACATTATCGCTCCCCCCAAGGCTTAAGCGTTTAGCTTGTCGCTTTTTCATCTCACTTTTAGTCTCTAATTTGTGTTGCGCTTTGGAAGCTGCAATTTTTTATTCCAAATCACATGTGTCACGTTGATTAAAATACGCTCTCAAGTGCTGAAACTTATTTATTTTCTTCCTTGAGTTGCCTTTAACTGCGTCAAACGGAGTCTTTTGTGTGGCACATTTGGGTTGATATTTTGATAGGTTGATGCTGAGTTGTACCTGCGTTGGGGAAACGTTCTCGAAGATGGATTGATGTGGCGCCAACTAATTTTATGCTCTCGATGGTTTTTGATTCTTTTCATTTCAAATCGAAAATCGAAGTATAAGTGGAAATGTTTTTTGCTTAATTTGAGTTATATATAAAATATTTTCACTTTAAAAACAAAATCATTTCATATATTATATTTTTTTAAAGTACATTTATATTTTCGAAATTTTTATCAAAATGCGATTATGTCCAAAGAAGGGTAACAGATCACTTACAAAGAAAGCTAAGATATACCGAAGAATTCCTGAGGAATACTAGTGCTACTGAATACAAAATATATAATACGAGAATCATTCATATTCCTTAGTTTATATTCTTAACAGGAAAAAATTAAGATTTATTTTACTTTTTCATCTCGATTTGGATCTTACTAAAAGAACAAAGGAAGATAAATATTGCTTTCGATGAAAGAACCAGCTCTAATGTGCTTTTATTTCAGTCTTGTAAAAGTTAAAAAGGTCAAAATAAAAGAATTGAGTAAAAAATTCTGCTATATAAAGTCCGCATAGAAACCTGTCAGAAACTACTTTATTCTAGTATTAAAAAATTAAATTAAAAATGGGTTGTTAAAGACCTAAGTAGTGAAAATTTGCGGAAAAATCGTTAGTTAGTATCCTCTGAGTACCTAATCGTATAAGAAAAGATAGAAATGAATAGGTAGACGAGTTTTTCAAAGTTTTCCTGGATCATTCAGCTCATTCAAGGATTGCTCGAAGCAATAAATCTTAGGGAAACACCTCAAGTCTTGACACATTAACAACACAGGGTATACCATAAAACTGCTTTGGGATAGTGCTGATGGTGTACAGATTAAAAAGTGTTTATTTTTCCCGAAGAATGAGCTAAATAATATTGTAGGCATTATAAAAGGGCATCTACCACTAGGATCTTGTCTTCAAAATTTTGATAAAAATAAGTTGGCATAATTGCATTACGCCAGCACATTACCTTCGCAAATGCTCAGCCTTCAGTCGAATGAGACGAAATATCCTCCACGTCTACCAATGTTCCTACATAAAGCGCTTGGTTAGCCTGATGGATGAGGGAAAAATAAGGTATTTTAACAATCAAAATGAATTGCTGGGCAGTGGGTCTTATAATGACTCAAGTGCGGCCACCTGCGGTCCGGCGCCCCTGCACTTCCATTTTTAACCAACCAAATAATCAGTCCTTTCATGAAGATCTTTAAAAAATCACTGAATAACCATACCTCATGAGAAGAAGAGAAAAGTTGTAAGACATAGTAAGAACCAGAGTTAAAATCATATGTATTAAAGGTAATAAAAAAAAGCCTAATGTCGTTTTTCAGATTGTTAATGAATCTAGCATGTAAGCAGAACACATCCAAATATTGCTTTTACTGGCCTCACATTCTACCCCGTTAATTCTTTATGTCGCAAGTTATTAACAATACAATTTACAATCCTTTTGCAATTTGATAATTATTAAATAAACATTCCTCGTCAACAACTTTTGGTTGATGGTTTGAGAGTCTACTTCCTTTCGGGCTGCTTATCCTAGCTGGAGCTGGTCAGAGAGTTTAAGTCGCAGTACTAGGAAAATATCGTTATGAAACTCTTTATTTCTTTATGATCTTGAAAAAAATGCGTAGGTTTATAAAACTTCGCAGAATCTTTCAAAGGAAATGTTGGTATAAAATGCTTTTGAAAATCAATACAGGACTCAAAGGATTGAGTTGCTTACTCAGCTTAATGATCCGCACTGATAAGGGACTACATTTTAGGGTCTGTCGGCTAATATTGCTGCTTATAAATAAGCGTTTTGCCTTTAAATTCGATGAAGGGAGTATTTCGGCTTTTCAAACTCGGTTCCACACCTCTTGTGCTCGTTGTTAGAGTATTTTATTCGAGGTTCTTGGCATAAGTTTACTGTTGAGCGATTTAGTTGTATTGTTCAGACAGTTTTCCCCAAATTTAAGTTAAAGAAATTGTAACAGGGTGAGTCACATATCTAAAACCTTGTCCTATACTAAAATTTGCAAAAAGTTAAAAAGTCGTAATATACCATATTTACAAGGATATCGAATCAGATGTGGTTCTAGATTTGTTTTAACTCTACAAACAATACGTTGAATAGACACTTCTATATCTCAGTCCACAGTGTTTATCGCAGATTTTATGCATACCAATATTTCTATATATTTCTGATTATATTCTACACTCTAGTTGGAAGGTCACACAAAATGAAAAAGGTAAAAAAAAGGCTATTGTGGATCAGATCAGATCAGATAGTGTGGCTATCAGATGCTATTTACTCCACCGTTTTACTCTAAATACTCTGGTCAGAGTCAGGATATAGTTGAGAATGATTAAATATTTGGCATCGGGTATATTTTTAGCTTTCAGCCAAATCTAGATTGTTTTCATAATGACTTTGAAAGCAAATACCATGGAAATGGTGCCAGATTGATCTAAACTAAAGCATTGATAAATAAAATTGATTTATTACAGAGGTTGTTGATAACATAAGTGGTAAGCGGTCTCATTAGATTCTCTAGTTTTCACTCTAGTAACATATATATATATACATATATATATAAGATCTATAAAGAAACTGTCTGCCTTTTATTACAACGAAATGCCAAAAAACCACAGAAAATATTGTCCAGTATGTATTATCTGCATTTCATCTTGTCTAAAATAAGTGCACAGCTGCAAAATTTCAGTTTCCAAATTTAAGCCAAAATTGTACAAAATTTATTTCTTTCCAAATATAGGTCATCTAAGATTCAGTAGTTGCAATAAACCAAACCAAACCTTTCTTTACAAGTCATTAACATTTAAACAGCTGACCTGGACTGAGCGCATATCTTATTCGCTATGTTCGCAGTTGCCATAATCTCTTCCACAAATCAAATCAAACCAACGAAAATCGGTAAATAATGAGAGCAACCCACCCAAAAGTGAACGACTTCCCAACAATTAACGAAATTAGACAATCTACGCATCGCATCAATGTCATTGGGAAATAATATGAAAACTGTTGAAAAGCTCATTGCGGTCGGCGCCTGCGCAAACGACCTAGGAAAATGCGAGAGCGATAAGCGGAGGCAAAGAAAAAGATCTCAAAGATTTATTGAAGACCCAAACAAAAGCAATAAATTCTTGGAGGATTATTGAATCTTTCGCACACACAAGTAAAATGCTTAACGATCAGTGTGTGTGTGCGTGTAACTGGTCGAATTGTCAACGAGAAACATAATTACAAAGGAATGTAGGTGAGAAGCGTAAATGTTACAGAACGGACTCCACAGCAAAGCTGACAATCAAAGTAAAATCTCGGAATTATAGGCGCCTGTTACACAATGCCACACGAATGAGCACAACAAACATACATACCATATGTGTATTTTCATACGTGCAACACAGGACTGTGAGTCAAAATAAAGGAAACTTGTAAAGCAAAGCAGAGGAAAAAGTGCAGCCAAGCGCAACAGAATGACAGCAGCAGCGGCAGCATAAGCCAGCAGCTGGCTATTACTGCGCATGCGCCACACATTGTAGCATATATATATGTATGAGTGTACTGGTGTATGGCTTGTTTGATTACCAGGTCACTAAGCATGCAGCAAGCTATTCTAAAGCGGGGTAGCCGCAGCCGCAGCCACACCAAAGCCAGAGATGTGCCGCCTTGCTGTAATGCAACTAATGCGGCAGGCAGCCACAACAACCAGCCAGCTTGCCAGCCAGCCGTGGAGGCAGCTTGCAACGTGGTGGCATGTGGCAGCACAAATCAGTGCTCGGCGCTGCTGCATAAGTCATATGGTAATTTGATATTCTTATCACCGACTTAACGGTTATTGCTTGCTGTTCTATAACAACAACATTACGAACAACAACAACAACAATGACTCCAACATTGTCCAGCAGCGATAAAAAACTGTAACATTGTAATGGACAGGGAACACACAGCCCGCCAGCCAGCCAGCCGAGCAGCCAAGAGTTCTCTTGTCTTCGTATTTGTCGCTCGTTTGTTGCCATTAGCACCGCGCAGCTGTGTTGGTGGTGGCATGGAACGTTAGCCAAACTAATTTCGTATGCACACCGTTGGTGTTTATTAGTATGTGTTTACCTGGCTGCTTCGCTAATAATTCAATTTAATTTGTTTTATCGACAGTTTAAGCTGCCGTTAGTTGCCGTTACGACATCTTGTTCTTCAACTGCAACATCTAACTCAGCTTCACCTTCAGCGTTCACATCGCAACCTTCGTCAAAGCTACAGTTTAACAGCACAACCGCGACTTGCCTCGGCTACCAGAGTTCAGTCATCTGTTTTGTTTTTGTTGTTGCATCCACTGCTATATAGTTGTATTTGTTTTTGGAGACTTACAATGACTTTGAATTATGCAGCCACAAATTGGTCATAATGGGGCAATATGAAAAAAGGCGTTTCATTAGCCACACAGTGACAATAAATTAAATTAGTCGCCGTCACTGCTGTCAACGGAGCAGCCACTGGCGGCGATCGGCAGCTTCAGCTTCTTGTTCTTTGCCATGCTAGCGCAGTAGCTGGAGCTTAGCATAGTGGCCTGAGAAGCGCTTGAATGCGGTCTATTGATCACTAATTAAAATACGATTTAGTCTCTATTTGGTTGGCGCGAGATATTAATCTTTGTTTGGAGCATCTTCAGCGACCGAAGCCACACACAGGCCACCAAGCAGAAACGGGGACCACACATACAAAGCGTTGGAAAAAATGAATTGCTTAGTTGACCGCATAAAGTAGCGCGATTAAGTTTGTAATTTGTATCGAAATGTTAATATGTGTATGCCGAAATTTCGGGATTGCACTTAAATGTTTTCGGGATCCGAATGAATATTCAAAGCAGATTTTTTATTATAACAAAATTGTGATTTTTAGCAAAGTATCGATATTAGTATTAAGGCAGTACCGAAATTTCGGGATTTCCCTTTAGCGTTTTCGTGATTTAAAAGAAAAATCAAATCGAAATTTCTATTATAATAAATTTTAGACTTATATCGAAATGCATATCGATATTAATGTGAAGGGGATTTCACTTTAGCGTTTTCGGGATTTGAAAGAAAATCGTGTAAAGCGAATTTCGATTTAAATATAACTGCAGTTATGCAAAATATGAACATGAGCTTGTTTCCTAATATCAATATGAGTATTTAATATATGTACATACATATGTACTTATACCGAAACTTCGGGATTTCGTTCCCGGTCGATATTGCAAGAAAATGGTGAGAACCGCGTTTTATTTAGAATAAGTTTTGGCTTGTATAGAAAATCCTACTTTAGTATTTAGGAAATACCGAAATTTCGGGATTTTGAAGAACAAAATATGTATCTACTCAGAGTTTTGATTGAATACTTTACATATAGCATATTTGAAAATTGTAAATTCTTGACTCGGTATCGGTATCAACAACTTACAATCCCGAAATTTCGGTATTTACAGCTCTAGCGTTAGTTTTTAATTTTCTCATGCTTTTTACAACAATATAGCAAATGAAATATATACTCGTAGGAGCTTCTGCTAGCTACTTATAAATTCATATCGCCAAGTTTTGTCGTTCATAATTTAGTTTCAATTTAGTTTCTATATACATATGTATACATAGGTACTCACATGTATATATATTCAGAGATATCTGCGTATGAATCATGATAATGAATTGTTTATTGGTGTTTTGGGTTTCATGAGAAAAATCGAATTAAAATGGTTTATGAGTTGTCTATGGTTAGTTTGTACCACCGTCTACGTTTTGATGAAGAAGAGCACATAGTAACAAAAAAAAAAGCAACAACAAAAATAATAATTTGTCATAAATATGTGAGGGAAACTATTAAGTAATACAAATATGAAAATTATGCATTCAATGCCACAAATTTCTGTCAATATTGATAATAAATATATTGTGAATCATGAGATTAAAGCAATGACAAACGCACTTGTGGAAAAATATGTTAGTAACTATATAAAGTATATAAAGTGTATAGTATATAAAGTGGTCGATTTCGAGGTCTCCTACTTTTTTAAAGAGAAAGCACAGAGACTTCCTATTTACTGGGGAATTTTTATTATCATTCCAAAGAACATTATTTGCCATTTACTTTTTGAAGACTATCTCTTTCAAATATCAACTGCGGATACGTCTCAGATGCTCCATCCGTTGAGCCCAATTCTCGATGCCTCATTCGATCATTTCGACGGGTAACTGGCGAATGACTAGCGTCATATTTTGCTCTATGACCTGAATCGAGTCGGGACTGTCCCGTTGACTTTAGACTCTACATATCCCCGCAGGAAAAAGTATTATCTTGGTGGGCAATCGACGAGCCTAATACGTGGAATTATTTGCCCACCGAAGTGAAGATTTGACTTTGAATCAGTTACTGTTTAAAATATCTCTTTTTAATAACTATTTTGTTCACTGGGTGGCCAATTACTTTTAATATTTTTTCTTTAATAAATTTATGCAAATTGTTTGCTCACATTTATTCTTACTCTTCCTCTGCTTTGCTTGATTCCGGCAAGTTCAAGGTAATTCCCGAATTTTGAATACAAAGTCAGCACTTATACTTTCTTATCGTTCAACAGCAAGTGTCGCAAGTTTTTTGGCGAGAAATCAATAAAGCATAAGCTCAAGATAAACATCGCTTTTCTGAAGTTATTTTCATTTATGTAAACACATATGAATCGGACCGAACTGCATGCAATTTTATGAAACCGAAACCAGGTTCAAAGGCTTCAAGATAAGATTAAATTTGAACATAAATTATGAGCAAATATTGCAGTTCATATCTTGCAATATTCGCGTCGAATTAAGTCATAAATGAGTCAGTGGATCGATTTTGTTTGCTAACTGAGGCTTTTCGCAAAAAATAAAACATAAAAAAATGCAACGATTATTGATTACTTCTGCACATGATAGATGGGGTTTTGAAACTCAAGGGTTATGGTGAAGTATACAGACTGAAAAGCATGGCATGGTTTGCGAACCATGAAGCTTTTGCTCCTTGTAAGCGAAAATTGTACTGCAATACCGGAGAAACTCAAAGTCTTTTACTTTCTTTTCAAGAATCTGTTCATATATCGGAAATGCACCTGTGAATGGAATTATACTTATATGGACTACGCCTTTGAGGAATCAGCGGATATGAGCATTTGGAAAAATGTCTAGAAAACCCTTTAAATGAACTCAGCTCTTTGGCTTGTGCCATTAAATGGATGCCGAGAAGCATTGTCAATGAGTAAGTGTAGCCAACTGCTCTTAATTATACCCATCAAGAGATCACTATACCTCCGATAAAAGTGGAACCATTATTTATTACAATACAAAAATTCATACAAATCACACGAGATACTATTATTTATGGACAAAAGTGCGTGTTATTTCTGTAACTCCCTTCCTATGCTGAAATGAAGTGCTTGAGAGCAGAAGCACACCTGCGCTTTATTTTCGAAAACGTTTTTGGCACGTTGCAAAGTACTTAGCGCTACAAAATATCCTCAGTGAAATATGAAAAGAAAATCAAAAATCGTAAACAACAGAGCTAGCAAACAACAACCACCCCGCTGAGGAGTTGCAAGGAGTTTCGGGCGCACCGGTTACTTGATTTGGCGCCAAAAAATCACTGTAACGGCCAACGTTACCAGCGATCAGTTACTTTCATTCACGCCACACAAGCACATATACGTTTGCCTTTTGCGGCGCTTGGGTGACTGCGAAATTTCTTTAAGGTTTCTCAAACACACGTGGACGCGCCGTCCTTTGTGCGCGCAGCAAATCGAGCTCGAGAGCCAAGCCGTCGTGGTGGTGGTGTTTGTGATTCTCACTTGAGGTGGTGCGGCAGCTATTTGCTGGTGGCTGTCTGCCGCTTAATGATCATTATGTTTGCGCGACTTATGCGTCTTGGTACGTGCTAAGAAGGCAACAGATGCAGCTGAAGAAATTTTCAATATAAAATGTAGCATGGCAAATCCTTTGAAATGCGGCATTGAAATTGTAAAAGAAAAAGTAAAGTTGATGCATAGTAAATGTGTGTACGTGTGTGTGGGTATTTGCCTATAAGGGTTGCAAAACAATCACAGCTTGCCGATCAAAATCAAAATCCGGCTAGCGAAAGGGGATGATGACGGCGGAATGCCGCAGCGCGTTGCAATATTGCAAGCTGCAGTCTGGCAGCGAAAGGTGGTGGCATGCATGTCCTGTACCAGTTTGGCAGTTTGCTAGTGTGGCATGCCTGCAGCCGCCCAAATTGAGCGCCAGGTACTTTTGCAAGGACCTTCCGTTGTAGTTTTGCTCGGCGCCAGGTAAAATGCGTAGGGTTTTGTGGATGGTGAATCAAAGGCGCGTTATGTGATGAATTTGTTTGCGATGTGTGTATGCGTGCGTGTGTGAAAAATTCAATTTAACCGGCAGCGCATGCGCATTGAGCTACTCGCCTCACTTTTGGGGTGGCAGCTGACTGTTTACATATTTCATGAAAAATTTCAAAACATTCTTGTGATATGCGAGCGCGCAGCGGTGTGTTAGTATGTTTCGGAAATATTTCTAGTTTTCTTGTTTTTGTTTTTGATTTTTTTTGGCTGTGGCATGTTTGCGCACCTTGACATTGGCAAACTTGTAGGTAATTTCTTGAATTTGTTATTTTTTGTAACTGCCGCTTGTTTATACTCAGCGATGTGTTGATTATTCGCATTGTATTTAATGAATTTTGCATCTTTTGCTTGAAGAGCGGAAAGTGGTGATCTTGTCTCGTGCTAAAATCATATTTGCAGCTGCAACTTCCTTTTTGCGGGGGACACTGCGAGGCGGTGCACTTAACGACGATTTCATTTGACACGCTCTAATTGATTGCAGGATTGGTGTCGATTATACTGATATAGAATAAAGTTGTTTTGTCAATAGATTTATGTGATCAAGAGATTTATTGGAGTGCATTTATTCATTATGGTAATACGTAGGTTGCAAAAAATTATACATTGTATATAAAAAAAAGCAAAATTAAAGAAATAAATTGTTGAACCATTTTTAGCTTACAAGGCAACGCACTGAGCCTTTCAAGCAGAAAAATTTTATTAAAAAGCGAATATTTTTATTGTCTTATTAAATTCTAAAACCATTCCCGTATATTGTCCTAAATTTTCAAGTTGATTCGGGTAATAGTTTCGGAGATACAGCTTTGAGAACTTATGCGCTCGAGGCTAGCTAGGCTAAGTGCGCCATCTTTAAATGCGTTTTTTTCGAAACTGTGTTTTTGAAGTCGGTTGGCAAGATTTCTCGAGAACTACTCAACCGATCTTCATGAAATTTTATACAGGTCTTTGAGATACAAATCTAAAAGACTTGAACGAAGGCTTTTTTCGACTTCAATTATTTGAATGTTTGAGTTCTAACAAAAACACGTATTTTTTCACTTTAGATGATCCTGTAAGGAGTTATCCTGCCAACGCGGGTGCATCTTTTTTTCTAGGTGTCAGCGGAAATGGCGTTGCAGTGGCCGAGCTTAAAATATTATTTTCCCAAAATTTCAGAATTTCTTTGTTAATAGTGTATGTGTGTAACAATAAAAAATACCAATAAAATATTTATTTTTTTATATGAGAAAAATATTTTTGAAAAAAGGCTGTTTTTTACCCAAGGAAACCCATGTAACTGACCTTAAGCTGATAAGAAATTTAGTCTCAGATTTTTTATAATAGTGTATTAAAGTAATTAATTATTTTAATACCCAGAAAGGGTATATTCAGTTTGTCACGATGTTTGTAACACCCAGAATGAAACGTTGGAGACCCTTTAAAATATGTAACTAAATTATGAGCTTGATGAGTTGAATCGATTAAGCCATGCCCACTGTTCTATCCAATTATCTGTATATACCGCGAACTAGTCTCTCAGTTTTTGAGTTATCGATCTAAAATTTGGAATACGTAATTTCCTTTTTAGGAAGATATTGTTTGTCGGAATTGCAGATATTGCACGACTGTAATGGCTGTTTCATATGAGTTTCGGGTACCAATGGCTCGCCTAGAAGCTGCCCACGTGAGATTTCCTTTAGGATGGACTTTTTAATCTATGTAAACTTTGACCAATGGCATCACATATGGTTTAGTCGAGTTCTTATGCTGACTTTATTTATAATAATTTTGTAAAAATATTTCTCCGAGAATTATAAACATATCTTTGAAATTTTCAGTTTATTTTAATTACATATAAATAAATACGTAAACTGAAACCTCAAAAAATATTGAAAAGCCTGAAAACCTAAGTTCAAACTCGTAGGTTCGGGAACATCATAGTGCTGATAATGAGAAAACCAACGACTACCGAAGCTCGACAAAAAATATTTTCACAGATCAAACCCAGAACGAATCTTTTCTTATGCTCCTCTTAATCACTTACGTACAAAGTACTAATTTATTGCTGTAATAGACCTATATTACTGTATAGTAATATGCTATCTGTAGAGGGTCTTTTCAAAAATATCTAAATAATTGTTTATGATTATATTTTGGAATAGGATATTTTTTCTATATTTGCAACTTAGTATAATTCGTCGTGCAAGATTTTAAACTTTTTGACTTAAATGTAATAAAATTCTGACATCAAGCATATCAAAGGTAGAGCGAACCAGAAGATCTTGTCAAACGAAGTAAATAAAATATAAAGAAGTATGCGATCCCAAACAAAATTATCCATACATACTGTATACACACATATACTATATATATTTCTTCACTATGTACAACACTATTATTATATATCTATCGTATTTGAGTCTGCGCTTCTTTTGACCGATGAGCAATATGTAATCTTTCCAACAGAGCTCTTAGCTAACTGTAACTTTCCAGTGGAGCAGAGGTACAATGAAAACGAAACGATTTAAGAACTTAACAAAGAGCGCCAACAAATACATTTGCCCCAATGAAGAGCGCCAACAAATGAATGGAGCATATAGATCAAGCATTTAGCTACACTGAACTGCAGTGTACACAAAGTGAGCTCTTCGCTTTTATATCATAAAAACAACAGAGAGCTTGATAGCGTAGGCTGAGCACTCACCTGTACGCCACAAACAACGCTGAGCGAGAGCACTTCAAGCCAGGTGTAGAGCGCAAAGCTCACAGCATAATGAGGCACCTAGTTAAAGTATATAAGCAGCGAAGAGCGCCAACTCCACCCATAAGTGAGCAAAATAAAATGTAAATGTGAGCGCTGAAGTGTAAATACAACAAAAAGCATCAGTGAACGAGAGCTTGTTTTGAAACGGAGACACTGCCATGCAGCTGCTCACGGCGATCACCGGCCAACGCGTAGCACTATGCTGAGCGTTAGCGTTCGGTGATCGTGATGCGTGAGTGCTGTGCTAAAAAACAACAATGACAATAAGAAATCACGGCAAATACAAGTAAATTGGTGACGCTGTGGAAGCCACGGCAATCATTGGACGCCGTTGTTGTGTGAGCGATCGCTGCACGAAATTACAGAGCGCAACGATCGCTAATACGCTGGCTTATCGACCATTGCGCCTACTTTGCGTTGTGTTGTTGTGCTTTCCTTGCCCGCCACTGCCCCAGCCGCAGCAGCCTACCTACTTAATGTAGTCCGCATATGCATCTGTCTGTCTGTCTGGCTGTGCGAACTCGCCTCAAAATGTACCGTAGTTAGTATGTGTATTTATAATCAATGTGGCATGTCGTGGCGCATGTGGCACGTGCTGTAAATTCAGCATCCACTCACGCATACACATCACAAGCCGAGGCGCACATCTGTTCGGCACTGCGTCGCTGGTGGATGCTGTACGCTATTGTTGATGGTGGTTATTGTTGATAGTGTGCGGCTGCTGGCTGACTCAGATGGCGATCGTGCGCCTTGATGATCATTAACACATATCGGCAGTTGTAGCCTATAAACATAATAATCTTGTTGTAGACCTGAGTTAGTGGTTGATTTTAGGATATTGAAAAGATTCCTTTCCTTCCCCTTGCTGTTGGCAGTCGCATGGGGATCAACGGACGATCGGAAGTAGGTACCGCGCTGCAGATGTACATACATATGTGTGTAAGCGGTGGCTCACAAATATCATTGTAGTACGTGCTATGCCGAGAGGGGTGAATTCGCTGGTGGTGGTGATCATACCGCACCAGATTGCTTGCCCTTACCCAGGGGGTTGGTTATTTCAAATATTTCTATGCATCTGACATTGACTTGGTATAAAACTTAAAGTGATCGTGTTCCATTGCATCATTCGTAAACGAAACTGCAGACGTGAAACGTGCGACGTGACGTGCGGATGGTACAGCGAAAAATTAGTGCTTATTTCCAAAAAATTATACATAAAACTATATGCGAATTGAAAGTGAGTTATGAAATAGTGATGTTTGAGATGCTTGAGTGATTTGTTAGAAGCGCAAATTGTTGAAAATTTTATTGAAAACAAAAAACAAAATATTTATGCCGAGTTCCTGGTGAACAAAAGTGCTCTGTAATTTGTGCCTTTACAACAGTTGTCATGGATAAGGTCAACTACAGCAAATGCCCGCTCAAGAAGCGTCCCATAATGATGTTGGCGCAGGAGGAGCAGCAAACAGAACAGATGGACTGCTTGGATCAAGGTGAGTAGCTTTCAAATATAGGTTAATATGACTTTTCAAACAACTTAAGCAAACTACGGCACTAGAGTTGCACGTTCTATAACTCTGACGCAGAGCTTTTAATATTTTTGTTTGTTTTGAAACTTCAAGGATTTGCTCGAAAAAGCAAACAAAAAATAATTTTAGTGAAACTAAAATTCGACTAAAAAATTCTGAAGCCTCAGAGCTCAACGATAACTAAAAATATATTTGAGTCAGAGTTATTAAGACCAAATAAGTCTCAATGCTGACCGTAAACTAATTTTTTAATTAAACATTTTTAAGATTAGTTAAGTCAGTCGACTAAGAACTAATCTCATTAGTCAAAACTATTCAGATTATTTATTCTGAGATAAAGTATTTTTTTAAGATTTTAAAGATTAGTTAAGTCAATCGACTAAGAATTAATCACATTAATCAAGACTATTCAGATTATAAATTTTTGCGACTTAGTCAAAGTAATTATATTGATGAAAAGGACATTAAACAGTTATATCAGTTCAGAACAAGTGAGGCTACAGCATTGCGACTAAAATCAGATGAATTAAAAACGAATCATTATAAGTCAACAAAGTTTAAATTTATTGTATGAATTAACTAAATCTCGAAACACATTAAATTGTATAAAATTTTAATTGAAAACTTTCTTCTATTCCAGACGAAGGACCCGTTGATCTCAGTCTTGCCGCTGGTGCAGCGCCTGTGCACCAACCAGCCTCAACACCGCCACCAGCACTAGCGCCTGCGCCTTCCACTTGCACTGCGTCCTATCAATTTGGTCAAGACAATGCTGAACAGCGCACAGCGCTACCCACACCGCCGCCATCAGAGAAGTCCGTCGGTGTTTTCACACAAAATAAAGAGGAGCTGGCGCGACGCATTTGGGAGGAAACGCGTGAGATCGCGCGTGCCTTTCCTGATGTCTTCACGCGTGAAGAGATTGCACGCAGCTTGGCGCGCTTGGGTTATGGCGACTTTCCACTGCCACCGGAGGATGAAGTGTGCGGTAAGGCGGAAGTAGAGACGAGACCAGAGCCACAACGACAGCAGCAATATGATGGCATAACACCCCCGCCACCAGCAGTGAATGCGGAATTTGCGGCGCGTGAAATCAAGCAGGAGATAATTGAGGTTGATAATTATGTGCCGACAGCGGGACTTAGAAATTACAATAATAATTTGTTGAAAAGCATTGCTGAGTATGAAGACTGCGTACAACCGCAAGCTTATGGCATGCAAGCGGAGCAGATGCTGCCACAACAACAGCAGCAGCAACAGCACATGTCAGCGGCGCCACTGTCCATACAACAGGCGACACAATCAGAGAACTGCTACTATCCAGCCGAGCGGCGCGATTATGAGCCGCAGGATTTGAGTGTAAGGAATGATTTGCCGGCGCGGCGCGTGCTTGGTGAGAATATCAATCTGCACAATGTTGCGCGTGCGCTGCTAAGCATGCAGCAAATGGGCACTAACAACAATAACAATAATATTGTGCATGCACCCGGTATGCATGAGGAGCGCCGCACAGCCGATTCACCAAATGGGAACACGCTGAAGATCAAGACCAACAACGATCTCTACTACCAGTGCCAGCAATGCAACAAATGCTACTCCACCTACGCCGGCCTGGTGAAGCATCAGCAAACACACGCTTACGAGAGCACCGAATACAAGATCATACGCAGCGTGAATAACGCCGAAGCGCCAGGCGCGCTCGAAGCAGCTGTTGAGTTCTCCAGCGATAAGGCCGCAGCGCTAATACATTCCTCCAGCATTGCATCTGCGCAGTCGGCACAAAAGCCTGTCGGTGTGCCGCGCTACCATTGCAAGGATTGCGGCAAGTCATATTCCACATACTCGGGCCTGAGTAAGCATCAGCAGTTTCATTGTCCCGCCGCCGAGGGCAATCAAGTGAAAAAGGTTTTCAATTGCAAGAACTGCGACAAGACCTACGTTTCGTTGGGCGCGCTCAAAATGCACATACGCACACACACGCTACCCTGCAAATGCCCCATCTGCGGCAAGGCCTTCTCACGTCCCTGGCTGCTGCAGGGCCACATACGCACACACACCGGCGAAAAGCCCTTTAGCTGCCAGCACTGCAATCGCGCCTTTGCCGATCGCTCGAATTTGCGCGCACACATGCAAACGCACTCGGATGTGAAGAAGTACTCGTGCCCCTCGTGTACGAAGTCGTTCTCGCGCATCTCTTTGCTTGGTAAGCACTTGCAGGGCGGCTGCCAGCAGTCGCCGCACTCAGCATCGCCAACATCGTCCACCGAGAATTTGGCAGCATACGCCGCGTCGGCTACATCGGCTGCGCTCAACGGCGAGGGTGGCTTTAGCCAGCAGCAGCTGCAACAGCATATGCAACGGCTGCAGCAGGGCGCCTACAATGATGAGAATATGCCAGCCGAACGCCAACAGCCGTCCGCTTACTACTACGCCGACAGCTTGGGCAGCAGTGGTGACGATCAGGAGGAGCTGGAGGAAATGCATTACAGCAGCACAACGCCACCGCTAACTGCACAGCCAGCGCAAGCGCAACAACAGCCATCAATGACGCTAATGGCGGCGCACGGCGGTGAGTTTTGAGTGGTGAGGTGTTGTTGTGTGTGCGTGTAGCCGAGAAGTCTATTTAGGTATTGAAAAACGATACTCATAATTTAGTTTTTAGTTTTTAAGCTATAGTCTTTAAGGTTCCAAGCAGGTTAGGAACTCAGGTATTAGTATTTAAGTTTGTGGGGAATACCAAAAAATATGCAACAGTGCCAAAAATTAGCGGTAGGGTATGACAGGGTCGCATGTTAGCGTAGGTAATGGGTTGTGACAGACAATTAGGTAGGTATTTATTTATTGCTAATCTTTTAACTTATTTATTCAATTATTTATTTTAGGAATTAATGTAATTTATTTTATTTATTTATATATTTATTTAAAATAATTTACTTGTATAATTTATTTATTGTATTTATTTGTTTGGCATTTATGCGACATTAAAGCACATTTGCGACATTGAGCGGTATCTATAAACGCAACTAAATCTTTTCTTAGAAAACATATGAAACATAAAAATTCGAAATTAAAACAAAAAAATTATATTTTTCAAAATTAAATTAAAAATTTGCAACCAAAAATATTTTCTACCAAAAATAATAAAACAAAGTATATATTTATATAATTTATTTAATTAGTTAATGCATAAAAAATATTATGTAACTAATTTATTTATTTATTCTACGCTAATTTAATTTATTTTAACCTTAATTTTTATATAAATAATTTATTTTATTTTAAGGCAACTAAAATCGCTCGCTTAAAAACCGTGCATTCTTTCAGTCAGTTGTCTAGTCAGTCACTTAGATGTACTTTAGATCCTATATTTCAATTTATTAGTGTAAGAATATTTATTTATTACTATTTGGTACTAGTACTATTCCTATTATTAGACCGTAACATACTTACTAGTAGGTATGCTGAAATGGACAAACGAACAAACAGTGAATTCATTAGTGTCATAAAATAAGTCCAAATCTGATGATAGCTAAGGCAGTTAGTAGGATGCATTCAATATTGCTAGGATAAATAAAAATTGCATTAAAATACTAAAAATCCAAAAAAAATATATATATAAAATAATTGCAGATCAATTTGCATTAAAATATTTGAGATTACGAATACAGGTATACAAAGCAAAAAGAAGTAAAATTTGGAAATAAAAAAAGTATTTCGAATTAAAAAAATATTTAAATATCAAAAAAAAAATTTTTAGAAGTAAAAAAAAACATAAAAAAAGTTACTTTCGTCTTATTAGTGAAAATAAATTTTCTTCGAATTGTTAAAAAAATATAAAAAGTCCATTTAATATTTTAATATTTAAAAAACAGCATTTCAAAAGAGTTTAATTTCACTAAATATGACATCTATTGTTTGTTGTTGTTATATATTATATATTTGTTGTTCTATCTACTCTAGTTTTATATACAAACACATTTCATAATATAATATACCTATAACTTGTATAAAAATATTCTAATAAAAATATATTTTTATGTTAGAAAACATATTATTTATAGTAACATATCAAACAAAAAAATATATATATATATATTTATATATATATGAAATATCGAACAAAAAAATATCTTATATTGTATCTCATTAGTACTAAGTCTATGCAACGTATGTATGCATACTAAATGTATATTGCAAAAGAACAGTTACTTCACGCCTTCAAAGTACTATAGACTTAAATAAATGCTGTAAATCTCGCCTTAGCAAGACGCTGTCCAAAATAATAAATAATATATACTGTATACAATTAAAAAACGCTATGAAAAATAATTATATGTATAATCATCTAATAAAGAAATATAAAAAAAAAAGTTAAGTGAGCCTTTTTAATAGAGACCTTTTTCCCTCCTATCGAAAAATCATATTTTACTCTATCCCTTTGGCAGTCTTCTCATTACAATATCAATAACAGTAAAATTATGTGATGTGTATGGAGAAAAAATGTTGACCGAACGATAAAGCCAAAACTGGTTTTCAAAATTTTGTTCCAGCAATTTTGATGGTAAGGATGCACCACGTCTTATAAGGACTCTTAAAGCTTTTGTGTATAATATAAAGTCGTTGGTCTATGTAAATCAGCGAATAACAACTCCTGAGTTTGCTGAGATTACCGATTAAATTTATTTAACGCGATCGTTGAAAAGTTAATGAAACGTCTATGATTAATTTCGTAGCTTGACATATTAGTTACTGATATTCTTACGGAACGAAACTTGCTTCGTTGCATTAATGGCTGTGATTTGCTTAACAAACACTAAACCACATTACGAGTATTACTGGCGACGAGATCTTGGTCTAAAAGGGATGAACCATCCGCTAAACACTTCACTTTGGTGTTATTTCAAAGGGATCGTTTATTTGGATATTTTGCTGGACAATACCGCGATTAATTGTGAAGTGTATTGTGATCAGCTAGACAAATTGAGTGATGGACTTAAACAGAAGAGGCCAGAGTTGATTAATAGAAAAGGTGTAGTGTTTAATCGAATAAATACGAGACCTTACACAAGTTTGATGACTCGCTAAAAGCTTTTCTAGCTATGAGAACTGCTTCCACACCTAACATATTCTCCAGATGTGACACCTTCGGACTATTACTCATTTTGGTCTCCACACAATTTTTTAGATGGGAGAACCTTCACCTCAAGTCATGACAAAAAAAAAAACCTTGCTTGCAAGAGTCAAAAATTTTATGAACGTGAAATCAATCTCTTGTCCGAAAGATAGCAAAGGGTATAGAATTAAAATTGAAAATATGTCATTTCATAAAATGCTTTGCACAATAAAAAAAATCGTGTATAAATTGGATTAAAAACGAAATTACTTAGTGAACTACGGAGTAGTATGGCTTATGTGATTTAATCGCAATGACGGATTTTGCTTTCCTTTGAATAAGGCTTCTAGTGTTCTCATACCAGAGTGTAGGTATGAACATTTATAGGTTTTTTCATGCCTACGATATTTGTTTAAATATCACTTTTTCTGTCTGTGTGTTGAAAAAGAGATTTATTTACAGCCGTTCATATAATATATTTTTTTGAAATTAGCTGGCTAACAATAAGTAAACGTTGCTTATATTATATTTAAGTCTGTGGACAAGGCATCAAAACAGATATTAAAGCAAGCCCAGAAGCAGTTCCCAAGAAGATTGTAACACATTGTGCTGTACTGTGATTAGTTCTGATACTTTATGTTACTGGTATCACATTTTTTCTCAAGGAAATGGTATATATAAATGTATTATATATCATGGATTTATATATTATATATATATAATATATACATACATATATGTAAGTCAGTATTCCAGAATCTGTTATATTTAAATTGGCTAGAATATATGTTCATTTTTATTTTCCGTAGAGATTGGCTGATGTTCCTTGCATTGAAGAGTAAATTACTTGATCCAACATTTTATAGAAGAAATATTTTACCTTCAGGTAAATTTTTCCTAATATCGAAAACTCAACTTTAACCCAAATAAATTCTTTAAGACTAAATACAAACATGCATAGTAAACCCTTGTTTCAGATAAAAAGGAAACTTATAAAAATGTGCGGTGCTTTAATTTTATTTAATTCATTTTATTATTTTTTTTTATTTTATCAAAATCGATTCAAATCACGTCAGACCAAAAACAATATCTGTTGACTTTTAATATAATTACTTTCTGGTTTTAACAGATTTTCCTATGAGTTTATGTAAACAGATCTTTCATAAAAAAAATATAAATTAATTAACTTTCTAGGAAGATGATTCCCAAACGATATAATATCATGGCTGATTGGTTGGAAGTACGGAAAAGACGTCGCAGTGGCCGAGTTTAAAATATTTGCTTCCAAAAACTTCAGAATTTTGTTGGTGATAGTGTATGTTTGTAACAATAAAAAAATTCTAATGAAATATTTAATTATTTTATACGAGAAAAAAATTGTTGAAAAAGGCTGTTTTTTCCGAGAATTCCCATGTAACCCCTTAAGATTTAAAAAAAAAACAATTATATTGAGATAAGTTTGACGGATTTCCACAGTTATAATTTGAGCAAAGAGACAAATTAGAGGACTGACTAGCAGCCAAAGTTAGGTTTTATACCTTAGTACCTAGTTTATAGAAACAGGAAAACTGCCGAAAAGTTGGACTACCTAGAAAGCTTATTCCAGTTCTAAGCGATCTCTCAGGAATTAAGGATTTCAATAATAAAATGCACAAAAATTTACTCACAAAATCCGCATTGTTTCAACATCATTACAACAGTAGAATTATCAACGCTCAATTCATTACAGACTTAGCTTTGTGTGGTTGCTCAAGCGCAGGCTCACCAACGCTTACATATAGTACGGGTGTC
Organism: Bactrocera zonata; assembly: GCA_037783105.1. NCBI lineage: Eukaryota > Metazoa > Arthropoda > Insecta > Diptera > Tephritidae > Bactrocera > Bactrocera zonata. The sequence continues at coordinate 83,627 of JBAWJQ010001723.1, forward strand.
TGCCGTGTGCTGCTTAAATAAAAATAGAAATATTGCGCTAAAAGCAATCAACACAATTCTCAAAGACTATCTACCAATGTTGACTATGTTTTTAATCGAAATTAATTGCAAGAATAATCATTATTATTATTTAGTATATCGCATTTGTGGTTGGAGCATATCGCACGGTTGTTATTATTATTGTCGTTGGATTTATCGATGACTCGTGTGCCGGCGGCAGACAATATGCCGAAACATGCTAAAGCACACGGCAGCAACAAAAAACGACTGATCAGAAATCTGAAAAACCTGAAAGCAAAAGCGCGCGCATACACGCACACTCGCACTCACTTGCGCCAAGCGGCAATGCACAGACAGAGACACGGACAGACAGACGTGCGACTGCGCGGTGTGCGACATTGTTTTGGCAGTGCAGCTGCAAGATTTGCACACCAAACGAATGCAAAGCCAAGCGGCAAGCAGACAACCAAAACAATATTTAAACGCCGATAGTGGCAGTTGTGGCTGCAACAACAACAACAACAGGCGACTGCAGGCCGCGTAGACGTAATAGCAATAACAACAACAACCACAACAACAACACCAGCAGTTTCGTATTAATATATACTTGCATACGCGAAGTAAGTAATAAACAAGCAGCGGTGGCAGCGGTGGCAGCGGTGGCAGCGGCGGCAGCAAATTGGCGTTGCGGCAGCGCGCGCGGGTGGGCGCTGGCAAGCGAACGCGGCTGCGCGTTGTACAGCATGTGCGCGTACATATGTACTTGCTGCACATGTACATATGTATGTATTTGGGTGAGCGTTTTAGCCGGTCGCCGCGTGCAACTTGCGCCACACTCACAACATGCCACATGCGCATGCGCGCAAAAAAGCTCAACGCGATGAATCATCGCCTTGCTAGACTGCGCTTAGCCATAGCAAGCATAACAAGAAACACAACTGCAAGATTAGAGCAAACAAATAATGCGAGCGGTGTCGAGAAACTACGTAATCGGAAATTGGTGCATTTGGCGCTGCCAAAATAAAGCGTTTAATTTAGCGGTAAAATTTTGGTATTGGCGAGCGGTTTGTAAATGGTTTATAGGCGTTTGTGCTAGAAAAATTAACTAAGTTCCGTTTAACAAATAGAAAAATGTCTAAGTTTCACAGAAGTAATACTCTTTGATTTCTCGCAGAGCAGCTTGGACGTCATTATATCGGCCTGTTTCGTTCTCAGACACTTCAAAGGGGTTACGTGGGTGTCAGGGCTTCGAAAAAGCGTTTCTATAATTTTTTGATTGAATTCTATAACATCTTTAAAATATTGTCATGTCTGTCTAAGTTGATCGGAGTTTTAGTTTTGAAGATACAGCCTTGAATAGTTGTGCGCTCGAGATCAGCTATACAGTCGCTTAAAACTTCAAAAACGTTGTTCTCGGAATCATGTTTTCAAATCTGGCAAGATTGCTCGCGAACTATTTAACCGAGCTGAGTGAAATTTTGCACAGGATATGTATACACATATATACTCTTCGAGTTATAAATTACATGGTCTTGAACGAAGGATTTTTTTTAAACACAAATATTAAAAATAAAAGTTGTCGAAAAATATTCACCACAATTCGAATATTTTTGTAAAAATCTCTGTCAAAAATACAATTTTATTTGTCTTTCCTTCGTCCAATACATAGTTAATGGTTTTATTTTTTTTTTGTATTTTTACTTCATATTATCTTGTGTTGAGTTCTGATGCCAAAGAGAAGGTAACTTTTTTCCATGGACTGCTGGAAATGTTGTGTTAAAGGTCGACTTTCGAATTTTTCGTTTTAAAAATGACACAAGATCTTTATAAAAATATATCTTTGAAATAATAAAAAGTTTTTATAAAATATTTCTATTAAAAAAAAAAGTTAGAGAAAATAAAGCGTTTTTTGTTTGAGGAAATTCATGTAGCCGCTTAAGTCAACTACTTTGGCTTACATCCCGAACGATTTGATGGAATTTCGACTTTAGAATTTATTACTACTTTACAACTTTTTCAATCTTTCTGTATAAAAATTACGTGTCACGTTGTTTGTCCGCGATGGACTCCTAAACTACTGAACTGATTTTAGTAAAACTTAGCAACCTGTGTCCAGCTTGAACCAACTTAGAAGATAGGAAAGTAATAAGAATTTATAAATAAAAAATACTGTGAAAGCTCTTTTAAATTAACGCTCTATTAAGCAGATAATCCCATTAATTATGCACATTGGCCAGTCCCACAATTTGTCGATGCTTATTAAGTACAATCTATTAAGAGAACAACTCTATTAACTGGACAGAAAGGCTAGTAAGCAAACATCATACGTTATTTTGTATTTTAAGCGACAATATAGTTCTGTGTGTTGACTAGATAAAGTATTGAAATATTCGCAAATTGTGTGCCATATCGCCTTTGAAAGTCATAATTCTAAAGCTGGCTTCGAACCAGTAACAACCCGGTTAATACAACAGCCTCATAACTTTAAATAAATTCAACTATATTCTTGGGACTGAGCTCACTCTCAAAATACGACAATACGTAAAGTCGGGACAAGAAGTTCCTTGAAAACATTTTAGAGTACATGTTATTCAATGGTTTAAGAAATTTTCTATCCAGGGAGTATTCAATAAGTTCTTAGTAACTAGGTGCTATTTAAACATTTGAGGAAGAGAAAGGCCTCACTGAAAATTTAAATTCCTATGGTGCATGAAGGAGGCCACCTTAGAGTACAAACTTCTTCTGCGAGTTGAGTATTAGTAAACAGAACGACAATGAAAAAAATTTTAAAAGTTTAACGAATATCAATTGTAAAAGTTTGTCTGAAAGAAGAGGATGTCGAACCGGGAACATTTGATTGAATCGAAATAAATTTTCCCATTAAATTTATGACAGATTCAGAGAGCTTCGTCAATACGTGAGTGACTCTTGATCCATGGATCAAAGAACCACAGAACCGGTTTTTCCGGCAATCTAATCGCGTGAACTGCGTCACCCGTCAGTAACCAGTATACTGAGGTTCTCGTGATCAAATTTAAGTGGCACGAAAGCAACACTTTTCAAATATATGGTAAACTTTTGGTTAAACATTGTTATTAAATAAAAGGAGGAAGAAGAAGAAGTAACGTAAATGCTTACAACCATAGAAGATGCAACTATTTCATTGCTCTCTGCGCAACACCTTACAAACCCTTTTTCAGTTTCCCTATTTCAAAATTTAACTACAAACATATTCTAACTGTTTCATGAATTCAGTAAACAAACAACAATAAAAAATAGTTTTTGGCAAAAGTGCTAAGGCTGCAGCCTAGAAGTGTGAAATATTGAACGACAAATGCGACTAGACAAATCAGCGTGTGGTCAAAGGTTGGGCAAGATATATGCATACACAACAACTACAAATACGAACGAGGCGGCAAGCGGCCTGCTGTGGCAGCGACTGCACGGTGACAAGTGTTGCGCGATTGACAAGCCGCAAAAAGCACAGCCACTGTATGCGCCACCGCCAATTGGCGATTTCGTATGTTGCACTAACCGACGATGTGTGTGTATTTGAATGTGAATGTCAAGCTTTTGGAGCCAGCGCGGCCGTTCTAACAAATGTGCCGATTCGGCGCTTGTCAATTACATTTAATTAGTTTTTAAATTTATTTGCGCGCGGTTGAATGTGCCGAAGTGTGGCAATTGCTTTGAAAAATATACATTTTTTTAATATCGATTTCTTGTTCACACCTTTTTTAAGTAGGCTGTTTGGTGGCTAAAGAGAAGCGCTTTAAATGATAATTAAAATATTTCAATTTCAAGAACTTTTTCGTTATTTACTTTTATTATTTTTTATTTTATATATTTTTTATTATTTTTTTTTCATTCTATATATTTTTTTATTTAATGTAATCTTTTTTCGGGCTGTGATTTCGTATTTCCTTTTACCAAATTTTCGAACTCATTATTTTGCGGCAACAATCTGGCCGCTCACCGCATTTTTGTTTTTGTTTTGTTTTCTAGGTTAATTGGCATTTATTGGCAGGTTTCTGGTGACGGCGACGACGGCGGTGGCGGCGCTAGCCTAGAAACACGCCTTAAATTCACCTTAAATTCGGCCAAAATTCGTTTTTGCTTCCTCACCGGCACACATACATTTACACTTTACATTTATATATTTATTTATAGCTGCAGTTTTTGTTGGTTTTTGTTAGATGCAATAGCAATAGTTGGCAGCACATTTCTCATTCGTTGTTGCAACATAACGGTGTTTTTGTTAGCTTTTTTTGCAGCGCACGCCTGCGATTTCGATCGCATTTCACAAGTGGCCGCCGCTGACGCCGTCGCCAACGCAGCCGTAGAAAATCTGAATTTTAAATATTGCCGTTTTTTTATAAATAAGCTAACCGTTAATGTTTTGTTGCAAATAAATCAACGTTTAAATTAGTAATGCCAAGGTGGCATTTATTTCTAAGCGTCTACGTCCATTGTTGCGCTGCTACATTTTGGCGGGAAACAAATCGATTTTGTAGCGGATAAGTAAGGTAGTAAAGGTTTTACATTTATTTGGTTTTTAAAAAATCAAAAAATAAAATAAAACATATAAAAAAATATATAAAAAAAAATTTGAAAAAAGATTAAAAAAAAAGATTAAAAAAAATATAAATATAAAAAGCTATTAAATTAGCAGTTTGGAGGCAACCTTGTACCTTTGTGGAGCAGAAAGTTAAACTCGGTAGAAAAATATATAAGGAAAAAAATATATCTAATATAATATAAATATGTATGTATATCGAAAAATTATTACCCACGTAAGTTACCAATGACCTTTTAACATATGTACATATTACAATAAAATATGACGTCACATCAGTTAAGATGCTTATGTATGTATATAATGATGATTTTGAGTTAAGTAAAAGTTACATTTCATATTAAGCCATTGATTGAAACTTACACACGTTTCAATGAAATCATGTGACGTAATGGCAAATCACGTGATATCCTATGTAGTGACTTATTGAACCAAAAAGTCCAAATTTATAATTTTTGATATAAAATTTGAAGTTAAAACGAGAAAAATGGCCTAATGTGATGTTAGGTCTTATGATGCAACATCTAATGATTTTCCATGAGGATATTTTGAGACTTGAAAAACCTTGAAATATAATATTTGCCAAGCAATTTAAAGCTAAATCGAAAATGCAATATCATGTGATGTATTTTTATTAGCTGTTATATCACATGACTCAAATGATTTTCTGGGTTAAGAGGTCATCAAATGTCTTAACAAATAATATTGAGTCTAATAACTTAAAATTTAATGTTTAGCATAAATTATAATAACATCATGTGATATCATGTAATATGATGCAACATCACATGATCTTCTATGTTGTGATTGAGATAAAAAAAATGCTTTAACACAAATATATTTAATGCATACACCTTTTTATGTAGACAAGAATACATATGTATATGTGTATGTATATTGAAGATATTGTATTTTATGCCATGAATATGGAAAAAAATATTATTAAAAATATTAAATATATCACATGACACAAATATCAGCGTGATTTGTGATAATATACTATATTACATTTAATTGTAGCATGATTTGTTACAATTTTAAAAATACTAAGTTAAAAGTTATATGATGTCATATCATACCACAACTTGTGATGTGAAATTCTCAAACATTTCGAACTTAAATTATCTATAGTTATTTTTAATAACTTATGTTAATTAAGTGAATATGCAATTTTTATCCCATTCATACGATGTGATGTCAAATCATGTGATGTGATGTCATATGATTAATTATAAAAATGGTAGTTTCTTACATATCTTTAATAATTTTTGGTTTTATCGAGTTTGAAACGTTCCAATTCAGGCATATTATCGAATCAAAGCATAACGTATAACATACGAGCATCATATCATCTTGTGATATCATTACAAAATTCAAATAGTTGTACACATTTTTAATGGGTACTATATATTCTTGAAAGATGGTATGGTATATCCACTTTAACTTCAAAATTATTTCGCATTCATAACATGTGACATCACATGAAAGTTTGATAGTACATCACTTGTGCTTTAAATTTTCGTAAATACATATAAATCAGAAATTTTTCAAATCAAAAATTTATGCATTCAACAGCATATAAATATCTCACAACAAACTATTCCAATGCATTTTAATACATCAAATGATCGATGTCATACGATATCACGACGTTAATAAGATTTTTTTCTAGAAAAATCTGAATTAGATAAGCACTGCATATATTAGAAAACTGCTAGTAACTGATAACTAATGCTTCCGCTGTTTCGCATACCCACGCTTGACCCACTAACCAGTGCAAAGTGTATAAAAATTAACCTGCCACAACTCAACTTGTGAAACCCAAGAAATAAACTGAGTATATATTGTGATATGAAGCAATAGCTGTACAAACCAATTCACACACACGCACATAATCGCACAACCAATGATATGAACTTTATCACATCATCTGTGTCGCTCGTCACCTACTTTGAGTTTTTTACTTCCACGCTGAGTTGACCCAAATTCGAATGAGGCACAGTTACGGTTAAGCTGCTGTTATTGTTGTTGCTGTGACGTTTTGCAACAAAACGCTTGAGAGGCGTCAGTTGTTGCAGCTATCCCGTTGTGCGCAGGCAAAAACAAAGCGCCAAAAACAATTTACCAATTTATGTGGCATGTTGCATAAACACACATATACATGCAAATACACCGGTGCACTGATGCACTGTAATGGGATGTGATGCGGCTGTGATTTGGCTGCGCCTGTGTAGCCGCCTTTTTGCATTTTCTTTATTTTAAGTTATTCATTTTACTCGCCATCTTCGCGTCGCTGGCAAATCACTAAATTTATTTGTTTTCAGATTTTAAAATATTTATTGCCGCGTTGTTGCATGTTGACGCGTCGCACTGCACTGCGAAAGGGCTTGGAGCGGCGCGCATGCGCACACTTATGCATACGAGATTGTGGGATGACAGTTCGGTGGTGGTGGTGCAAAGAAGATGCAAAGGAAGTGGGCTTTTAGGTGTTACAAAGGAAGAAAGGAAACAAAATGAGCTGAATTTTGGTTAAATCACAAGGAAAATAAGAAAGAAATATTAAAAAATAAAATGAAAAGTATTAATTCTGCGCTTGGTGAGCCGCGCATGCGTACAATTTGCACGCAAAAATCACAAATAAATGGGCGGTGACATTAAACATGCGTCGCTGGTTTATTATAGCATCACAGTGTTGCATTAGCGCTGGTGATGAAAACAGTTGTTTCTGTTGGTTAGCTAAAGTAATATTTTTTTTGTAATTATTGTTGTATAAGTAATAGAGACAATAGAAGAAACAACAGTTTTGTGGATTACCCACATCTAAATGGGATAATGGGATATTCTATTTATTTCTCCTCCTCTCGTTTTTGACATTATTAGAAATGACAATTCAAAGATTTCGTCTATAAATATGCATTTATATCATTTGTTATATGTTTTCAGGTAATTTCGATTTCATTCTGGAACTAGTTCCAAACTGGTCGCTTTTTGACTAGTTTGATAATTCACTGAAGGTGAGTACTTTAGATAATATTTAGGTTAGAGACATATTCTTACTTAAAATTTTCGAAGCGAAAGATGCCAGACTATAGTATTATATCTTTTTTTCTCTTGCACGATATGGTCCGAATATACTCGAGCTTACAGAGTTTGTACGGAAAGTAATAACACTGAGTCGATTGAAAAAATTGTTTGAACTAATCGTTTCAATTCTTTAAAAACTCTAAAAATAGGCTCCTTCTGCGTCGATTTAGCGCTGCCAACGTGATTTCCAAGCATTGAAGGCATTATGGAAGACATCCTCCGGAGTAGCCTTCAGAGCCGAGGTGTAGGCTGCTTGGATCCTTTCTGTCGTCTCAAAATGCTTGTCTTTCATGGGTCGTTTCAGGCAAGGAAACAAAAAAAAATGTCCGGGCCACATCTCGGCTATAGGGCGGTTGCGACAGCGTTGGGGTGCCGGCCTGGTAGGTAGCTGTTCACAAGAAAGACAATGTGAGCCAGGACGTTGTCGTGGTGCCACTTCAAATCGACTGTAATGTCTTGCCGGACCCGGTTGACCCTTCGTTTGAGTCTCTTGAGGTCTTCCACGTAAAACTTGGCGTTGATGGTTTGTCCGGAAGGAACAAATTCATGGAGGACGATTCCTTTGATGTCAAAAAAAAACAATGAACACCGTTTTTATTTTGGATTTGGACCGGTCTTCATCAGCGACCTCTTCACGGTCTTCCAAAAAGGCAACTTCTGGGTAAGCCTGCTTGATATTATCAAACGTCTCTGTCGTAAATAATGGGTTGTCAAAAAAGTCTTGCGGTATTTTTATTGAATCAATTTTTGTGGCACCCATACATCGAGCTTCTTAGTGACTCCAAGCTTCTTCTAATGGTTTATAACGGTTTGATGACTACTATGCAGGTCTCTTTCGACCAATTCAGCGATTTTATCGCAATTTTCGACGACAGGCCTTCCGGAGCGTGGCGCATCTTCGACCACCTCTACACCAGAACGAAAACGTTGAAACCATCGTTGTGCAGTGGAAATGGAAACTGTATCGGGTCCATAAACTGCACAAATTTTATTTGGCGGTTTGAGATGCATTTTTGCCTTTATCGTAGTAGTACTGTAAAATATGCCGTATTTTCTCTTTATTTCGCTCCATGTTTGCGACGCTACAACTCACGAACGACTTAAAAGAAACGATAATCAATCAAATACATGTTAACGCGTGAAATGAGCTTCCTTAATAGGTATAGCATGACCCGATGCGACGAATAAAACTAGAACTACGCGCTTTCAGCGCCAACTAGCGAAAATACCGCAAGACTTTTTTGCCAACCTAATATATCGAGTTTTACTCAGAATTTAATGGCGTGCCTCTGCTCTAACGAACGCTGCATTTTCGGCGTGCACCACTCACACAAACACGTCGCGTGAAAATGTTTGTCCTGACTCTCCAGGTTCTCGGAGATAACTAACCTACCGCTCGTTCGTTGGCTTGGAACGCCCTCTATTACTTTCCGGACAAACCCTTTAAACTCTCAGCACCATATTTTACCATATTTGGGGAAATAGATAAGTAAATATACGAAGGGATTGAAATGACAGCAATCGACTGGCTTCTCAGAAGATGGAAGTATGTTGATTTCTGTATACGAAATATAAGGAGTTTTGGTTATGCAACTGTCAAAAATTTGGCAAAAATATGGATGTAATTGATATCTATAACGCCTCAAAAAAGTCTTATTATCAATAACACATACATGTAGGGTATATATTTTTCTTTGTGTGGGAGGTTACGAAAAATTCAATTGTCTCGAAAAAAGGCCGCATTTAAGCGTTGAAGAAATACAACAACGAAAAAAGCCTAACAACAAAAATAGCGCATCACAAATGCCACAAAAATTACAGGATGCGGCTCGGCGCTAAAAAATGGAGAAAACGCGCAAAAAACATAAACAACAACACAAACAGCGAAATGAATGAGCCGCGCACTGCAGCGCCTTAAAACCAAATGCGAGCTTCGATTGCTTGATTTTTTATTTAAACATAAATTTGTATGCATATATTTGGTGTTTTTGTTGTATTTTATAGAGTTTGGCTTGTTGGCTGAAGCCCTGCGGCTGAATTATTTAAGCCGACGAATTCAATTAGGGGCACTGCCGCAAACGCAGCAACAACAGTTAAGTGAACAGTAACAACAACAACATATAAAGCATAACAAAGTATACAAAACAACAAAAACAATGTGAGAGTTTTAGTGCCCTTACCAGATGAGGCGTTTTGACTTGATTTCGACGCGACCAAATGCAGCGAAGAAGAAGAAGCAGACGAAGCCGCAGAAAATAAAATAAAACGAGTGGACCAGGATTGGGTACAGCGAAGAGTTGACGCAGCAGCAGGCGTGTTGGGAGTGTTGCAGTTGTGAAGAGGCGTCTCATCAAGCTGTTGTTGCATGCTGTTTGCGATTGTTGCAATGCAAGCGTGTATGGTTGTTGCCAGCGCGGCAGTGATGTGGACGACAAATCGTGCGTTGGCGTTGACGAGATTTACTTTTTGATTTTGTTTTTGCTATTTTTTTTTTGTTTTTTTTTTGTTGGCTTTTTATGCTAATGCCTTTTGGTTTCTTGTTTGTGGCTCTCCAGTCTTCAGCTCAGCTGTTGTTGTGTTTGCTTTTGTTGCTGCTGCTTTATGAGCGTCTTAGTGCAGCTGAGACAAGTGTAGTGTGTGCTTAGCGAACACTTCGTTCCGTTGCGCCGCTGGCTCATTTCCATTTCCACTTGATGTTGCAAATTGGCACTGCTTATATAAACAACACATAAACAGGGTGCTTGGTAATTAGGCGCATTAAGCCAGGCAACGAGCTGGTGTCTACAGAAATGCTCAATAAAATGGGTGACATGATATTAGATGTGGGGAAAATGTCTTTTTCAGACAACTGGCGACTCGAGGCATCATTACTAGCGCGACACTTGGTAACCGAGAAACTTCCAGTGTCCAATGTAATATTCTAGAGAACGGGGAAGAGCTCAACAAGTTTATTTAAAAGAAAAAGTTAATGAAATCCTAACCACTTACGAGTTGTTGAAGTAAAATTCAGTGTTTTTCGGTTTTTGGACAGTCCGAATGTGAATGAGAATGTTCCAGATTTATGTTTTCTTATAGAAAATTTCAAAATTATTTCAGAAATTAGTTGGGGCATATTAGTTGCAGCTTTAACAGTAACATAAAAAATTCATATTTCTAGTTTCAGATTCATCAAGTCACCCATTCACTTATCAAGTAAGTACTCTCCTGAGTTCCGGGGAAATTATATGAATTTTTCTATGAGAAATTATTCTATTCACGATTTTTTTATGTTTTTTTGAAGGTTATCAATAAATAATGTATGGCTAAAGCAACTATTAAGAATGAAAAGCCTTCAATAAGCTTGAGAATAACAGACACCCTTTACTTGTGGATGCTTTCGATTACCATATCGTATATGAAATATGGAACAGTTCTATTTTTTTATTGGTTAGTTGGAATCAATTTGTTATTCCTCTTGTTCTGCAAATTTTGAATTATTCGGTTTTAGTATTTTCTATTTGTTAATAATTTGTATTTTGAAGACAAATGAGTTTTTTGAAATTCACACACCTCAAACTTCCTAAGAAAAGGCGAATGAAACTTCGTTGTGGTATATTCAATGTAGATTGGTGCCCAAACAATTTGCACTTTTTGGTTATAATAGACTATTGAATTTCATTAGCAACTCAAATTAGTGATTCTACATTGTTTAAGCAGTAGCAATTAGACTTTATACATAAAAATTGCAATAAAATTCTCAATTGAAATTGTTGCTACTGTGTTAAATTGCTATTTTTACAAGGATTTGTTAAACTTGATACTAAACTTTTCTTTGAGAAAGTCCACAATTGGGCCTCTCAAGCGGGTCTGGTGTGGAGCCCGGAGAAAACGGATCTGTTACTGTTCACACAAAAATACAAAATACCTTAATGGAAGCTTCCTTCGATAAATGGACCAAGACAAGGATCACACTAAGTATCTTGACGTAGTATTGGAAAACAAACTGCTGTCAAAGCACAATGTGACAGAAAGATTAAAACAAAGGCTAGTAATGCTTTATATACTTGTAGGCAAAGGATCAGTACAACACGAAGACTTTCTCCCTCTCTCACGCACTGACATTGTAAGATCAATTCGGTGCAGTAGTACTGTGGTTAGGCCTACGGAAACACATCTACCGCAAACTAATGGAAAGGGTTTAGGGGGGAGCTCTAAAAACCACTCCATTCTCTCTTGAACTAGTGATAAACCTGCCACCAATAGACTTCTTTGCTGAAAACTACGCAGCACCATTCTACATGCGACTACTGGCTACAGGAAAATATACATACATGTATTGGATATACTATATACTACTGTGCCCAAAAAATAAGGTGACATTGTATTTATTTTGAAAATTCTTTATTTATTCTTCCAAATCAATTTCATCCCCTTCAAAGTGATCCCCCCCGATGCAATGCACTTATGCCAACGGATTTTCCAATCTTCAAAACACTGGTTGTAGTCACTTTCCGGGATGGCCTTCAGTTCCGTCTTCGCTGCAGCTTGAATCTCCTCTATCGTATAAAAACGGTGCCCCCGGAACGGTCTTTTGAGCTTGGTGAACAGCCAGAAGTCGCACGGCGCCAGATCAGGTGAATACGGTGGTTGCGGAACGATATGGGTTGAGTTTTTGGCGAAATGATCACGAATTACGAGGGCAGTATGGGATGGTCCATTATCGTGATGTAAAAACCAAGAATTGTCTTTCCACAATTCCGGCCATTTTAGGCGGATAGCGTTACGCAAACGACGCATAACGTTCAAATAATATTCCTTGTTGACTGTTTGACCGGTTGGAAGGAATTCATAATGCACAACACAACACCACGATAATCGAAGAAAATAGTCAACATGACCTTGACTTTTGAGCGACTTTGGCGCGATTTTTTTGGTCTCGGCTCTCTTTTGGCACGATATTCGCTCGATTGATCGAATGTTTCGGGGTCGTAAGCATAGATCCAAGTCTCATCGCCAGTTGTAATGCATTTCATGACACCCTGGTAGTCGGAAAGCATCGTTTCACACACTTCAACGCGACGATTTTTTTCAATTCAATGTTTTCGGTACTAGTAGAGATTTGACGCGCTTGAGGCCCAAAACATCCTTCAAAATGGTATTGGCTGAGCCTTTCGATATGCCAACTTCATCAGCAAGGTCTTTAATTGTTAATCGACGGTTTTTCAACACCAAATCTTTGATTTGTTGAATGCGAGCTTCGTCGGTTGAGGTTGATGGTCGCCCTGGACGCTCTTCGTCTTCGACACGTTCACGGCCGGCTTGGAACTCACTATACCACTTGCAAACATTTTTTTAGACATAGCCTCATCACCAAAGGCTTTCTGCACCACCCTCAACGTATCCGCAGCAGAAAATTGATTCCGTAAACAAAATTTAATGAAAATTCTTTGCTCAACAAATTTCGACATCGCAAAAAACGAAAAAACTCACTTTTAGCAGCTCACAAAACGACACGTATCTCAAACACTAATGAATATTTTGACATAAAATTTTACATAAATGTGACTGACAGTACTACCAACCTAAAAAAAATAATTCTCCAAATCCTTCGACGCGTGCAGTTTAAATTGAAATGTCACCTTATTGGCCTTTTTGGGCACAGTAGTATAAAGAACCTTTGAGCATAACCCGGTTTTGCAAGCACCGACTAAATGATCCTAGATTTTAACTGAGAAAGAAGGTTAAGAGTTGGTACGGGGATATATTTTATACTTGTAATGTCTAAAGTTAATCATTGAGCAGCCTTTCAAGTTGCCGGTATATTTCAAGTAGGTCTTTGATATTGGGAAACGTGCGAAGCTCTCTTATTTTATATCAGCAGACAACTCCAAAGTCAACATTTACGCAGCACTCAAGATAGTAACCTCGTATCGCACATCGGTCAGAAGTGTATTCGAAAGCAGAGCAGCAGTGAAGATTGTTACCAAAAACAAGCAACTTCACTTATAATGGATGTCAGATCACAAAGCAACAATGGCAATGAGATAGTAGATGAGATTGCCAAAAGTGGTGTCATCTGATAAAGCGACCGATATTGGTAAAACCATGTATTGTCCTCACAATGAACTGGTTAGAAATATGGCAAGGAAAATCAAAACACTATGGAGTAAGCTATCTGGATGCAAAGCTGCAGAGGTCAAGTGAAAAACCATAGATCGAAAGGACACAAAATTCCTACTAGCCTTCCATAGAACGACCTTTAGGAGCATGATTGGAATACTCATTGGTCGCAGTCTGATGGCGGCACACACTTGCCGAATGGTACTGACAGATCGAAAATACTGCAGGAAGTGTCCAGAGCAAGACACTGGCAAAACAATGGAGCATCTCTTGTGCACTTGTTCTGCACTAGCAAAGCAACACGTTCAATAGTTGGGCTCCACGGCATGAAACAAAGTGGGAAGTGTTGATACTGAGGGCGCGAAAACTATTGAAATTATGTCAAAGGCTGGAATTCTAAAGGATGGCAACTCCTCATAAGCTGGGTAACGGTATCTAATCTGGCATCGCTAACGACCAAAGCTGGCCTATGTGTGGCTCAAGAGCATATCAGACTAACTTATGTTACACTTTGAGAAATCTAAATCTTTGTACATAGCAAAATTTTTTGACAGAAAACCCATATTTAAAATGGTAGAGAACTTCATTTATTGACAAATGAAAGTAAAAGTTTGGTCAATAACATAGGATAGAAATATTTCCCACACCTAAGGTCTGACTTTATTCAAACTTTTTTCTTCCATAATTTTCGAATTCAATTTAAACCGAAGGCTTTGAATCAATTGGTCTCGGCAGAGGCCGTGAAATAGCTATCAAATATCTAATCAGAAAATTATTGAAAGAAAAAAGGGTTTCTAAGAAAAATTGGGACAAGGCAAATTAAGACGGAACTTATGCCCACAAAAAATTTTACAAATAAGAGCATTAAAAACACCTTCCAAATACTTACTGAGCAAATAAACCAATGGCGATCGAAAAGTGTTAAGGCATTTCACGGTGGAAGAAGTGAACACGAAGAAGGCCAGTAAACCAATTAAAGCAAAAACAAATTGCGACAGGTTGAAACAATAATGCATACGCATACATACCTACTTTACGAGGATGCATTTGCATAACTTGAACTCCTCTATTTTTTTGTTCTTTTGGGTTAAACACTGATGAGGCCTTAAACAAAAGTAGCTGCTGAGCAAAGGGCGGCTGACAAATTCGCTACAATGTAAGCGATGAATAACAACAACATTTCAGACACAAAAAAAACAACAACGAGAGCAGCAAGAGACAGTGAGGCATTGACAAATTTACAAGTGAACACAAATGCGTGCAACTGCCAAGTGGCGACAACACGGAAATGTGTTAATGGCACTTGCACTCCGCCAAATATGGCTGCGTAGTGACAGCGCGCAGGTAAACGCGCATGCGCATGTTGTTGCTGTACATAGTTTGTTGGCGATAAGCTTTTCGGTGTGACTTGGCATGTGGAGTGAAATTAAGCGCATCGCGGCGGTCAACGAGCGCGACACCAGTGAGCATTGATAGCAGCACTGACATATGCACATATATATGTACACAAATTAAAGTCAGTATATATATATGTAGGTATGTGCATGCCAAATTGATTGCTGAAGGCGAAAAATGTTTCGCTGTTGGCGCAAATGACGGTAGCGCTTCGCACGCCAAACAACCGCCCAGCGGCTACTCAAAGGCGAAAGCGCTAACACCAACAGAAACAACAGCAAAAAAGCGTAAGGCCAAAGAAATGTGGCATGCGATCGAGTGTGGCAATGCAAATCGTGTCGATTTGTTCAAATCAAATTGAAATTTACCGTAAGGTTGAAGAAGATCAACGCGCCGACGACGACATTTGCGCGCGACGCTGCACGCAAAAGCACAGTAAAAACAAAAAAAGCCGCTGATAAACCGTAAACAGCTGCCGCGCTAAGTACAACAGCCAACAACAACCATAAACAACAAATCAACGGCAAGTGACCGCATTTGCAGGCGTGATATTTACTTTTAAGGTAGCTGGCGTGTCGCATGTGCCGCTATGTGCCGCGCGCCGTCATGTCCACTAGATTTGGGGGTGGCGCGGTGTGCGCATGCGCTTTGCATGTCGATCGCGCTGAAGTCGGCGCGCGTAAACACAAGTCGTGACAACATGTTTTTCGGCATTTTTATCACCGCCGCTTTAAAAATACTTTGCGCGGTTCGCGGTGACATCTTCGCCGCGTTCGTTGCTTAAGTCTTTCCTTTGTTGCCAAATGTACGTGTATAGGCTGGCGTGGCACAACAAAAACAAACAGCGAGCGTGCTTTGCTTTCCTACATTGATTTGATGGCGTATTAATTAGTGACCGTTGGTTATTGCTTATACGCACTGACAGCTGCCGATTGTCGGCGCAAGTGGACGCACGCGCACAGCTGCACATGCTAAGGCATTGAAATATTTGGTGGTTTGTAGACGTTAGTGCTGAATGTGTTAGTATTTCATGTATATATGTATGAGTTTGCAATATACTTGTTTGACATTTATTTAAGCCGTTACTTAAGTTCGGCGAAATCCTTCTCAGTTCAAATAAAACGTATTGAAGTGTATGAAATTATTTTAAAACTTACCCAAACAGCGATTCGTGTATGTATATCCATATATTTCTGAAAAAAAAAATACAAAAAAATTAAATAATTAAATAAATATTCAATTTTATATTGAAAAACAAATTATAGTAAAAATTATGTTCGCTTTTGATTTAAAAATTTGAAAAATGATAATATAGGATTTTCAATAAGGATGCTACAAAAGTAGACCGATAGGGACAGCAAACGGTGCTATATTTTTTCTGCTCTTTTTAAAAATTTTCTTCAATAAGATTTGCCAGTACTTGGAAAGAGAAAGAACGAGTCGAAATTATTAAAATTTATCACCAAAATTCGGAGTCAGTGGCCTCAACTTTAAGAGCCCTACGTCCAATATATGATCGGCATAATCGTCATGTCAGATCAACAATTGAGCGTCTAGTGGGAAAATTTGAAAATGTTCCCGCACTAGTGAGACAAAGAAGCACCCGTAGTATCGAGAATATAGCCGCTGGCGCATTTAGTAAATTCAGGAAAACCCAAATCAGTCCCTTATCTCAGTCCGAGCATCTCCGGGACGTCGTTGTGGCGAATTTTGCGAAAGTATCTTAGCTTACATCTTTACAAGATGAAATTGACGCCAGAACTAAAGCCGCTTGACCAACAGAATTGTGGTATGTTGGTGAATTGGGCTGAGCAACAACTTGGAAATGATCTGGATTTTCATCAAAACATCATCTTCCGCGATAAGGCTCAATTCTAGCTGAATGGCTTTGTCAATAAGCAAAATATGCGTTATTGGTCAGGCAGCAATCCACACGAACTCCATGAGTCGCAATTGCATGCCGAAAAAATTACGGTTTGGTGCGGTTTATGAGCCGGCGGCGTCTTTGGACCGTACTTCTTCCGTGATGATCAAGACCGGATGGATATTGTAAATGGGAATCACTACCGCTCAATGACAACCAAATGACTTTGGCCCGAATTGAATGATATGGACTTGGACAATATACGGTTCTCACAGGAAAGTGCCACAAGCCACACAGCGAATGTCACAATAAGTTTATTGAAAACAAAGTGTGGTCAACGTGTTATCTCACGAAATGGTACGGTCAATTGGCCGCCTCGGTCATGCGGTTTGACGCCGTTAGACTATTTCCTGTGGGACTACGTCAAGTCTTTGATACAAGCCAATAAGCCAGCGACGATTGATGAACTTCGAACAAATATCGAACATGAAATTGCAGCAGTAGCGGCCGATTTATGCTTGAAAACCGTTGGAAGTTGGGTTCATCGTTTGGACTTCTGCAAGCGTACTTGTGGTGGCCATGTAAAATAAATCGAGTTCCATACATAATGGCATCGAAAGCATTTTCACAGAAAAAAAGGATTTTATTGAGATGAAATGGACAAGTCAATCTACTTAATCATAGTAGTATGGTTAGGATCTTTAATGTTTTCTTGCTATCGATGCCCAGTTCAGGCAAAGCTAATGTAAGATTTTGCTTACCACGAACCATTTGAAAATTTTTGGTGCTTGGGATTCCAGCTTTCCCCACACTAAGGTAGAATCACCTTCGATGCCATAATATCTATGAATATGTGGAGTAGATATTCGAAGGCTCAGTATATGTGTGGTTAGTTCTAGGCGCTTTGCAGTCATGTGACGGGCTTTTGATCCATAATTAGGAGTTCTAGGCATTAAATTTTGATCCATCTTTAACAATAATTAGGTTTTTGGCTGAACAATCATTACTATATATTTGAGAAAAAGATTGAGGGGTTTATAGATACGTTATATGGTTGGCCTCGCTATTTCGCAAGTCCTTGCATTTTCTTGAAGTTTACGCGGCGCCATTGAGCCCGTCTAATCCAAAGGCAATAAATTTAATTTTAATAAAAAGTTTGTTTAATATTAATTGGATCCGAAATATAGTATAAAGTTTGGCGAAAAGGCAAACGACTCGGTAATATTACAGAAAATTTTGTACTTTTAAATGGTGTATTAAAGCATATACATATGTTAGAGTAGCAGTAGTATTAGAGCTTATATGTACATAGGTATAGAAAGATAGGATAGGATTGAAGTGTAGGATTGAATATAAATTACCCAAAATCTAATCGAATCTGAAATTAAACAAAAATTAGAAAACTTCCGGAAATGTTTGTTTGGTCTCAGAGGAGACTACTTGTTCACTTAATCGTTGTTTCTTAGGACTTTCCCTTGTCAATCAACCGACAGCAAACCAATAGTTTGTTATTATTTATGTATATATTCCTCTGAATCTTTATAATTAAATTATATTTATTTATAGTACATATTCATTTTTACTATACTATTTCACACTCACTGGGAAAGAGAATTTTGATTGATTATCTATAGAAATAAATAAGCGCAGCAAAGTCGCCACTTTCAGCGGAACGAAAATAACAATGACCGCATCAAATCGTAAACTGGCTAAATAAAATGTCAAAACTATTAAACGCAAAAAATAATAAAGAGTTGACACCAACAACACTGCCAGCCTCAACAACGCCACCACTGCGACAGAACAAATATTAAACTCATTGCTGCAGACGACAACGCCTGCCGCTACGCCTGCGCTGTCACTCACACACGTCGACCATCAAAGGCGTCAATGGCCAGGGAGCTGTCAAGTGTGCTGGTGGCTGCGGTGACTCCATTTAATATTCATAAATATAAGCCATAAGAGTTTATGGTAAAATTCGCAAGCCACATTTGTAAAAGCAAACACAAAAAATATTTATATAAAAACAAAGATAAAAGTACAACAACAACAGATGTGATTAACGAACACATTGTGTGGTGTCAAAAGCATCGAAAGGGTACAAAAGTAAATAGACTCGTGTTACTAAATTGCTGAAAGCATAAGCGCCAGCCAACAGGTTGTTGATGTCTAAAGGCGAATAACAAAAACAAAAAAAAAAAAAAAAAAAAATGCAGAAAAACGTGTGTAATTATAAAAAAAAATCAACTTAACTGAAATCGATTGATCAAAATAATAATATAATTTAAGCAAAACCACCAACACGGTAACCATATGTATGTGTGACTGAGGTGTGCGAGTACATGAGTAATGGCCTAACAGGAAAGTAAGGTACAAATGCAAAAAATTTAAAGTGAGATTTTGTTAAAATAATAATTTGGGAAAGAAAAAATAGAAGTATGTGACTAGTCCAAAAATAACTGGTTGTGTAACTAGTTTGCTTGAAATTTACTTAAAATTTATTTTGGGTGTGGTTATGAAAACAAATTTAAAATTACTAAGTTAAGCTTTAACGAAAAATGTAACTAGTCCGAATAAAACTAGTTGTGAACTAGTTTGACTGAAGTTCATTATACAGAAATATTGGGTATAGTTATAAAACCGTATTTAAAATTACTTAATTACTTTATTACAAGAGTTTTTCTCCAAGTAACTAGATGTAATTGTGTGAATTAGTTTGGAGTGAATTATTCCCAATGTTGGTCCTTATATTTTTTTTTTAATTTAGTTTTTTAAATAAATTAATTATGCATCAAAAATATTAAAACTATCCGCGCTTATAATTTCTTACAGGGGGCCACGCTTAACAGCACATATGTATATGCTCGTTTAACACCAACGACACTAACGTCATGTATGTGCGTTTGCATGTGTGTGTGTGTCAACATGACAAGTTGAAGTTTACACGCGTTCATTTGCGCTGTCAGGTGGTTTCTATTGATTTTTCATTTATTTTTATTACCATTATTTTTTTTTGTTTTTGTTTGGCTTAGCGATTATAGAACACCGACAGGTTCAACGTATTTTTTTACAAGTTAATAAATTTTTTTGCGACCGTGCTTCCTATGATTTAATTTGATTTTCCAAACGCCTTTGCATGTGCCTCGCATTGGTTTGCTGTCAATATTTGTATTATTATTGCTTTTGCTATTGTTATTGTTATTGCCGTCTTAAGCATTATACCTGTTGCTGTTGGCAGGCGCTGTTTGCCATTCAAATTTCGAATATTTTTATTCTTTATTTTATAAACCGCTTTGCCGTATTTATTTTTTTTTTTTTTGCTTGAACCAAAGGTGGGTGGCTGGCTCTTAATTGCTCAAGGGGCACTCACATCATGCAACGCGCGAAAAAAGCCGAATTCTAACGACTTGCCGGGCTGGCGGCTGACTCAAGCGCGGTAACTTGGCTTCCACCACACTATGGACAGTATTATGTAATTATTTTTAATGCGATTGTTGTTGTTGTTTTTGTTTTTTTGTTCTTTGTTTTTGCTCTGCACTGCACCGCCTCTATTGCTGATTAGCATTTTGCAGCCGCTCGCATTAATTGAATATTAAATCAACTTGGCGTTCTCAATGTACTTTAACCACTAAAAGCGAATCAAAAGGAAACGCGCGAGTGTTTATTAGAGTTGCGAATTAAAGCATATTTCCTTAAAATAGATTTTATTACAATGGTTTAAGCAGACAGCGCTGGGAGTGTTGGGATAGCTGTGCTGGCGGGTATGATTGACGGACTCGTGAGGCTGTGTGGGCTTATGCTAATCACAGGTTTCTCTTCGACAATGACTTTATGCTAATGTTGCTAAGATTGAATTAAATATCATTATTTAAGGTCAGTGTTCGTAGTTGTTTATGGCTTTTTTTTTGGAATTAATATTTTAGTGGAACCAAATCAAAGTATTAGTAATATTGTATTTTTTTGTCCTTATTTACATGAAAGTTAATAACTTTGAGCCTATACTAATATAAAAATGAACTAAGCCCCTTTATTTTCAGGTTATAAATTACAACTGGTAGTTAATGTATAAACTATTGTAGAATAGAGTTAGAAGAGAAACTTGCTTAATTTGTCCAGCATAACCATTTATGTCTCAAATTCTGATATTATTGAAGAAACCAGATAATAAATTAAAAAGTAATGATTTTAACCGTTGATGTTATTATTAATGTATTTAAAAGGGGCATGTACGTACATATATAGCTGAAATATTTAGGCTTTCATTTCCCTCTATCTCGCCAACTAACTCTATTGCAGCGTATATTTTTTTCTTTTATTTATAATTTATATTGTTTCCATATATGTATAATAAGTCAATTGACAAGTACCGGTCTACAATAGTAACACAATTTGTTTCGCTGTTTTTTTTCATTTAACATAATTCAAGGGTGCTACACTGATTATATCGACCCTCCAACTTTTTGATAACATTTTTTAGTATGATTTGTTTTTTGTATTAAAATAAGGCTCAGTTTCGGCGATCGTAACTTCATTAGATGCAATCTCCTTCCCAGGAAGAGTTTTGAGAATTGAGAACAGAAAATAGTCAATGGTGGCCAGATCTGGAGAATGCGGTTAATTCGGAAGCATTTCTAAGTTCAGTTCCGGGAATTTTGCCATCGTATTCACTGAATTGCCACATGGTGCATTGTCTTTCTTTTTCTAAAATTGTTTTTTTTTTATCGACGATTTCGTCCTTCAAAGGATCCAATAATGCTATGTAATAGTCACTTTTGTTGGTTCTTTTTTTACAAGGAAGTCAATGAAAATACTTATTCCAAGAGCATCGCCAAATACAAGACGCCAAGTTCTTGTCATCCGAGTCTTGTGTTTTTCCACGCTTTAGAGTGGGTTCATCGTTTGCGGTCCTCTCTGATGACTGTCGATTTGACTTCAGAATAAAAAGATGAGCTTCATCCATTATCACATATTGATGGAAAACCGTGGGCTTATTACGCTTGACCATCTCCAAACACTACTCGGAATCATCAACTTATAGGTGTTTCTGATTCACTTTGCACAGAGCTTCCTCGTACTCAAATATTCGTGAATGATATGATGTACACATATGATAAGTTTATATCTTTAGAGTGCCTGCTATCTCAAACAACTTCACTTTACGGTGGACTTTTTAATGTTTTCGTCGGTAAGAACCTCTTTTGGGCGTCCACTGCGTTTATCGTCTTCGGTGCTCATTTCACCACGTCTAAACTTAGCCTTGATGAAAAATTTTTTCTGCGGTGGTGTCTGGAAATTCCTCATCAATCCAAATTTTAGCTTCAACTGTATTTTTACCTTTCAAAAAGCAGAATTTTATCAACCCCGAAATTCTTTTTTATCCATTTTTCACAATAACAAAAGTTTCTTCACTCAAAATGATATAATTTACAATCTAATGACCCGACCACTGTTAAAATATTAAATGCGTATTAGAAGCTAACTATATGGACTTCGCTCTAATGATGGCATCTATGATTCAGGCCGAGGACTTTTCATTTGACCTGTTAATATAGATAGCATAATTTTTTTGTGGCTCTGTGGGTTTTTATCATTCTAAGGTTCAGAAGAAAACTGTGACTGATCTTCAATATGGTTTTTTATTAAAGTTAAGTCAGAATATTAGAATAACAAATAATATTAAACTTCAAATTCTTTCTTAAAATTTCTTCAACATATATTTTTATCCAGTTGCTGGAATGATATGGAGAGTCTCCTGCAAAGGACTTTTTTAAAAAATGGGTTATAATTTTGGCAAAAGTATACCAGCAGGATATTTTAGAAGGCGGCTAAGCCATACTCTCCTCGATGAAGAGCATTGGATCTTCTGACCCAGCATAGAAATCAAAAACCACACACTAAAGAGTTTAAAGCAATATTGCAGGTTTTATGGTGGTTGTTTGTATGAAAATCCATAGATGAATTCATTGAATTACAGTTTGGCATCAGAGTTGCACGAAATGTCCCTGCGAATAGCCCGCAGTAATTTAAAGAGTCAAAAAAATGTTTTTGGTTCGAGCAGTATCGTCCGTAGAAAATACGCGTGCAGATTATGATAAATGGCTCAATCGTTTGAGGGGTTATATGAAGGCACAAAGGTAATTTCAAATAAAATTTTGTACATCCCTCACTAATTAAAGTATTATAAAATACACTTAAGTTTATTACAAAATGTGTTATACCTGTAGTTATAACACACTGAACTTGTTACAGAACTAATCGCAGAACTAAGTAGTATGAATAAGAATTCATAGAATAATTTGCTTTCTACAAACACTGATAAAAATTCTATTACTATATAGGTAGAAACTAATATTCGATCCTAACAACTTTTCTACTCAATCAGCCTAAAGCTCTTTCAAAGTATTTTTTTGGAAGTAAAGAAAAAAGGCTATTGGGCTAATCTTTTGAATCACTTTTTTATTGGACAATGATTCTAAGTACTAACTACTAACTCTTAATATTTAACTATAGAAATGCATTTTATTTTTAATGCAGTGAACCAAACTGCTAATTTAATCGCAATGCAGTCATCGAAACTATCAGATCGTTAAGAAATATTAAATTCAGAAATTAATGGGAGATTTTATGCCGTTGCAATGAAACTTTTTTTTGCAATATCTCTTTTATATATTGAATCTGCTTTTTGTTTTAAAAGCCTAACAATAAGTAATAAAACCTTACATCTACGAGTATTTAAAAGCTAGACAAGCTCAAGCAAGTGATAGTACGCAGGCATATCTCTTCTTTTAAGACGTGTTTGATCGCAGGAATGTACCAAAGCATTAGCCCAAGTGTTTGGGGATCTCGGAGTTTAGATATATAGTATATTTAATATTGCTGTCTTCCACTTCTTTCTTTACCATAGAAATAACTGATTTTAATTGAAACAATATCTGAAAGAGAGATTTTCTCGGGAAATGAAGCAAATACCTATGCTCTTCTGTGTCCGATATTTTAATCAATCCAGATTTCTAGTATTTTCCATAAGGCATACTGAGAATCGATATTAAAGTTAGAAATTATTAGTTTTGAAGAAACATTAATGTGTTATATATTTCAACGGAAGAAATCATTAATTATGTAATTTTAAAAATGAGAAAAATTATAATTTCTAGTAGAAAATCTCTCTAGTTAATGACTTCTGCTGCAATTAAGCAGAAGAAACACATACCTAATAAAGCAACAATAATTTGATTTTTTGCAAAAAAAAAAATTAAAATTTTCTGTTAGTATTCATTTCCTCATTCCGTCTCGGTTTATCATACGTGTGTTATATTATTTGCAGTTGTTATTTTTGTTATTTCTTTCATTGAATATGCACTTTGTGCTTGTTCAATATATCAGATATCGGCAATAAATAACCGAAAATATCTTGTCACGTTAATCGACTTACAAATAAATTGACTTAGGCGTATGTGCCAGCAAACACATGTAAAATTAATGTACGAACACGCTTACATAAATACACATACATACATAGTTACAAATGTACAGCTGTGCAACGGTGTAATGGAAGAGGGCATATGTGCCCACATGAAGTTCAGCACACGGCTGGAAAGACAGTTGCTAGAGAAAGTTAAAGACGCCAAACGAAAATCTAATTTAAAAATCTTTGCTGCGCTAAAATTCACTGCTAACTACACACACACACACACACACACACACACACACGCAGAGCGTGCGCTGCCGGAGCGCTCCAGAAAGTAGAGTTTAATTATAGAGCATGTTAATAATTTCTCAATTGAAATTTTTATCATTCGTCCGGGTCGACAATCAATCATAATCGTTAAACGCCAACAAAGTTGAGGCGTGGGCCGCAACAACAACAGCAACAACTTACAAGAGCATGAGGAGTTACATGCATGCGTATGTGTGAGTGTGTGGCTGCGTAAATTTTTATTTCAGTATTGTTTTTGTTGCTTTTGCTTGCCGAGAAATCATACGCAACAGCGCGAACCAAACCCATTCCGTTTCGCTCAATCGCATCTAATTAATCACAAACAATAATCGAACTCTTACGATCCGGCGCGTATCGATGAACAAGTTGTGAACGCTTTACAACGCTGTAGACATGTCTCTCTATGTATCCATGTATGTGTGTGTGTTTGTCTAAGTCATGCGAATAGTCACTGCTCGCGCAATGACAATGGGTTGAATGCCTTGAACAGGTCTACAAGCTTGTTGTCAGTTAGCTGCTGGAGATCAAAATTGATGTATGTGCATTACGTTGGTTCAAAAATCTCTACAAAGTGGTTGGTAGACAACTCAAAACAAATATCTTTAAATAAGAGTTGTAAATATTCATAGGAAAATCTTTCGCTTTTATATTTCCTATATAAATGCCCCGTTTTTTATATTTGTAGGAAATTAAACTCTCTACAGAATAGTATTTTAAGATTTTTCGAAAACTTCAACTTTCAAAAGTTAATAAAGATTAAAGTTTCATTATTTTAATTCATACTTGTGTTTTTCATATTTATGATAACTGAAATAACTTTTGATCGATGACGAAGTATTTGAGTTTTCTGGAAGCAAACTATTTTTGAGTTCTCGATCAATTAAACTAACGGAGTAAAAAGAAAGATTAATGGAGTTTTTGGAGCACCCTAATGTACATACTATGTAGAAATGTATACTTTTACAGATTTCAGATATGGTTATAGGTCTTCATACATCACATTTCACATTCCATCATTTCTTTTCTTAAAATTTACTTTTTAAAACTCAAATCAATGTATGAATAAACGTATGTTAATAAAATCAGAAATAGTTCCGGATAGGCTATTTTGAAACTAATATAAATGTTTTAAGGCTTACATAAAAAAATTCAAAAAACTTCATATTTTTAAATAATTAATCTTCTAGTTAAACTAAGAAAATTCCAAAAAAAATTAAAATTTTACAAATATTTTTAAAATAAAAAAGTGGTTTTTGACCAAAAAAATTTTGCTTTATGTTGTTTAAAAATATGTCCAAACTTGACTTTTCTCAGTTTTCTTTAGTTTAAAATGAAGATAATGTAATGCCAAAGATAATAAACTTTGCTCCAATTCCACACGACGTTTAGTTTTTTTTCTACCCTGCCCTCCAATTAAGAAAAATCGTAAAAATGAAAAACCGAGAAATCACGCGTCAAAGTTTTCGCTTTCTGCCCAATCGCTCATATATCTGCTAGACGCTCGGTTACTATTTCCCTTCTAGTTTCGATAATGTTTCGAATTACCATCTATAACTTTGGGGGCATATTTTTAATTAATTTTAAAAAAACCGATTTTTTGAAGCTTCTAAAGCCCCTTCAATGGTCACCTTTACCAAAGCTCAAATGTGAGAACATAGATTAAATCGTACTTACTGACTTGTACTAACTGCATTTAAAATATAGTGACATATATTCAGTACATAAAAATAGCTTTTTATTATTTCTTAACAATTAAGGCTTAATTGAGATAGCAATTTTATCGATGTGGAAAGATTCCAAACTTTAAATAAGTATGCTGATATGAGAATTGGTTCAAATAAGTTTAGCATAATGTCTTAAGAGGTAGTAGTCGTTAGAGTTCCAGCATTTGTTCAATCATCTTTAGCTTTTAGCCAGCCTTTACTGAACCATGTCTGTGCTGTTAAATTAAATCATAAACATTTTTTTAAATAACCATACATTAAAGCGTGTAAAGAAGGCCTAAATTGCAGCTGAAAGTTATCACTTATGCAGACTTTTCCTAGAAGTTTAGCCCAGCTGTTTAGCTTTCATTCATGTTACTGAATATATTCATTTCTACAAACTAAATATAAAATTTAACCATACAAATGGTAAGCTAAGTAATGTTCAATTTATGGCTTTGCCACTGTGCTGCTCAGTCATTCAAATGTTATCTTGCAAAACTCAATCATTGCTCGGCGGCTGCTGTTTTGTATTTCAGGTGTATTTTAAAGTTTATACGTCTACATATGGTGTTATTTTAGATAAAAACCATGTACATATTATTTATGTATATTTGTTCGATTTTTGCTAAGAGCTTTGTTGGAGATTTTTATTCATTTTCCGCTTGAGTTGCATAAATTTGGCTTTTGTAATTCTAGGAAATTGTTAGATTGTTGGAAATTAGTGTCAAAGCCACATCAAATATAAAGAAATTTTTGAACCTGTCATCGCGTTGTTTGTTTGTATTTACTCTATTATATTTTATTATTTTGTTTATTAAATACAGTAGCGTGTTGTTTGGTAGTTACTGATATTTCAATATTCATAAAACTTGGTGCGAGTTTATAAACTAGATTTCTAAGGGATATTGTTTTAAAGACGAAGATTTAACTGAAAAAATGCGGGACAAATTTATAAAAGTATCTTTCTTTGTGAAAAAAATTTCAGAAATTTCTTGATGAATTTAAAGCCAGCGAAGAGGTTATTAATGTGCTCTTTATTCCCTAAACTTCATCGCATAGAAATATGTGTAATATCATAAGCTAAGAAAGAGCTGTTTGGCCATTAGTTTGAGTCACTTTTTGGGATGAATTAGAATAAGAGTTCCACAACACATTTTAATCAATACTGTCTTGTACCGGCATTGTTATAACTTTTTGGAGGCGTTGTATCTAAAAAAAAGTCAGGTGGACTGTCGGATTACTTAAGTTCCTGTGGTAAAAGGCAAGACTTTTGGGTTTTTTCAAACTTTAGACGGAAAGCTATAGCCATATTTTAATCCAAAACATATTTATTCAATCTTTAATTGTTTTAACTGACCATTGTGGCACTGTTTATGTGAATATGTATGGCCTTACCTGAAGCGCATTGAGAAAAATGTCTCAGACTTCAGATAGGCTTTATAAAGAACAATAGTCTCCTCATTGATGTTGTTTTTCAATTTTATTGAATATTTTTTTTTATATGAAACTAGGTGGATTAAGTATATATTATTATTAAAGAATGTCTACCCTAGCTAAATTAATACGAAGAAGAATATCATTGAAAAACGAAGCTGTAGGGCTATGTTATTTACTAAGGGCGGTTTGAGTCTTCGCTCAAAATTGTGTTGGGTTAAAATCGCCTGAGTGTAGACCTCTTTCATTACATTATGCAATAACACTGGGTTCATTATCTTTAAGGCCAGGTTTCTCTAAAAAACGTAATTTTTTTCAATAAATTTTATTTTTATTACGAAACATGTCGAATAATCAATTTTTTTTTACATATGAAAGTACATATATTAAATTACTTGAAAACATTTTTTTTTAATTTTTTTTTTTCAAAATGGCGGTCCTGAAAATAGCTGCTGAAACTCATTCGTAGATGGATGACATCATTTCTTAGAAAAGAATTATCTGAAAGCAAAAAAAAAGGGTTTAATGTTCTGTATCGAATTAGCTATAGCCTGAACTAAAATGAAACATTTTCAATAAAAAAAAAAATGGCGGACTTTTGAATTTGTTGTTAATTGTTATATAACTTTTTTAAATAATAATTAATATTTCTGGTTCATCTTCAGGCCATAGCCAGACATCTAAAGAGTAAAATGCCGTTTGGTTCATATCGATAAGTGATATAGTGAAATGAGAGTGTCATTCATGCGAAAAAACGTGGTTCAGAGAAAAATCAGTTTAAATCAAAAACGAGCAGTAGCTGCCGCTACCGAAGGCGTTCAAGTGACCGGCGATACCTGCTTCTCGGTCTTGCTGACCTTCGGGACTAATCATATACTATTTCTACGTGTATACAATAGCAATTTATGAAAAAAATTTCGATTTTTTCAAAATTGTTTAGGGGAACCTGGCTTTAAGAAAAGCTTTTGAACTCCACAGTTTTAGCTAAAGCGAGCCTTAAAATTATCTAAATTAGAAAACATTTATTGCCAATGTATATTATTTAAACTCAGAAACGCTAATTTCAACAAAAACATTCAAAAAATTACAAATTTTGAACATTTACGATCGAAAATGAATACCATTTCTGATAGTTCATTATCAGACCTCTAAAATAATATATCAAAATTTTGTTGTTAACAATCGATGTCCATGAATCTTGGGAATTAAATATTTGCCGAACATTAAAACCTTGCCCAGTTTAAATTTATAGCTATTTGCACAACAACTGACTTACCCGAATCAATCGATCAGCCGCCAGCTTTGACATTGCATGATTTGCATACATGAAATCGACAGCCAAAATCTTTGCCGTTATTAGCCAATATGAGAACTTTTCGTTACAAATACTAATATTAGGAACATTAATTAAAAGGCGATATCAAGCATGGCATACAAATATACATATCTACAAAGAGGCAACAAGCACTGGAACTGAGTGACAGCCAGAAAATGGCAAGCAACACGTTTCTGGGCAAAACACGTTAAAAGCAATGACATTTTTGCTGTTGCTATGTTGTTGCTATTTTGTATATAGACAAAAGCTTTTTTTAATTATTTTAATATTTTTTTAGCGCTTTTTGCCTAGCTCTTTGGTTATTAATATTATGTCCTACCTGTCATACTGACATTAATTGAGTAATTTATATTGATGGCGTTAGCTTGTGAGCACGCTAGGCAACTTTGTAGCAGCGTATATGCTAAAGAAAAATTTGCAAGAACGAGCGCCGCTGCAGTGTGCTGCAATGGCGATCATCATCAGCGACAGCCACGCTGGACGATCAAGCTAAGAGTTATCATCAACGCCGCTGGCAACAACTAAAGTGCACCCTTGCTCACTGAAGCAACTAAATAGCTGCCTTTACTTGCTATATATATGTGTATTAAATATGAGTATAAGCCAGCAATATAGCATACTTGTGTATTAATTCAGTCATTTAGTAAGCGTGATTATGATAATGTTGATTACGCGCGACATGAATTCAATTAACACTTGTCAGTTGTGGCAGTTGCATGACTGCGCGCGCTTTAAAGCTTTGCTACGCTCGTATATATAATATACAAGCGCATATCTACGGTTAAAGATTTGAGCGCAGTGCCGAGTTCGTTGCTTAAGTCTTTTGATTGCTGTCAGTTGGCGCTGCCGCGAGTCTGAGGGATGGCTGGCAGCGCCGTGTGGCGATCACGAATTTTTGATTTTGACATTGCGGCGCATAATCTTTACATGATTTCGGCATGTACACTTATTTTTTAAAAAATAGTAATAATAATAATAATAACGGGCTATTTTATATTAAAAAGGGGCGGTAGTTGGTTTAAAGCCATCGTTTAGCATTCAGTGAACTGATGACATGCTGATAGCGCATGTTGTAGTTGTGATAAATATTTTTTTTGTTTATTTTCTTTTATATTTTGTTTTAGGGTAGGCTATTTTCATGCTATTTTTGGAAGCTTTCATTGATTTTGAATGCTGAAATTGATTTAGGTGCAACTAAGAATCGCTTTGGGTACGGCATTATGTAATAATTCTGCACTGACAAGGCCAGGCTGTTGAACACGCTGTTGGGAAATTAGAACACAACATTTAAAGGTTTGATTTTGTTGTGAAAAAACATTGATCTGTAAGTTACAGCTAAGGTTCAATTGTGTGGAAACTAGGGTGGGAATGTTTAGTAAAGAAAAAAGGATGATTTTAAATACGGTGAGTCTACAAAAGCAATATTTTTGATAAAAATTAATTATAATTGGTTTTAACTTGATAGTTTCTCTATATTAAAAAATATCCTAATATTTTTATTTTTATTTTTTAGTTTTCATATGTACATTCTGAAGGGTAAAGGGACTCTTAATAAATTTTTTTTTATGAGAAAAATTCTGGTGAAGCCAAGGGTTGATTCTGAAGTAGAAATGGAATCACAGCAACTGTTGGCCATTCTTAGATCGCAAAAAAATCCTTTTTGCCGGGCAGGACAATCGCCGAAATTTTGGTTTATTTCAAAGCATATCCCAAATCATTTCCAAGAATGAATCGAAATGTTGACAGATCACTTTAAGAATAATTAATTTTTGAAAATATTTAAAAAGTAGGATATTTAGTAAAAAAATATTTCTTCATATAATATGGATACAATAGCATCACTCAATAACTCAACATAAAACTTCGGCCTCAACAGATAGATCAGACTTTCATATGTTTCTTTTAGATATTTTTATATAAATTTTTTTTGTACAAAAATTTAACAGATTAACTTGAAGACATCATAAAAATTATATTTTTATTTCACACTTCGGTCAAGTTGTTTTAAAATACGATTATTAAGCTTTAAGTTCTTGGGTTTAGTAATATTAGGTGTGAGACCTTTATAAATTAAGTAAGATACACTTGAGCCTAAATGTAGACAACATTGATCATGCTAATATTATAATAATAAAGGAGTGGGACCTGAATAAAAATGAAAATTGGCATGCGCCTAAAAGTAGGCAAGATTTTTATATATTTAATTTTTTTCAAAATAGCTTATAAAACAGACTAAAAATGGTATTTTGACTACAAAAAATTTTTAAGGCACTATAAAGTATATTTTAAACGGTAATCAGGAAACACAAACATGCTGAAATCCTTTTAAAAGAGTAATTTGGAGCTTTTTTCGGTCTCAGAAAAATGTTTAAGGATACCAAATGGACGAGCATTATTGAAGAGCTTGATTTTCAATTTGGTGTGTTTAAATTTTTAGTAAAAGAGTAATGGATACACGTATTACAAAAGTCGTTTCGAAAAGTTCAAAAGTTCTTTAAAGAGAATATTTTTAAAAAATTAAAAAAAAAAATATGATTAACTGATGAAAAAACTATCTATTTGCTAAAAGTAGTATAGATACTACAGCGTAGCTCAATACGTAACACTTTTGTCTCAATAAATCGGTCAGGATTTTATATAGTTTTATTTGAATATTTTTTATATTTTTGTTTTTGTACAAAAATTTGTTAGATTAACTTGAAGACGTCTTAAAAATTTTATTTATATTGCACAACTCGGCTTAGTTGTTCTAAAGGATATTATTAAGCTTAATGTTCTCGGCATTAACAATTTAAGGTGTCGGGCTTCGATAAATATAGTAAAATACACGTCCGCCTAAATGTAGACAACATTGATCTTCGAATTAATAATATTAGGTGTGAGACTTGAATAAAAAATCTGCGCGCCCAAAAGTAGGCAACATTTTATTTTTTAATTTCAGAAAAGCTTTCAAAAGGCTAAAAAAAGGTATTTTGACTATCAAAAATTGTTGAGGTGCTACAAAATATGTTTTCAACCGTAAGCAGGAAACACAAACAGGCTGAAATCGTTTCAAAATGCAATATCTGGTTTTATCCGGTCTTATAACAAATTTTAAGATAATCAAATGGGTAAAAATTATAAGAGAGCTTGATTTTCGTTTCGGTGTACTTCAAAATTCGAGAAAAAGGGCAAGGAATCATCAATGAAAAACAAAATATACCCATTATAGTCACTCTTCTGATATTTCTTATTGGGCGTTGTAAGGACATCTAATGATTTCTGAAGCAAATTCGAAATAACTATTCAACTTTATTTCCCATAATTGAAAAAAAGATAACTACAGAATAAAAACAATTTAGTATTCTCGAAAAATTGCAAAATTTTGCTAAAAGTAGTCGATCATTCTCATTCAAAGCCAACTCTCACCGTAATGTAGGTCAGCGCCTACTTCAGCTACATGCCGATGGCCTAAAGTACCAAACAGCATTTAATTTAAAATTATGAGAATATTTTCCACAACACACCACCTGACCCGCAGTGCCTGGGAGTTACAGCAATACCTCAATAACGCAGAGACCTGCTTACGAACGCCAAAATGTGCTACCAAACTGCAGAAGTTCTGAACGCTAAGCATCCTGCGTCGCCAAACAGACAATTTATTGCCAGAATAAACCATTCATTATGAAATATTAAAAATGTGTCAACCATAACTTCCAATCAACGCGCCAAAAACCAATAGCTAGCTATGAGAAGAGAACCTAAGCCACACATATATATAGAAGGAAATTGCATAGAGGCAACCCACAGACGCCTGCACTGAGGCCTAATGGCCAACAGTCACATGTGATGATCAGCCCGGCTTATAAATAGTTATTTGTATTTATATGAGTGTGGAACATATGCGCCGCTTGAGACTCCCTTTAGGCTGCGCGGCGCGGTGGAACCGCGAGCACTCACATTTCATAATAAAATTTATTGCCATCATTTAACTTCAGAATCTAGTGGCTTTCGTTCATTCTCCTGCCTCGTGTGGCATTTGCGCAATTTTCCGCAACTACTGTTTGACAGCCACTTTATTGCAACGAAGGAATAAGGCAAAAACAAAGAGCAGGAAATTGCGCAGAGGAAGAAAGAAATTGCATGCTATGCCAGTGACGCAGCTAAAGGCGGCGCAAGCGCGGTCGGACAGTAAGCGCTGCAACGCTGCTAACGACCCAATGCCCTCTTTGCCATCTAACCGTTTGAGCTGCAACAAACACCATACAGCCGCTCAGCGGCTTTCAACTTGCAACACGGAGCATTTGACTTGACTTGGCCGCCACCTTGCTTGCCACCATTGCAGCTTGGCGAAGAGCAGCTAGGCGCGTGAGTGTGAATGTGTAGTTGCTTCATGGCGCTCGCTGCATAAATTCATTTAATTCAATAACACCAATTCACATGAACAGCATGAAACAATAAATAACGTTACTAATAAATAATAATGGTAATAAAAAGTGTTGGCTACCTGTTTTCATCATTGCCACCAAAGCACTGTGCTAAGACGTCATTGCGGCATCGTAGAGTTGTAAAGAGTTGTAAGTAGTTGGCAAGTCGTAGAGAGATAACGAGGTGGTGTGTATGGGTGTGTTAGTATGTAGCAAATTAGAAATTGTATATACATATATTAGCTTGTTGTTAACAAGTATAAGTCTGGTAGCGCGCGGATACTCTTCCAAACTCAAAGATTTTATTAAACTTATTCAAGCATTATTTATGGAAGGACAAATGTTTCCACTTCATATTGCCATAGTCCATATTGTATACTGTATAATTGCATATGCTGTTGTCTTTTTTATAAGCGTCAGATATGATGACTCAAATATCGCCCCTTTTCCGCTGATTAAATTGATCAGATACTTTCTTTTATGAAATCTACTCTCAAAAATTGCATAAGGTCAGCCGAAACTTAATCGGCATAAGAAAAAACTAGCTGCTTAGATTTTTTCGTCCTAAGGACTTGAACCTCTTACTTATCAACCGATGATCACGCAACCAAAATTTGTTAAATTTTATGGCACTTATTTAAAGAGGTGAACTGTTGCCTACATTTAGAAGCACAATACCATGGACACACACCGAAAATACATTTTGTTCCATTTAACCAAAAACAAATCTTAAGGCCATCGTCGGAGAAGTTATCAGATATTTTTGTATAGAAAATAATAATAATCTCTTGTAACAGTAAAACTGCTAGACTAGGATACAAGTCTATAAAAAAGGCGGACTTATCTATTCTATTTGGTATTCTGTGACTA
The DNA here is from genome assembly GCA_037783105.1 of Bactrocera zonata. Taxonomy (NCBI): domain Eukaryota; kingdom Metazoa; phylum Arthropoda; class Insecta; order Diptera; family Tephritidae; genus Bactrocera; species Bactrocera zonata. The sequence goes on from JBAWJQ010001723.1 coordinate 118,114, forward strand.
TGCTTCTCTAGTTCTGTCAAAGCTAATGAGTTAAAGCAAATAATTTGCAAGCAAGTAAGTTTTCCTCCCATTTTTTTATGATGTTCAAAAACGACTTGTTCTTCTCAAGTCAAAAGAAGCATGGCAATGATTAATACAACTTTTCAAGTACTTTTTGATGGCCTCTAGTTACTTCAGTGGGTTTCTTCTGAAATTGCATATTAAAAATTTTAGCTTAAAAAATAAAAGAGATGTCTATAGGAAGTCTTTGAATTGTAGTTTTCCTTCGTGGGCACTTGCTTTCTTGGCGAGTTGATTTCTAGATGTCTTCGACAACAGTTTTGGATGTAAATCGGTTTAACAATGGACGGGGCATTACAGACCTTTAAGTAAAGTCAAATATCTTGGCAGCTACTTGATCAATCTGAATCATATCTGAAACATAGAACTTGTTTTGTAATCCCTTGAAATTAGCAAAAATTGTACTAAATCCACGCCTAATTTCATTATTATTTCATTTCATGTTTCACCAGTTTATTTCAACTTAAAAGACATGACTCAAAGATCAGAATACATCGGATAACTAAGCCAAAATGGGTTTTAAGATATGGCAACTGGAATCAAAAATTGGTGGAAATCGGATTATACCTTTTCACACTTTATGATATTGAATATGAGAAACATATACTTGTATACTATATCCATAGTGATCTACCTTTCAACCTCAAAGAAGATTCTCTTGTGCTTTGTTATTGTCAGCTCATATACATTTTATCGCAATTCACATGCATATGAACAATAATTACATATCGTGAATGCTCGCATCTGCCGCCAATTACAATAATACGTTTGCGGAAACACGCTTCAAACTTTAGCGATGCATCAAAGGTGTCAACATAAAATATTGCAAAGTATTTGTTATGAGAAATCAGCTTAAAAAATAAGATACTCATCTTTCCTACACTAATAAATATTCAATTCATAATTAATAATCTTCCTCAATGCGTGCAATCAATCATCTCATCGATGCAAATCAACCTAAGCGACATTGACAATGACAGCTTTAGTGGCATCAATGCTTGGCGGCAGCCTCTAATGATTCATAAATGCATATGAGAAAACGCCGACAATTGCTTTGAGTGCTGATCGCCGGCAATTAATAGCATTTAAATCCAGTCAAAGTGTTAATGCACTCACGTTCGAAGTGTCATAATTATTTGTGAATAAATACATATATGGCATATATGGCATATATACAATATATGTATATGGTATATATGTATGTATATATGGTTTATTGTATATCTTTTAATTAATGCCACTGCGAGCGCATCAAACGTCGACAACTGCCACTAATTAAGCCATCTGCGGCGCGCACACAGCGGTTGCATTGCTTTAACACTTGCAACGGCTTCATTAACAGCGCATATAACTATAATATCTATATATGAATACGACATTTATAGATACAATATATACTTAGCAATTAAATGCAACTGTTGCTGTTCTGTCAACATTTCAACTGGTGTTGCGGACGCATGAACGAATCGTTGATGAATGAATGAAGGCTTGCATATGAATGAATGACTGATGACTTATTCAGCGCGGCGCAATCAAGTGTGTTGCACTTGTGTGAATCAACGCGCTGCCAAGTAGCTGCATGTGTTCATGTGTGCATGTAAGTTGACATGTATTTGTGTGTGTATGCATATTGATAAATATAAATGCTCGTATGCTGATGCCTGATCGTGTGCTGGCGATGACACTTGGCTTCACGCCGCCGCAGGTGGCATTTCGCGAGCACATGTGCCCCCACATGCCAAGAAACTAGAATAAAAGCGCAACGAGGTTCTGCTGATAAGTCCAAAAGATTTATTTTTGGAAAGGCCGATAATAATAATTACATAAGATTAAATCTCCAGTGCTCTTGGAGGAGTTATTGAAAATTTTGTTGGTATATAGATTACTCGGCACTTTAAGAGTAAGTATTCAGTTCTAAAAATAGTATACACTATCTGAATAATCAAGATAAATATTGGTAGATGATATAATTCACTGAAAAATATTTTTTGACTTTTTGATAAAGTTTCTTCTCTGTAGAAATAGGAAAAAGGTAGAGAACAAATATTCAGAAATTTTAAAATATTATCTCTGAAACAACAACTTTACATTAAATATAGTCTACATTTAGGAAAAATTTACCGAAGACATACACCAAAAAAAAAATTATAAGAAAAAAGTGCCTTCTCTGATGAAGTAGGAAAAAGGTCCTCTCAAGTATTCAGAATTTAACAAATATTATCATTGAAAAACCAATTTTACATAAGGCATTGCCTACATTTGGGAGAAACTTATCGAAGACACACACCCAGAACGGAGTTAGAAGCATATTTTTACGGTGTAGTTGATGAAACTTTGAAATACTGATTGTATAAAAACGAATCATATAAAGTTTGAGCCCTTTTGCATTATAAAACTATCTTCATCTTAATAAGTGGATGTCAGATGGCAAAGCTATGATATTTAAAGTCTGTCACGGTCCTGAAATAAAACTTGTTTCATTAGGAAATTTTGTTGATTTTTTTTCTGAAAATTTTGCAATGAAAAGCAATATCTTTTGCCAATCATCGCCACGGATTGAAAAAATTTTGCATAGAAAATTATTTTGTCTAAAACCTTAAAAAGTCTTATACTTATTTTGTCGTCCTCGTTGTAGAACTTTAGTATAGGTTTGCATTATTTGTACTTCAGCAAGCTTATTTTACTCATTAAGCTTTTTTCTTTTCAAAAAGACAGCATTAATATTTATACTCATTATTTTATATTGAAGTGTTAAGAGTATTTTGCAATTTTTTACCAGAATTGTAGCTTGATATTAAGAAAAGGTAATTTTCAATTACTGTCAGAACTTTGGTTCTTGAATGTTTATAAATTTATTAATTTTAATATTGTGAAACCCACAATGATGCTATTATCTGAGTACAAGGATCATAATTTCGAAAGTCCAAATTGTAGATTAAGAAGAAAACTGACTTTTTTTTGCCTTTAGGTGTTTATTTAGAGCTTGAACGTCTTCTCCAAGTCTTCTCACACCCTGTATTGAATGTTCAATGTTTTCAAATCGTGCCCGATGAAACGATTTCATGATCAATGTCACTCAGTCTCATTTCCCATGTATAAATTACGGCTTTGTATTTTTATTAAGCAACTTTACTATTTAATTGCTGCAAAAGTTACATTTGGAAAATTTGCTCAATATATTTTTTCGCACGGTGAACTTAAGTAGTGAAATTGCACTAGAGAGTTTCAGCTAAGGTCAGCAGTACATTACATTAATTAATTATTGCGAAAAGGGTAACTATCAAATCACAGTAGGATTAGGATAACATGTAGAATGTAAAATGAGGAAGGAAGCCGTTGAACTTTTTTATGTGATTTTCCTGCGCGCCGAAATGTAGGCAACAAATATTTCGGCAGCACATAAGTAGAAAAATTTCGATATCGGCAAGGTGGGGTAAAAGGTCAACAGAACCTGAGGAAGCAATGCGAAAAGAGCTGTGAAAGCTACTGAAATTTTAGTTTTCGCTTTTTTTTTTATTTTACTCGAGAGAGAAAAATAATGATATGTATGCTCTAATAATAAAGACTTTTCTACTATACCTTAAGGAGTAAAAAAAGCTAGTAAGTGCTTGCTTATGATTATTTATCAAGCTTTCGACTAACAATTACCTCAAAAGAACTTAAAACAAGACTCAAAGCTACTAGATAACAATGATTTAATGAAGACTGTTAAATCAGTTATAAAGGCAGACAAAGTTCTATCACATTGGCTAGATTGAAATTCTTAATTTTATATCTTTTGAATTTTTTTTCAATATTTCTAATTAAGTTGAAATTTTCAAGAAAATTATTTAAAAAAACTAAAAGTTCAACAAACCGAAACTACTTTTAGTAAATTTTTACAAGCGCTCAATAAATTTTCAAAGCGCTTAGGCGTTTCTTTCCTCCACCCTTCTTAGTTTAAACTTTGTAGTGTGCACGGGTTAGTTCGAAAGAAATTTGAATAAAACGTGACTCGAAAATAGTTCATATCTTGTCGTCGCCGGACACTTGTATGCAGGCATGTACACACATAAATACCCGCAGTATGTATATTGATAGATCTATGTAGATATATTGTGTATACATATGTACACATATACTGCTTGTGGCTACCTGATATTAAGCGGCATGCAAAACTACAACCCATACTTATATACTTATACTATGTGTAAGTATGCAACAGTGCCGTAGAACGCGCCGCTGCCAATCGATGATCGCCAACCGCCAACTGCCAACTGTGGCCGCCTGCTGTGCCTCGTAAGCCTGGTTGCTATTAAATAAGTCGGCGGCTGTTACTGGCGGCCGATTTGACTCGCCGTCATCGACGCGTCGGCGCATAGGTGCGCGCTTAGTCAATGCTTGTATGAAAAAATATTTCGTCTAATGTTAGCAATCTGCACTTGTGCCATCGAACGCGCTGTGTTCTAGTGGCGCGCGGCTGCGCTGGGCGCACACGTCAACGGCTGTGCAGCTGTGCGCTCAGATGAGCAGCCAGCGATATCCTCTTCATTATTGTCGAGATGCGGTGCGGCGACAAAATTGGCTATACACAGATGAAGGTGTGTATATGTGCCGCTTGCGGTGTGTGGGTTTTCCGTTATCGCTTTTGATTTAATTTTAAAACTCTTGCCAATTCATTGCTACCAATTTCGCCACAAACTCCAAGCAATTTTCGTTCTTTGGAACTTTATATGTTTTCATTGCGCCGAGTGTGTGCTGGCCCACTGACTCTATGTGCTCGACTCGCCTATATACTATATATACACACAAGCTCATGTGTGCCCAGCTGCTGTCCGTTACATATGTTGATGTGATCATGTAAATTAGTGCACGCTTCACAGTTTCAACTGTGAAAATTTGAAAATCTGCAATGCCAAACGCCAAACGCTTGGAAAGTTCTTATTTAGTAAGGCAGCTCGGCCAAGATTTGAACTTCACGCTGCCGCGTAAATGCAAATGACAGCATGTTTATATGCAGGTATCCATAAGCGGATGTTTAGAGGTGTATAGAGGGTGGTTCGTTGGTTGGTGAGATAAATTTAGCAGAAATATCGAAACCTTGGTTCGAAAAATCGCAAGTATGGAGCGCGCATTTCCAAGACCTCGGAGACTGTTTCAGCCTCCATCTCATCAAACTGCTCTGCAATGGTTGCTAATAATCATATTAGCTGTTACTATTGCCACCAAAGTGGTATAAAATAAACTGATATAGCACCATCCCACCCCAGAGTTGATTAACGAACTCAGCGAGCTAGAAATTGCTGCTGCTTTTGTTCCAATGCCGATGATAGTGTTGTAACCGAAATTAGAAAGGGAGAGTCTCTGAATGTAACATGTTACGCGATGTGAGTTTCGGTCACTAGCCTTGAGAACTGAAGCTTTGAGGTGACCAGTTGACTTTACCGAGATTTCCTTCAGCGTCAAACGAACACTGAATATCGAGCTCTCAACCTTCAGTGCGCTGCCACTGTCAAATTACCATGTGATTCTGGATGCAAAGTACCACCCTTTATACTACAAAAATCTCCATCAGCACACTAATAGCACACTCGCTGGCAGCCGATACTCTTCTGCGATATGTTAAAGCGCCGTTTTGTAGTTAATAAAAGCAAAGTGATTGCCATCGGGCTCAAGCGGGCAGCGCACCGGTAGTGGCAGCAGCTTTAGTGGCCATCACGCGATAAGGTCAATAGTAATAGCGGCAGGGAAATTCATTAGATGCAAATACGAAATCTGGTTCACTAGTTTACGAGCACTTTTTTGCGATCGCCAAAACTGCGACAATTTTTAGCTGACTAAATTAACATTTCCAAACGTTACAGGGACACATATACACGTATAACTTAGTATGTAAGTATGTATGAGGATATACTATGCGGAAGAATTTCAGAAAATATTTAGTTTAGTTTTTTTGTAGGCAGTGAGTACAGTATTACACTTTATTGAATATGCATTGAGTGTGGGCTACATAATCTGACTAGATGTGATTTCGAAAAATACATTACTACGATTTGAAGTATGGATTACGTATACTCTGTAGGATAGATTAGGCTTTTGCAGAGCTGGAACAGTTGTGGACAAATATCCAAGTGATGCCTATCATTGTTGTCATCCTATAATAAACTTAAAACTAGTTGAGAAAATTAGATAAGGGAACTCATGATACTTGAATGAACACTAAGCTAAGTAAGGCTCAGTAAAACCGGCTATTTAACCAAATGGGTGAATGCCTGGGGAGCATATCAAGGCAACCTCATATTATTATATATTAGAGAAGTACCAAATGAGTTATTGTTTTTAACTATAGAAAATTATTTTAGGCCATCACTTCGATTCTAGAAGCGCTTAAGCTACTTTGGGCTGTGGCTGGAACAGCAGTTAGGACAATATTGGCAGTAATGACCTGAAAACTTAAAGACTCCTATTCTGTAAGTGACGAAAACTAACTAAGCTATACCAGCAAGACTACTATAGTGGATACGTAGTGGTCTCTCTCGAAATTGAAAGCACCTTCAACAAAGCCTCAGATACGTTGATGATCTAGGCACTAGAGATGAGGAATAAAGAAAGAACTACATATGAGTATACGAGGTATGACAATTAAGTAATGAGACTGATTCCATAAAAGCCATCGCCTTCAAAGTAGTCCCCTTGGGCAGCTATACAGCGATTCCACCGTGTTTTCCATGCTTCGGAACATTTCTGGAACACTTCGACTGGGATGTCCGCGAGTACCCTCGTCCCGGATGTCCGTAATCGACTCAAAATGGGTTCCTTTGTTCACCGATTTTGTTTTAGGAAACAAAAAAGTCACAGGGTGACATGTCGGGCGAATAAGATGAGGGATCCAGTTAGGAGCGATGTCTGGGCGCACCCTGTTGACTCGTTTTCACAATCTTTCGAGTACTTGGAAATAGTAGACTTGATTCACAGTTTTCCCCGGTGGAACGAATTCTTTGTGGACGATTCCACGGCTATCAAAAAAGGCAATAATCATCGTTTTCACCTTCGACTTGTTCTTGCGAGCTTTTTTCGGGCGGGGTACGCGCGGAGGCAACCATTGTGAGCTTTGGAGTTTGGTTTCCGGGTCGTATTGGAAAAAACAGCTCTCATAGCCAGTAATAACTCGATCAAGCAGCGTGGGATCGTTTTCCGCTTGTTCCATACCGTCTTCTGCGACAGTCATTCCATGCTGCTTTTGCTCCTCTTGATTTCGTTTTTCCATTTTCGTGACGAGCACTACAAACACACGTCTACTCAACTTGACGCAGCAGGTGAACTAAATAAGCTAGAGCAATGGTACATATATCAATGGAGAGGAGAGGGATGCCGGAAAAATAAAAAGGGAATTTAAAGGTCACGGGTTTACCACAAGCGCGGCAATAGAATCAGTCTCATTACTTAATTGTCAAACCTGCTGGTAGATTTGCACACAAATATTTGATAGCATGAAAGGTTTTATAAAAAGTAGCGCGGGTGAATGTTGAAGACCTATTATGGAACCTAGTTGTGAACTAGCTGCTACGTTTGGTATAGAGTATTGGTGTTCCTAGCGTTCTTCGGCTGGTTTCTTGTCAATTCGGTAGTGTCACTGCAGAAAAAGTGCTGTTGAAGCAATAGAGCAGAATTATTAGTAGCTGTTGTTCTCAATACTTGCTTCTTTAAGGGAGTATTACTGTTTGACAATATCATAAAACCAAAAATTCAAAACGAAAGTACTATTGCTGATATTACTCTAAGTAAATAGGAAATAATAGTTAAAACTGTGAGGCTAAACAGCCACATGATTCATGTGAAAAACCCATCCATTTCCAACAAACCATTACCAGTCTTGAGAAGTTTATTATTAACCGGTGAGGCAAAGATATATGAGTTAAAATATGTAGATCTTATCTTGGACTGGAAAAAAACGTGGAAGCTACAATGCTCAAACCACAAAAGCTCCGAGGGTGCAAAGGCTTCAGAAGTTCTGTAGAGCAGACATACTATGATTGACTTACATTATTTGGGGTAAAGAAGCTTAATTTATTTCAAGATCGAGCTATACTTATGCAAGTGAATATCTTAACTGAGCTACAAGTACACGACCAACTGACAGCTTGGATGTGGCTCTGAAGCTCAAAAGACTTCTTACATTTGTTTCTTATGATATGAAAAGCAACTAGTGAAGATGTAGTAATAACAGCTAAGAAGTTGAGAAATATCAGCAGGGTTGGAATAACAACCAAAGGAACTGAAGCCGGGATATTGTGAATATGAACCACATTCATCATATGAAGATAATCACAATGGTTTCAGAAAGCAATCCACAGGATAACACTGAATAATTGTAAATCTCGTAAAGACCTCTTTAAAGAGGATGGATTTTAAGATCTCGATCTATATCATTTGTATGCATATTCCAAACTCATGCCAATGTTATACCCTTTAAATATGGTTTGATATCGACGAGATGCTTGAAACACACTGAAAAAATTTTAAGAGTAAACAGTTCTCTGGTCTCCATATTTCAGAAATTTAGATAACACATGAGGTATTGTTCTCTACTTCGATTATTTATGGAATCAGCAATTAATTTTCATGCTGTGACCATCCATCTAACAAACTTCTTTGTTATTTATTGAAACTGTATTAGAAAAATTTGATAAAGGCAACATTTAACTACTTATAACGAACTCGTATATTTCATAAAATTATTTAAATTTTACCAACAAAGCTCATTTGAAGATATCATTAAAATATATATATTTTTTTCGAATTTCCATTTCATTAGAACTCGAACCCATTTATGGCCATTTAAATGAATGTAACAAATAATTCGTCACACCTAAACTGTTAATTTGAGCAAGCACTTCAAAACTGAGATAAAACACACAAAATCGAATAATATTAGCATAGCAACAACAACAGTAATAACAAGCAACAACAGCGAGTAGTGAGCAGCGTAGCTATCGGCAATTAATACAAAGGTGCGATAAATCTTGTTGCATAAATTAAGCCACAAACCGACGACGGTGCGTTTTTCTCTCTAATTTTACAAATAGTGTGTGTTTTTTCGAATTCTTTTTGCTGTTGTTAACTAATTTGTCGCGGTCTTAAACTACATATTATTTAAATTGAAACTGAAACACAATGGCGAAGCAGAGCCGAAGAAGCTGAAGCTGCACATCGGTTTGATGAGATTGAATTGGCTGATGTGATGCGCGGCGAAGTGATGTGATATTAATTATACGAACACTCATTTAAATTTATATATGTATGAAGACACTCTCGCTTGCGGCAGCAACCTCAGATAGTTTTGATTTTTTCACCATGATTACCAAAAAAAGAATGATGTGATTCATTACAATTTGTATTGAATGGGGATATGTAAGTGTGTATGTAATAAATGTGGAGGGTGCCAGATGGCGTATGAGAAATGAGTGAGCGCCGCTCATCAGCATAATACCGAGAAATCGTCACGCTGGACCATAAACAATTTAACCACCAGACGCAACAACATAATAATAATATTAGTCGTTACAGCGCGGACAAAGCGCGCCGCTCCAATCGCTATGTATGTGGCCTTTATGCTGATGTTGTGACGAAGCTGCGGCGGATGACGACAATGACGGCGTTGACCATATCAATAAGATATCAAATGAGCGTAACACAGCATTGAATAATTAATATCAAATGAATAATTTAAGTGAACATAAAAATACAAATTTAAATTATTGATTGAGATCAAACACGTACATATGTACGTTCGTTGTGTACTATACTCAACTTATTGTTATAAACGGTGTTCAAAAATCTTTGTAATGCTGATAACACAATTGATTGGGTATAAATAGTAGCTGATGAATCCTTATTGAAGAGCGGACAATACGATTGCACTGAATCATTTGAATCAAATTCGAAACTGCTATAACAACAACAACATAGACATATATATACATATGTACAGAATTTGTCTTTTATCCACAGAGGGCTGCTTTACTGATTTATGAAAGGAAATTCTTAGGAGCTAAGTACACTAAAAGCTGTTAACCAGCAAAACAATCGATTGAAGAGTCTGCCTGAGACCAAACCATCCAGAAGTGAGGCGTATTGCTCCTATTGCAACCAGGCGGTCTCAAATACCTGACAAGCTCTTAAGTTCTGCGCCAACTACCATGGGACAAGCTTACCGTCAACAAACTGATTGGACCTTATCAGTGTGGCTTTAGACCTGGCAAATCAACAACCGACCAGATATTCACTATGCGTCAAATCTTGAAACTAGACCCGTGAAAAGAGAAGCGACACGCTTTGTCTCTTAGTCGATTTCAAAGCTGCTTTTGACAGCACGAAAAGGAGCTTCCTTTACGAGTGCCGTTGTGTAAACTGACGTTGAGCAATACCAAAAACTCCTTCAGGATCGGGAAGGATCTCTCCGAGCCATTCGATACCAAACGAGGTTTCCGGCAAATCGACTCCCTTTCGTTAGAATTCTTTAATCTACACTTGGAGAAAAAAAATCGAGCCGCAGAACAATATAAAAAAGATATAATTTTCTATAAGAGTGTACAGTTGCTGGCCTACGTCGATTATATTAATGATATTAACAGCAACAACAATGTCAGCCTAAAAATCCAATGCAGAACAATTCTTGCCAGCAAGTCCTCGCACTAAGTCACTCATCATTGCCCCGTGGGGCAGAGGCACGGACGGTGACAACATCTGATGAGTCATCATCACGACTTTTTCGGAGAAAGGTTCTGCGGAAAATGTATGGTCCTTTCCGCATTGGCCCCGGCGATAACTGTATTCGATGGAACGATTACCTGTACGAGTTATACGACGACATTGACAAAGTTCAGGGATGTAAGAGACAGCGGCTACACTGGCTAGGTCATGTCGTCTGAATGGATGAGAACACTTCAGCTCTGAAAGTATTCGACGCAGTACCCGCCAGGAGAAGCATATTAAGAGGAATACCTCCACTTCGTCGGCAGGAGAAGTTTGAGAAGGATCTGGCTTCACTTGGAATCTTTAATTGGCGCCTCCTTGCGAAAAGAATTTATTTTGAATATTTAACTCAATAGGACAGCTTGGAATGCCGGTCCTTTGTGGTCCTACATACTACATATGTCCCTTACAAATATCAGTTCAACTATGCCTTTTGGTTCGTCGAGATGTTTTGAAAAGGAAGAGAAAGTGCCTAACCTACCCCTTTTTTTGGCCTGACCGCACGGATGCCTATTGAATAGTGCCCAGTAAGATCTTCTACGATTGCAGGAAGATGAACTTTGCTCAAGGCAAGTAGTTTAGTAGAACTTCTGCATTCTACTCTAGGCAAGAAACCAACTCTGTTCCATTTCCATGTGAATGGGACAAGGATGCTCCCTCTAGCTTTGCAGTTGGCAGCGATTGAGCCATGACCAGCGAACACAAAATCGTTTGATGATCAAGCGTTATAGCATAAAATGTGATAAATGAGTTCATAATTTCTTCAGATATCTCTTAAAAAATATTGAAAAAACTAAATATATGTTTTTATTTAACTTTAGAACACCCCTCATAAAAATGTGTACTCAAAACAGAAATTTTTAAGACAAATTTATTTGGACAATAGCGTAACAGCATGCGGCAATCTAAGCACTCTGAGCGAGTCATAAAATCAAAAGAACATCAAAATATAATTTGAATGGCTGTTGGTACAACAAAGGCTTAAACGATTCAAAGCGGCAAGCGGCAAGTAACGCATGCCACATACACACACGCACACGCATGAGAGCAGCACAACAGCAGTAGCCGCACAGCAGCGACAACAAAAGCGACCAGCTACTTGCCGGTGGCAACTACAGCAACAACTATCCACCAGCAGCACCAAAGTCACCGCCGCCACCGGCATTCACATCATCAGCCGCAGCTTTGCGCAGTCGGTAGTGACAATATTAATTTATTTAATTTATTTTATGATTATGGCTTTTTGAACGTTTGAGATAAGCCGCCACAAAGCGTTGCCACTTACATACATTTGCATTTTAATTTGTATTTGTATTTGTTTTATAACTTATGACCGCCTAATCAAATTGACTACAGTGATTTGTACAGATAAGAGTGTGTGTGTGCGTGCGTGTGCGATAATTTGTTGAAATTATTAGGTCTGAATGCGTTAGCCGACAAGGTAGATTATGCTAATCTAAATCCAAATTATTGCTACAGCAACAAGTATTGGAAATAGTTCGTATGGCATGCGTAGAAATTAAAGGGTCGATGCTGCGCTGGGAAACAAGGGGAGTGGCATTCATGCAACAGGTAAAAACTGTGGTGAGTGACAGAACTGAGCAAGTGTTCTACAAAAAAAAAGAATGGGAATAACAAGCTTATGCTTGTACAGTTTGGTTCGGAAGATTGGTGAAGTCAACAGTAGACTTTCATGGAGAATTGGAACGGAAACTACCAGCTACATGCATAAGTCTGAGCAGCTTATAATATACAGTTCAGCGAATAACATTCCGTTGAAGAAATTTATCGAGAGGAAATGTAAACAACGAATTTCTAGTACAACACTATATATATGTATCCCCAATTTTAACTCATTCTACAAAACTGTCACGAAGTTTCAATATTTTACCAATTTTTAGCTTATTATTTCAACCAGTAAGATCAAATCTCCGAGCAAGTCAAAGAGCAAACATCTTTATCAGTGTCCTTACACACTTATTCGAACTTCACACACATGCGTTATTTGCGCGCCAAAGCCGTCATTTAACTCATCTGAACGGTGTCTCATTAAAATTGAAAATAACGACAACAATGTCATATAAATCTTGTTTCCATCAACGCGCCAGAAAGTCTTGTTTAAGTGATGTGTTCTTTCTGACGCTGGCTCTTGTCAACGCACAGATTCGGCGGAGAACAACAGTGCAAGCGGACAGCAAGCGACGGAAGTGGGACGCTATGCGGGTATGTTGTTGGTTGCCCATCAAACAAGCGACCCAGCACAGCACCCAGAATTTGTGGTGCGTAAAAGTGCAAATGCGAATTTGGTAATACAGAAATACTTATGTATCTACACAGTTATTTGAATTTTTGATTTGCTGAGAAAGAGGGTGTCGACATCTAAGAAAAAGTTCTTTACAATTAAAATGTTTTCATATTAAAATGAAACTAAAGCTAAAAATAAATAAGATGTAATAATTTTATAAAAAAAAAAATAAAAATTAAATTAAATTACTGCTAAAATATGAATTAAAACTGAAATTAAAATTAATTAATTTTATATAAAAATTAACAATAATCAAAAATAAATAAACTTAAATATATAATTTAAATAAACATTATTATTAAAATAAAATTTAAACTAAAATTAAATTTAATTTAAATTAATTAAAAATTTAATTTCAAAATTAATTAATTAAAACTAAAATTTTTAATTTATTTTAAGTTTAGCTTTGAAGTTGACTTCAGTTCATTTGTGATTTCATTTTAATTGATTTAAATTATCAATAAATTAATATAAGAATTAGTTAGAATAAGTAATAAATAAAATTAAAAATACAACTTAAACTTAAATTTATAATTTAAATATTAAAATTACAACTTAATTCAATTGAAATTAAATTCACTATTAAAATTGGAAATAAAACTAAAAATAAAATAATACAAAATTTTATAAATTAAAAAAGTTATTTCAAATTATTACTGGAATTAAATAAAAAGAAAAATTATAACTAAAATTAATAAATATAATATAATAATAATATATAAAATAATAATATGTACTAATAATAATATATAATACATGAATTGAAGTTAAAACTAAAATCAAACAATTTAATATAAAACTAATTATAATCAGTATTAAATTTAGTTTAAATTACAATTCGAATTTAATTAAAATTACAATTAAAGCATTAATTAGATTTATTTTTATTTAAAATTAAAATTTAAGTTAATATTAAATTGAACTAGATTAACTAAAATTATAATAAAATCAAAATTGAAAATAAAATTAAAATTAACTTAAATTAAAATAAATAGAATTAATAAATTAAGTTAAGATTTAAGTTAAAATTAAAAAAAAAAATGAAAATAACGTTAATTTTAGACTTAATTATAAATCACATTAAATTAATTAATTTTAGACTTTAATTCAAAATTGTAGTTAATTTATTAAATCAAAATTAAAAATAAAATTGAAATTAATACTTATAATAATAAATTAGGCTTTAGTACAACATTTGAATTACAACAACAGACAAATTAATGTTTAAATTAGAACTAATATCAAATTTAATTTATAAAAATTAATATAGAATTTTAATTTAAAATAAAATTAAATTTAGAGCAAAAAAGAAAATTAAAATTAAAACTCGAATTAAAATCAAAATTGAAATTAAATTTGGAAATGATAATTAAATAATTATCTCACGGCTAGCATCTCAATAAAAGACGTATGGAACATATTTACACTCTACTACTATTCTTATTTTTTCTACAAATATTCCACGTTTTTTTCTTTTCTTCGGGGTACGACTTTTGACAACAAACCAAAGACTTAAGCAGCGAACTTGATTCTAGAAATACACTTGATGCAGTTAGCGACAGGGCATATTCAAAAATTTTTCGCCTAAAGCCTTTCGAAGAGAATTTTGTACGAAATATTTAATTATTTCATTTAATATCTTCCAAATATAATACAAAATATGTTCATATTATAAAGGGTGCATTTAAGTGCATATAAGAAATAAAAAGAATTCGTTCCAAAGGAAGGAAGCGAACTCTTTTTCAATACGTCAAGCGAGTAGTAAGTATTTTCATGCTAACAAGCAACTAATGCATTACGTTGTCACTTACCAGCCAACAACGCACACACGCACGCCAGCTTGCCACCTGCCCGACAGCGCATAACTACACGGACACACACATTGTAAGAAATAAAGCACACAAACAGCAAAATCACAAACAATGTGTGCACAGTAAAGCGACATGACCGAACCCACAAAAGAAAAACGAGAAAAAAGTGTGTGGCAACAAAAAGAAAGTGCATAAAAAGATTGCAACTTACAAAAGGAAATAAAGAGCATGCGAAGCAAAAATGAGCAAAAAGACATTGCACAATAGTACAGAATAAATAGTCTACATTTGTAAGCGCGTGTGTGTGTGTAGAGTTGAGTTGAGTAGGCAGAAGAGGAAGAGAACGACACTTTTGCCACATTGTGTCGCCACATTTTCAAGTGTCAAACGAGCAAATTGCATACCATGTTCTAGCTCTTTGCCAAAGATCTGCGCGATTGTTGTTGTTATTGCTGTTGCTGGCTGGCTGTTGGGCGCAACAGTTGCATTGCTCCAGCCAAGTCGATTTACATGTACTTGTGGGCGTACCGCAGATAACTGAAATTCCACGCGCAGCCAAACACATAAGTCTACTTCTGCGCACACATACTCATACGCATATATGTATGTGGTCATGAAAGCACACATACACGCACACAATTACATCATACACTTGGTGACAACAAATGTTGTTCTTTGCCATGGCAGCGCAACAACAACAAGCCGCAAAAGCGCATGCAACATTTGGCGGCAGAGCGGCGGTGCGGAGCGCAGTTGGTCGGTTGGCAGCAAAGTGACTCAGCTCAGACATGCCCGGCAGACAAGCGGTGCGTTAGCGCATTCTACGTCGCTTTTGATTGTGCTGCTTCTGCGGCTGCTGTCGCTGCTACTCCAGCAAGCGCTGCTATTGTTGTCACTATTCGTAAACTAGATTTGCACCGACTAGGTGCACTGTGGTGCAGTACTTAGATCAACAGTTGTGGGCATGACATTGTAAACGCTGCTGTTTAATTGAAAAACTGCTCCAAATTGTTATTTGATTTTTACGCTTCTTGAGAAATTTTAACTCGAACTCAGTTAGGTATCTCGAGAAATAGTATGCCAGAAGTGAGGTTCGTAAAGCTAATGAGTTAGCAATTAGTATGCCAACTGAAAAAACTGACATCAAAAATGAATTGTTTTCACTCAAGAACTGAAGCCATTGGAAGACCGTAAGTCTCGTGAATTTGATAATTTTGCCTTGGAACAACTTGAAAATGGTACCGGTTTTATTAAGAAAGTCATCTTCTACGTTTATATTTTTTTATTTGAGTGATGCGGTAAATAAACAATTCTGTTGTGAAGGTAATCCAGAAATTATCCATGAAAAACCATTATATTCACTTAAATTTACTGTTTGTTGTGGGATATAATCTGGTGGAATCATCAGATAATACTTCCTTCGACATTGTTACTATCAATAGACAGCAGTATAGATCAATGATAACCAACTTTTTATGCTCTCAATTGGAAGAAGTTGATCTTGATAACTTTTGGTTCCAACAAGATGGAGCTACGTGCCACACAGCACATGCGAACACCGAATTATTGCGAGAAAATTTTGGAGATTTGTTTATTTTGAGATATTGTGATATAGAATGGCATCCAAGAAGTTCTGATTTAACACCATTAGACTAATTCTTGTGGATTTATTTGAGTCAGTGGTCTTTAGCAATAAACCAGATTCTCTTCAAGCTTCAGAAGTAGTGGAAAGAGTACTTGAAAATTGGTTTCATCGAATCCTTTCCTACAAAAGAAGAAATAATTTGTATCGATTGTACTTCAATTAAATAAAAATGTGAAGGCAAGATCTCGATATCTCTCGCGAATCCGTTCGAATAATTTTGGTGGACATTTTGGGTATGACCGCGTTCTTGCTCTACCAGTTCCGAAAAAGTTGATTTTTTTCAAAAAGGGTCCCGTAAACAGCTGTCTTTAGACACGCTACATTGTGCGAATTCTGTTTTTACATTCATGGGGGTATTACAGCTGCCGATGAGACATGAGTTTATGAGTTTGACATGCAAGCGGGTAAACAATCATTAGAATGGAGGCAAAAAACGAACCGAAACAAAAAAAAAATAAAAATAAAAATAAAAAAAAAAAAAAATAAAAAAAAAAAAACACAACAGACTGTTAGCGTGAGAACATCCGTCGAAAACGGCCGGAATTTGGATGATCAATTCATGGATTCTACACGATGATTGAAATTTTCTGCTTCCTCAAACTTTCAGTCGATCGAAGAGATACAACAAAATTAGCTAAATGAGCTGAAACATCACAAAAAATGGTTATAAAAGGTGTTTCGAGAACTAGCAAAAATGTTGGCATACATAAGTTTATTACATCTGGTGGGGGTTACTTTGAAGGTGACAAAATAAATGTTCATATATTTTGCGTTTTATTTACAACTCCGGGCTTTTATCATCATTTTTGTCTATGATAAAGTATATTCAAGTAAGTATTATCCAAGGTATTGCTGTATATATACATATATGCCATATATTATTTATGTATGTACATCTGACCGGTCAAGCCTTCGTATGGAAAACCCTTTTATCTTCACAAAATTAGGCGTAGATTATTACCTAAAACTTTGCTTTCCGAACATATTGTTCAGATCATTCCGTTAATACTTATAGCCGCTATCCAAACTGTCTGTCTATCTCTCAGTTTTTACGCTCCCAACAAAAATTAGAAAAAGTTTTTTAGCCCATAAAATCATATTCAGCTGCTTTATGACGCAAATTTATAATTTTTAAATACTCCAGCCAATAAAAATTGTTTTTTGAGTGATGATAATATACGTTTAATAGACAGTATAGATATTTTTTCAGAAGAATCACTCTCTTAATTAACCCAACCTTACCTTCCAAACCAATTATCAGTTAAGTCACAAGTTAACTACCCAATTGCGCTACCAGACATTTCTGTAAAATTTTTTATGAGTTCATTAAGGGCCAATTGAAAATTCTGACTGAAACTCGGATTTAACGGGCTTACATGGGGTCGTTCGGGATGGTTCATCGTTTTCTATGGATAGGTCAAATGACCAGCACGGTATTGGAGCTTCGGTAGATGTGACTTGTTAGGTACATAGTCTCTTATTTTTCAATATTTAAAATTTCCAATATTTAATTTATTTCTTATTTTATATTTATAGCACATAGCCATTTCACTCAGTCGCTTTTTAAATCATGCCATCCTCATATTTAAGCCCAGCACTGTTCAAGAACCTAATTCGCCCTTTTGCTGTAGCTTGCTTGCTGCTGCAACTGCTGCTCCTCCTACCCAGTGCCAATGTTAGCAATGCATCTCTGCGCTGTTGCTAGCAGGAATTCGCGAAAATTGTCACCAAGATTTAAACATGCAACAACTAGCATACCGATCAAGTGCAGCCGTTGTGGCAAGTTATTGAACTTGGCTCTGTGAAGTGCAAAGTGCGCGTCGCGCAAGTGGCATGCACTAAATTGCAGCGAACACATACAAACACACACACGCACACACGAGTGCGCTTAATGGCAGTCAAGTGGCTGTAAGCGAGTATCGAATTGTGGTGCGGAGCAAGCAGCAAAATATTTATGAGTGCTTTTTGAATGCGTCAATTGAGTGCGCGAAGAAATATTTGCAGCGACACTGTGGTGGCATAAGCACTGAACTCATCAAAGTGCGCAGCGCAAGAAAAATAAAACGAATTCCTTGTGTATTAAGTTCGTTTCAACCTGATTTGGTCGGTCCAAACACCGTGCAACAACAATTTGGACGCGAACGGCCGCCTGGAGGCTTATCAAATATCGTATATCCCATGCGACAACAAACAACAAATATGTGTACAAATTTGCGAAAGCAACAACCACACAGCCGAAGCCACGGTAATGCAACGCACAGTGGCCATAACAACAAATAAACTACCGCTTGACATTTGGCAGTGGTGTTGGGAAATCAAAGCCTTCAGCCTTGCAACGGACAATGGACAGCGCGCGACACTTGTGGCAAGAATGGACGCCAGCGCCAGCGCGTCGAGCACACCACCTACAACAACAGCGCCGTTAGCGTTGAGTGTTGCGGGTTGTTGTTGCGCCAGTTGCTGCCACTCGCCGTGATGGGCAGACACTTTATGGGCTTTTACAGGCAGCCCTGCCACGCTGTGGCAAACGCTAAAGTTCTCTGATTTTTCAACATATCTGATTTTTGTTGTTGTAGTGTTTTCATTTTATGCGCGGCTCTGCGTCCTCTAGTTGAGGCCACAAACACATATGGGCCGTGTCCGTCCGCGCGCTGCAACGCTTGTCACCGCGAATGTATGTATTCATTTCCAAAGGGAATAACTTATGTACGCTTCGGGTACAATAAATTCTTCGGCTGAAAATGTCAATTAGGCGCGCGAGTGCGAGTGCGACTTTTCGCCACAAACCCACAAAACAAATCAACAACACGGCTTGTGGCTTAACAAGTACAATAACAACACTACTTTTTTGTTGTTGCAGAATCGCACAATCAATTATTTTGGTATTGTTGTTAAATGCAACTGATATTGTTGTTGTTATTGCTGTTATTATTGTATTCTTGTTATTGTTGTTGTTATGTGTTGTATTTGTTACTTTTGTTGCAAGTGTCATATGTTATGTTGATCAGGTTGTAAGTAGGTAAGAAAGAGTTGCTCACTGCTGCTGCTAATGCCACCATTACAAGTTGCGTTGCCGCTTCTGCCATTGCTGCCACATGATAGTGTTGTTCGAGGTATATTGTGCCGTCAGTGTAAAGTGAGGCACGCAGAACTTGTGCACTTACACTCAACCGCATATAAACGGTTTCATACATTTATGGCAGTGCAGCTGTTGCTCGTATAGAATTCGTTCCGATTTTATTGTTGTGGGTGCGTTATTTTCTGTTGTTTTAAACAATTGATCCGATCATTTATACTGGGGTTTAAAATAAATATATATTGGAGAAGACTTAAATGAGTATCACCTATAATATCTGAATACAGAATATCTGTGCGTTTCTCTCTCTGATTCTCTTTCTCTGATTTCTCCACTGAACTGGATATGGACCCCAAGAAATTCTCTTATATTCGACATCATTCCTCATAATATCTGCCAAATAGCAAATCATCGACAATACAACACTTAGTGGTGTGTTTGTTGCTATGAGGGAGCCGCTGGACCAAAGATCAACAAGCTTTTTCATGACAGGAACAAATAATCTGAAAAGATTGGTAACGGAAGCTCTTTACTCCTCCAATTTCAGGGTTCCAGCGACTCTGTGACGTTTTTCTAACGGAGAAGACCGCCATCAAAGCGTCATCAGAACTACTTCTCCTGTGGAGTTCAGTCTCCTTCACATAGGTGAGCATTGAGGATTCAACCTGATGGACTTAGAGAAAAACAATTTCATCTGAACATGATCAGACTGGCAACATATCGGAGCTCCAAAGTCTAACTCTTAGTATTGGTCATAGTTGTACATAGTTTTTCCGGGAAGTAATGGGACTGATTTTCTTCCGCCGCAGAGGTACGCGATTAAATTCGGTATGAAACTCGATAAATCTGTGACAGAGACGTTTGATTTGACCAAGCAGGCTTACTCAGATGTTGCTTTAGCAAGAAATGGTGTGTTGCGGTGGCACTAGGTCTTTTTGCAGGGTCGCGAAGAAGTCGCTGATGAGGACCGGAAGAATGAGCAAATCCAAAGTGAAAACGATGCTCATTGTCTTTTTTGACATCAAAGGCATCATCAAAGATGAATTTGTTCCTCCTGGATAAACCGTCAACGCCAAGTTTTACGTGGAAGTTCTCAAGAGACTCAGACTCAATCGTAGGGTCAATCGGTTCCAACAAGACAACGAAGCTGATTGGAAGTTGCACCACGACAACGTCCCGGCTCACATCCCCTTTCTTGTGAGCAGCTATCTAACCAAGGCCGGCAACCCAGCGCTTCCGGAGCCGCCCTAAAGCCCTGATGTGACCCCCGGACTTTTTTCCTTGCCTGAAAAGGCCGATGAAAGACAAGCATTTTGAGACGACAGAGGGGAACCAAGCACCGTGCACCTTACCTCTCAAGGCTATTACGGAGAATGCCTTCCGTGACGCCTTTTATGCTTGGAAATTGCGCTGGTAGCGCTACATCGACCCAGAAGGAGCCTATTTTGAAATTTTTTAAAGAATAGTAACGTTTGGTACAATAAATTCTTTTAAGGCGACTCAATCCTATTACATTCCGGATAAACCCTGTAATCGTATTGGTATCTTGACCTAATCGTTTAGTTATCGCAAAACAATGGTAAAGCATCTAGGATGTCGAACGAAGCAGTTGGTTTGGAATATATTATCCTCAAAAACTATATTATAGACCCAAAAGACTTTGTTGTCATACAAGTATAGAGTTTTTGTATCTTTAGTTTCGGTATCCCAAAGGAATCCAAAAAATCCAAAAGACATAAAGGAAATGGAGATCAGCTATACAGTTAGTAGCATCGCTAAATTTTAAACGGGGCCCCATAATTTTATATTCTTTCCACTTTTCGTAATGGTTGGAGATGTATAGAGATGCTAGACTTCAGTTCTTCTTCATTCTGCCTCCGAAAAAACACTTAATTCTATATGTTTATCGCTGGTTACAGTGATTTCCAGACTATTTATTTTTAAAAGCAGCGAGCTAAGATCCGAGATCTTTGGTGGTCCATTAGTATTTATGCTTGAATGAAAGCTAAAGATTTGAACAGAAAAAATCCTTCACATCTGACTTCTTCAGGGTTTTGATATTATTTTCGCTAGTTGTAAGTATGAGCAGGGTACGAATTTCTTAATAAAGTCCGCAAATACCTACTACTTCAAAAGTTACGTGTCTAGACAAAACTTGCTTCGCACAAACTGCTCCGATCCAGATAACTGCTTCAAATTTTATATTTATTTGGCAATCTTCATAACATAAATTTATTTTAATTCATTTATTGGCTTTAACCACGTTTAATATTATATAATAATCAGTTAACGTGATATCAGGTAAATATATAAATACTTAAATAGTTGGCATGGTGGACGTGCCTTAACACCACCAACGGCACCGGCATCGTCACCGGCACCGCCGCAGTCAAGTGCCGAAGCATATCGGTTTTCCTCACAGCTAAGAATTTTCGATACACCGGCTGGAAATTCAGCCAACAACAGTTGCTTCTTCGCTATCTTGTCATTATTTGCAATTGTTGTTCTAAAGGGAGCTATTGCCTTTGCGGCAAGTATGTAGACACTGGCTGCCATTGTTGGCTATCAGCGCTGAGTGAATTTGTATGTTCACAGTTGGCGAGCAAAAAATTAAAAAAAAAGAATTAAAATAAATAAATAAATACAAAAGAGTATCTGGAAAAATTCACAGCCTAGCCAAAGCACAAATGATGCTAGAGCTAGCTGCTTTGGCTACGATACGACCTAGTGACGAGAGAGTTGAGCATCGATGAGGTAGAGTTGTGTAAGTTCTTCGGGATTTACGAAGCAAGTATCAAACGGTATTTGTACTGTGATGAGCTCCGAAAAGACGTTATTGGCAGCAGTCGAGTTGAACATATGCTTAGAGAGATAATAAGAAATTTCGTCTTACCTCGAAGATCAAAACCGTATGAAATTGGAGCAGATATGAGACTTCAGGAACTTGCGAAAAGTGATCGTAGAAAAGTGTCGGAAGATATTATCGAAGTTAGAGGTGAGTCTTTTAAGAACTAAGAATAATTACAAAGTTTTGACGTGAAGAGAAGGAGACTTTACGACTAATCCAGTTTATTTATTGGTCTGAACTAAAGCGATATATTGAACAGATAATAAGAACAAATTAAATATTAACCTTCCGGAGATCGTGAATTCTTCAGAGCACCTTTTCAGCCAAAAAAATAAAAATCATTACATATGTAAGTATATCAGAAAAAAGCCGTCGGTGCTGTACATTTAGTACTATCGGTTACGATTGATCTACGTTAGGTTAGGTTATGAGCCTCGCGAAGCCAGTTTTGGTTCCAGATATACCAAATGTAGTTCCGTTACGAAGTTAAACCAACTGAACAGATCCAGCTCTGGACTGAAACCTTCCTACAGGATACAACTCTACAATGTAAACTTCGGTTTCGGCACCCAGATCGGTTTCGGGACTGGCATTCAGAACGTTCACGCATAAACAACACTAGCGGCGACCTAAAAGTTGCCAAACTAACCTCTTCCTTGTGTAACTTAACCTCAAACCTTTTGAGTGTGGTACCGGACTGCCGACAATACAGCGGCATTGCTGTCAGCAACAGAGAAAATTCTTTGGCGCGAAAGTGTTCGCCGCATCAGTTGCAGGCGGTGTTGGATGGTGTTGCCTTTGTTATTGGTGTTGCTGTCGCTGGCATCACAGACGCGCCAACGTTGTTGCTGTTGCACCCGCTGAAGATTACCGCTATCATTGTATGTGCTTAAGCCATGGCAGGTAAGCAGTCAGCCAGCCAACTACCACCCGCCTTTTTGTTGCACATGCGCGCCTTGCCACATGCGCCATACGAGCAGCTCTTGGTGATCACCAATTGCTGGTCTAGCCACACAGTGGCTGTTGAACTGGGAACTACTGTAGCGACTGCTAGTTTTTAATGAACGTCGTTCTATTTTTCGCTGATCTTTCGCCACTAATAGCAAACAAACTCAACCGTCAGGCTGTAGCGGCTACAAAAGACGCTTACAAACTACGCTTAAGTGATTGTCAAGTTGGGCTTTTAATTTATCATCCATAGACAAGACAACGCTGAAGGCACACACACACACACACACACACTGCAAACGTAGCATATAAAAAGTACAAACAACAACTGGCGAGTATATTGTACTCCTTAGAGCCTGCTCGGCAGTCGAAACTTTCAACAAACGCACCAACGCCGCCACCACGGGTAACGCCAGCGAGGTCGCCACAAGTGCTTCTTGGCAGCCTCCGGGCTGCCGGCAATCGGCGCTGCCACACTTGTCGTCTTTGCTGCCCGTTGTGTCGACTGACGTTGCCTCGCTGCTGTTACTCTGTTGTTGCTATTGCTATTGCGCTTGGGTGATCGCGTATATCGCCATAAAGTTCTGCATTCCAGCATAATTGATTTTGAGCTAAAGTCGCTAATAAATCGTAACTTTATCGCGTTCTTCTCTTGTTCAAATCGTTCTAAGCTTGCGTACTTTTCTGCTGTGCAGTGCCTACAACGCCTGCGTACCCCTCCGCTGTCAACTGATCACTTCGGTGGTTTGTTGTGTGCCTCAACAGCGGTAGTGGGCTATTGATTTCAACCGCCCTTCATGCTGTCTGCACCGAACTCCAGTTCGCATTGACTATAGCGGGTGGGCTAATGTCCGACGAACAGTAGCCGGTGTTCAACAAGCCGACAAGTGGCCTCCATCCAGCAATAGTAGTGGCCGTTGCTGCAACATTGGAAATTTGTTCGCTCACAATCAAACAACTTATCGGCTGGCAGCATAATAAAAAGCTTGTCTTTCATCGTAGTTCATCGCGGAAATTAATGATTCTTCGCTGTAGCGATTAAAAGCTGGCAAGTGCCTCAATCTTATTTCATTAATTTAAGTGAAGAATCAAGATAATTATGAAAAAATTTATAAATTTGAATGCAGCAAGTAAATATAGTATATAACTATTGCATGATATAAGCTTTACTAACCAATATAATGTTATTACTCGTGTGAAGAGGTTTGTGAGACAAGATTTCAGACTGTCCTCTAACTTACGGGATAATAATGAAGACCACCCAGCTGCTATCTGGAGGTCTTTGGATCAAAATTGCCGAAGACATTCCAGCAAGCCACCAATGAAAACTGTAGTTTTGGAAACGATTCCGTGTCAGATCAGCTGGGAGCACAACAATGGTTCGCTACGAAGATTCCTACTGTGCAAGATGCACTATTGATGGTCAAATTATCGTTGAAAAAGTCTATGAAATTTTATAAAAGATTGATCAGGACCGTCACATAAGCAGCCGTGACATCGCTTAAGAACTTAACGTTATAATCAAATGGTTTCGAACCATTTGAAAAAGGCTGTCTACAAAAAGAAGCTCGATGTTTGGGTACCACATGAATTGTCTGTAAAAAATTTAATGGAGCGAATTAACATCTGCGATTCTTTGCTGAAATAAAATGAAATCGAACCATTTCTAAAGCGATTGGTAACAGGAGACTAAAAGTGGATCAAATACGGCAATAATGTGTGAAAATGATCATGGTCCTAGCGTGGTGAAGCTCAACAAATGGTCGCAAAGCCAGGATTGACGCCTCAAAAGGTTATACTGAGTGTTTGGTGGGATTGGAAAGGAATCATCCACTATGAGCTGCTACAACCCGGCCGAACGATTTATTCTACATTTTACTGTCAACAACTGATGAGATTGAATCAAGCAATCGAAAAAAGCGGACAGAACTGATCAACAGAAAAGGTTTCGTCTTCCATCACGACAACGCTAGACTACACACATTTTTAATGACTCGGCAATAACTGGGAGAGCTTTCTGATAGAGCCCAACGCGATTGTTCTCAGAAATTAGGCTTTAAGTGAAGGACCGTACTTTCCTAAGGCCTTCTAATAAGAAAGTTGCTGTCTTATGATAGAACTAGTGATTCAAGTAGAAGCACTTTTTCAATTTCCTTTTTCCAGATAATGCGTGAGTTGTGTCAAGCTGTAATGTTATATTTTTCAGTATTGTTTGGTATTTCATCATATAAAGACTTACAACTGAACAACGTTTACAAATCGTTCAACTTTATTAATAAAATTCAAGTTTTAAAGAGAATGTGTTACGCACGCTTCCCTCAACTTATGGTCAACATATTCGTACTGAGCGTATTATTCGCAACAGCGTCAGCCATCTTGAGACCCAGCATTCATTATTGGATAATATCCGACCTAATAGATCACGTCCAGCACGCAGTGAAGAAATAATAGCAGCAGTAGCTGAGAGTGTACCCGAAGGCCGTGGAGAGTCGATTTGGCGCCCTTCGCAGCAACTTGGACTGACGTATGGAACGAATTGGCACATTTTTTGTCCAGATATTAAATTTAAAGCATACAAAATACAGCTGGTGCAAGAACTGAATCTGCTCGATCTTTCCAAACGACATCGCTTTGCTCTTTTGGCTCTTGAAAAAGATCCAAATTTTGTTGAGCGATGAGGTCCATTTCTTGCCCATTGGGTATGTAACAAGGAAAATTAGCGTATTTGGGACAAAGAGTAACCTGAGGAGATTCAAGAGGGGAAGATTATTAGATAAGTCGTCATATTATAATCAATTTGAGCCAACCTAAAAACGATTGGATCGTTCTCCTTTGCCAGCATTGAGGATCAAGAGGCATTTCTCTGCACCACAAATCGAAATTGCAAAAGTGAAAAAAGAAATTTATCTAGTACGATTGCTCTAAATTCATCCTTTCCCACACTATTTATACAGAACAAAGTGGAAAAATTTAACGAAGCACCGTCAAAGTTTCCGACCAAACAAAAAATTTATTAGAATTATAATTTCTAAAGCATAAATCAAACGTATTTATTGTGGTGGAAGGTTCTTTAAGCGTACACAGGCACAACAATACCTAATGACACACACACACTTAACTGTAGAGCAGAATTAACAAATTTATGAGCTCGCTTAATCCACCAGAGCGTGGGACCAACCAATGAATAATATATGTACTTTTGACCCCCGCGGTACTCCCTTTCCGTGCACCTTATAACCGAAAACTCTTGCCAATATTGCATATATTTTCAAACTAATCACGCACACACACACTCACAGTGTAGCCAGTTGAAATGCAAATAAGTGAGACAAAGTAGATGAATAATTTTCTGTTGAAGCTACCTGCGCCAATTTATATTAATTTAATATGTACGCCCGCTAAACCAATAAAGTTGCTACATTTTACGCTCGTTTCGAGTTAAATCACCGCTCGGACGCTGTGTGCGGTACGCTGGCCAGCCGTGTTGTTGGCATTATGGCGTCGCTGGCGGCTTAAATCAAAAGTTTCAACCTGAATCTTAAGTGCCGGATTAAGCACAGCAGCGGTTGGCGTTAGGCGGTGCTCTTACTCAGCGTTTGAAGACACCGTAGGGCTTTGCTGTCGGCGAGCGAAGGAGGAGTAAATTAAATGTTAAACAGTTTTGCTTACAAATTAACAGGAAATATATTTCAATATTTTTACAAAAAATGAAAGCAAAAGGAAATAAAAAACAAGAAAAAGAAATCATAAATAAGTAAATGAGTCCCTTTTATGAATGAATATTATTTGAGGTTAAACAATGCTGGGCGAAAGGAGGGAAAGAATCTGAATCAAAATACGCAGAATGAGTTGCTTTAGATTCTGATTGCACCGAGTCTGCAATTGACCATTAAGAAGAGATTATTTCAAGCATTTTTTCGCTGCTGAGAAGTAATAAGCCTAAATGTTTTCATCGACACATGGTAATAGATGAAATATGCTTCTACAGAGAGGAGTATATGTAATCAAATCGAAGGAACTGAATCCAAACGAAGGCAACTATTTGCTGGCAAAATTGACAGTATGTTTTGGTATATGGATGGAATAATTATACCATGAACAGGATGTATTAAGTTTACTAAGAAGTTTGCAACACTCTGTGTTATACATCATAGGCCTGTGGTGGTATACAAACATATGTACAAAAGATCAGAGCGACGAACTGAGTCGATTTTGCTATGGCGGTCTGTCTATACACAACTAATCCCGCAGTTTTCTAGATATAGTCTTGAAATTTCGCACACACCTTTTAGTCCCCAAAGAGCTGCTCACTTGTCGTAACCACCGATATCGGATCCGTATAGCAAACGAAGTTGGTATAAAAAGTTTTGTAAATATTGTCTTTTCGCAGACTACGTGTATTCGATTTTTGATTGTTTTGTTGCGTTGGTACTCATATTCCTTACTTATGCTGACGAAGTCGGTTACGTTTATTGAGAACTTTTTGCTTAATTAATTGCTTCGCTTTTGTGCCATTGCTTACATTCGACCAAAAACAGAGTCGAGATGTGGCAGTTCTGCTTTAAAGGGTCATAACTCATGGGTTTATAGTTATGATGGGGAAATCAAAGCTCAATCATACCAATGGAAACTCCTCCAAACCCAAAAAAAGCGGGTCACGTTGGGCCCAATATGAAGGTTTTACTAAATTGTTGTCTTCAATATGAGGAGCGTCGTTCGTCGTGAGCTCCACAAGAAAATAAGAAATCTTCCAGATTTGTGGAAAAACAAAAATTGGGTTTGGCACCGTGAAAACGAGCGAATATTTGTCCAAAAACCGCATGTCAATGGTGCCGCAGCCATCATATTTCTCAAACCTGGACTACTGAGACTCTTTTTGTTTCCAAAACTGAAGCGGCCCTTGCAAGAACGAAGCTGCGCTATGATTGAAGAGATAGAAACTGCATCGAAGGAGGAAGGGAAGGAAGACCAAGATCATAATTCACTTTTGTAAGGGTTTTGAGGATTGGCAAGTGTGATGTATCTGCGGATGATTACTTTGAAGAGGTCGAAATTGATATTTATTAATAAATAAACACCAAAACAAAAGTCAAAATATTTCTTGCGCAGATCTCGTTTACCTGCCGTGCAAGCTCAACTTTTATTTGAAGAAATTTCTTCACGACATTTCACTTATGACTGGCTGTGGATTATTATCCAAGGAAACAATTGAAACTGCGAATAAATTTTTAGGAACGGACCACTATAGCATATAGGGAGGCCAATAAGCCACGCATAGGCCAATTTTGTGTTTTGGGATACCAGATGAAGTTCAGTTGCTAACTATAGAATATAGCCGTCATACAAACTTATCGATCAAAATCAAGTTCCCGCATGGAAGACTTTTTTATTTGTGAAGGGTATTATAGCTTCAATAAAACCGAAGTTACCAGTTTCTTGCATTTTAAATCAATATGTATGTGTATTTATCAATTTCTGCAATCCAAAACCGCAACACCCGTGACTAATAAAAAGTATTAACCAAGTTATGAGCGTAATTAAATATTGGAAAATAAAAAATTAACAAAAAAAAATAAAAACTTTATAATTTAAATAAAAACATTTAGAGCAACTCAACAAGTCGCGGATTAAAAAGATTCCCATGGCAAGAGCTGCGTGCGATGAGCCATAACGGTGGTGGCGAAACTGACCAACGAAGCAGGTTATTAATATTCATAATTCGCGGAATAATTGGCCGAGTGAATAAATAAAAAATATAACAATAATCAGCAGCGAAAAT
The DNA here is from genome assembly GCA_037783105.1 of Bactrocera zonata. NCBI lineage: Eukaryota > Metazoa > Arthropoda > Insecta > Diptera > Tephritidae > Bactrocera > Bactrocera zonata. The sequence continues at coordinate 147,320 of JBAWJQ010001723.1, forward strand.
CGCATACATCGACACTCACGACAAAGAGCTATTAAAAAGACACAATAACAGCAACAACAACAAGCGGAGCGATTATCAAGCGCTACACAAGCGAATGCGCGAGTGTAAATTAGCCGAACGTTTGAGCGATTTAAATGAGCTGCCAACCGCAATTCTTTCATTCTTAATTCGGTGTTTATTTGCTAACGCGTGTTTGTTGTTGTTGGTGGTCTTGATTTAAAAGCCGCGCGCAAGTAGGTATCAAAAACATTGTAAGCCCGAAAAATGATTTGTGTTCATGTGTTGTTAACAAGATCAACCGACAGAAGCACAGCAACAACAACAACAAAGCTTGAGACAAGAGCTACCAGCAAGTCCCAACTGCAGGCGATCGTTTAGTCAATGTTTAATAAGCAACGCGCTGGATGTGGATATAAAAAGGCGTTTGCCAAAATTCGGCGGTAGCAAAAGAAATATCGGGGTTAGATGATACTTGCAGGAGGGGAGAGGGAGAAGTAGCTGCAGAAAAAGTTTGACAAAATTTTTGCAGAAAAGATCAAACATTGACGCAGAGCAAGCGGCAGCCTTTGATTTATGTTCTATATGTGTATGTATGTTTGTTCATAAAGGAACCGCTATGTATACTTGAGAAAACGACATAACTCAACTTTGAATTTTAATCCTTTTATGCATTGAATAGTGTTATTCTCGCGCTAATTTTAAATACTTTACGTTGGATATCTGTTTTTTAATGAACCATCCTCCCAGAAATCGATGAAGGATATAAATTTTCCTATGAAAGTTCATATTAATTGTTGTTAGGGGGAAAACTGTTAAAGTGAAATATGTTATTTTATCAAAAGTCCACAAATATTTGTATTTTTTGCACGGTTATACAAGTTGTCATATATAAACGTATGTCTGTTTGTTGCATAAAAACAGAAGACCCTGAATATTCGATGCGAATTCGACGTAAAGTTTTCGCAATGATATTTATTAATGGATGTCATCATTTGCTATACCCAATAAGCAATACTATACGTTTCCTTATGTTGAAGATATAAATATTAAGTATCTGTTGATGATTGCATTGAGAAGGATATGGCGGATGGAAATCAGACAGCGAAGCCTCTCTACCTCGAAACTGGTTTAAAACGATTCAGGCTTTTGAAAAGCTACCCCCAAGTATCAGGAACACAGCTATCACGGGAGACAACTGGACAAAGGTCCACAATTTCGTCCCGAAAGACCACCAATTGTATGTACCCTTGAGAGCTGAAACGTTTGGCATTTCCAAAAGTCGTGGGGGTCTTATCCTGCATAAAATTTTGGGTATGAGAAAACTGTTTGCGCGATGGCAGCTTTTCTGAGCTCATGCTTAATTTTGATAGACATTCAGGTCTTTTTAAACGGCAGAGACTTATTCTAAGATTATCGGATTGCCTCTTACAGCTATCTTAAACCAACTAACGAACTTTAATTTCATCAAGAAAAAGAGTTATTTGTTGATAAGTATGTTATCAAGGTCTCACCATCACAAGTATGAATCATTGGAAGCTGGTCTATTTCAGTTTTGCCAATTCATTTAACTAAAGCCAGTGGTAGGTGGTGTCTTTTCAGCAAAATTAGAAACAAAAATCCTCTTCGGTTATATATAGAGAGCCAAGTGGCGTTCAAACCTTTAAAGTCGTTTACGGTTTCGTCAAAGATATTGAAGGAATGGCCTCATCTGTTAGTGGATCTCACATCTCATTTCATGATAAACTTATATACTTGATAACTGTGGAGCGGATGATCAAGGCAGAAGAGGCCCCAATTTAAAATTAGAGCCCAGAAAATAGGCGAAGTCTCGCTGGAAGCAAACCCTAACTTGTTCATCAAGCAGGAAAACGTGGAATGAATGGAATATGGGCCGCGTAAGCTGACTATTACAATTTAAGTGGAACGACATAAGAGAATTATAGTCAAAGTGCCAATAGGTCACTGCCTAATTGGCAGACATGCCAGTAGGTTTGGAATTCCATATAATGACTATTGCAGAAGTTGTCTTGCAGTAAAAGAAGAGGAGACTACAATCAATCTTCTATTCGAATGTAAAGCTCTGAAGAGGAAAAGGACCGCAACAATCGGTTAACTGTTTCTTGACGACATTTCAGAGGTTGCACAGAGAAAACTTTCTATGGTGATAAACTTCACTTCGGGGTGGTTCAGAGAGGAGATAATGAGTGAGGGGATTTTATTCCCTGCGTTTTCATATTGAGTCTCCTAAAGACCTAGTTACCTAAGTCAGTGACTTGTTCTTTTCGCCACTCTTTAAGTTGAAGTTGGCAATTATTCAACATAAATTAAGCTTCTTCTTTTTTTATTTTCGTAGACACAGCTTATGTGGTTATAGCCGAGTTAACAACCGCGCGTTATAAATTAACGTTAGTTATATGGAAAAGTAGAGCTATTTTTCATGATCTAAAACTAACCTCAAAAAATCAAGGCTTCCTTCGAGGCAAGCATAAAGCTCGATATTATCTACCAATTTGTTACTTCCAACAAGCTTAACAAGGCTTCACGAGTTAACAAATGCTAACTGGGTGTACCAATTTAGATACCAATTATATTGGTGTGGGTGAGAGTGTTGCGGATCGTTTGTATAAAAAGAAAAATAAACTCCATTTTAACGAGAAATTTCAACATTTCAAGGTTACTAAACAAGCTAAAAAAATCAACAACAAAACGAAAATAAATTGGACCAAAACTACACTGCAACAGTAGCAACCGCCAGCCGTCCGCTGCGACCGAAGGCCTTATTAGCACAGTAGACCGCCAGCAAGCGCTGGGAGTGGCTGGCCGAAAATTGATGAAACAGTTGATGAAGAAGCCGATTGTCGGTGCGGCATTGTTGCTGTCACAGCAACAGGTTGTTTACTTGTTGTTGCTATTTGATCTTCTGCCTGCTTCGTTTTTCGGCTGGTTTTTCTGTTGGTTTTTTGCTCGCATGGTCAAGGAATTATCGCCATTCACGCGGCGCGCTCTAATGAGCTGCCACAATGCCTGCAGGCGGCTGCGGCTGCGGCGCACCGAACGGCCTACAGCCACCGAAACCGCCGCCGCCAACGATGATGCTATCGTCGCCGCACTGATAATGCGTAACGAATTGTTACAAGCGTAAGTAAATTAGAGCGACTAGACAACAACAACAAGCACACAAATACGTGAAGTCGCATGTGAAAGGTGTTGCTGATGATGTTGTTGCGATAGCTCTTGTTGAGTGTGTTGTTGCTGATTACAATGTCGTTGATGTTGCGCTATAGCCTACCTGCTGTTGTTGTTGTTGCCACTTGCGCTCTTATTTATATTTGGTTAATGAGTTCAACGGCTTAACGGCCGCTGCCTAGGCTAGCAGTCAGTTCCCAGGCGCTTGAGTGGAACCAATTGGCGCGGAAAATATGTGAATACATTACAGAAAGCTCGCATTTTCTCATTAAAATTCAAGCAAATTAAATTGAATCAGCTGGATAATTATATTTAATTTTATAGCCTTCATTAATTGACTTTTGGGGCGAAAAGTTGAAGTTTGAAAATTATGTTCGGTTATTTGATGCGATTAATATTTCAATATCTGGTCGGAATGATTCCAATTGATTTGGATCGACATATTTATGAGTTCTGAAAATATTTTAGAGGTCACTCAGAGGTATTCAGAGGGATATTTCAAATATCAGCAATCTGTATAGGTGATCTTCCAAAGCAAACTGAACACGGAATGCGATCGTTGAATATCAAATAAATTTCTGGTTAGTACCAAAGTACTCTCCTCAAAACATACGCATTCCATCCTAATTTCGGGAAGATACTATGACTAGTATTTACTCCAATGTCAGCGCTAGAGGCACCTTAAACTCGCTGACGGTGCGTTAAGAATTATCTAAGGAACGCATAACCTCAGCATTTATGGTATAAAATTACTTCGTGACGAGACTAGTATGGCTACTAAGCCGTACCGTAATCGCATGAAATTGCAAAACTTATGTACAAGCAAAGAAAAGCACATCCATCGCCCTAACAGCAGAATGGGAAGAGGTCAGAGTTTACTGGAGCTGGTAAACTATGAGCAAATATACAGTCGTAAGATCCCTCTGAACCATCAGGTCTTAAAAGAGCTCTTGTGAGTTCTTTGCCCTCAACAAAGTTGGCATTTTCTTATATGGAGAGGTCTGAAGTGATCATTACCTAACAGGGTGGACGGCCTCGCTGTTCCTTGTTCAGTGTTAAGCCTTAACTCCCTACCCTGACTCATAAAAAGGACCATTGAGATCTCCGCCTATTGGTTGAAGCAGGATCACGGTCTAACTGCTAATCCGGAGAAAATATAAATATGTATTTCCACAAGAAGGTCGAAAACTTCGTAATTTAATCTCCCGTTCTTAAGAGGTAGAACTATTGTGATAATGGGCTCTGCCAAATAACTCGGAGTTATCCTAAGCTGAAGAGAACAGACTGAGGGAAAGGGTTCCAAAGCTCTTGCAATGTGGAATCCCCCACTTGGGATTTAAAACCCTCATGATCTGTTTGGTCTATACAAGTGTTATCCGCCTCATATTATCTGGCCAATACACATTTAAATAAAGTTTGAGACAATGCTTACGGTCAGCTGGGTAATTTTTCAGGCCATTGCAACCAAGCTAGGTGTCAGTACATATCTCAGTACCTTGTTAATGAACTCGGGTTAAGGTGGCAATGCGACCGGAGAAAGGAGATCAGCCATCCAAACACATCCTTTTTATTGCCCAGTATAGAATATTAAACCAATGGTTCTGTGATTGACAGTTCCGCCGGCGAAATCTGCAATTTCAATGACGGATGAGTGAAATAGGAAGAGGAGCGAGCTTCTTTAGTAGGAACCCGCACAGAAGGCAGTTTCAAGTTAATTAAGAATTCAATCTTTCAGGTCGAAATTGTGGGCATATCAGGAGATGCCAAGTTGGCCTTCGCTCTAACCTGCAAGTCTTTAAACAATTAAGCGGATAGCCATGCGACAATTAATGTCATCCATATTGCCAATATTAAGACTTATTGCGTCAGTTTATACTTTTTTGCAATTGCTAAACTTTTAGTAGGTAACTTGATTAATAATACATATTCACATAGGAATAGGCAGCTCAGGAACATTTTAGATCGAGGAACACTAGCAATACAGGACATACCACAAAGTTACTTTGTCGTAGTGTTGGTGGTGGACAGACCAAAAAGACCATAGTTCTTGGAAAAATGGGTCTTAGTAACATTGATGAGGTCATCGCTGGCTTCATACTCTTATCTTAAGGATCCCACTTTCAGAAAATGGAAAAGTGGATTCGGCACAAATCAGAGTATGGACTCTGGCATTAAAGTATGCGAATTCTTAGGCTTCAGTTACATGAGATGGGATATATAAGGGCTTCCAATATTACAACTTAATAGACATTGGGCAGCTCTGGAGGAAAGGACTCTTATCTTTATCCAAACAAATACGAGGAGTTAATATTAATAACTTTTTAGGGAACATACAAGGCATGGACGCTGTGCGAAAGTAAGAGTTAACTAAAATATTATTTGAATGGTGCTTTGTTCGATTCGGTATTCTCTAACGCTTGGTAACTCTTGCTAACCTTCAAAGGGGACATAAGTTAATGTCGGTTAGTCGTTAGAGATTATCAAATTGGCCATAACTTATGTATATCGTTTAAAGGTTAGGTGCGAATGTATATGTATGTGTGTACCTCCCAGTTCCACACGAAAGATGCGGCTAGACGCCACAGCACTCCTACTAAACAAGGCCATTCATTATATTTAATTAATATCAAAAAGATATGCACTTCAACAGTTTACACGCCGTTCAACGCACACAAGTGGAAAAAGCTTATCTTAACTCCACCATTGCGCACAATAATGATAAGATAGCAACTGAAAAAGAGGCAAGAAAATGTGGCAAACCAATCGACTCTTTTTTCCGGCCAATTTGTGTTGGCAAACGTTTTAATAGCGCGACTAATAATAATACAAGCGAAGCAAATGTGAAAACAGTCAACACACACATACACGCAGACGAACACAAGCGGTTGCCTAACGACAACAACAGCAAAAAAGCCACAAGTCAGCTAGTCATAACAAATGTGGAAAAACAAGGCAGAAAGCCAGAAAAAAACAGCAAAAGCAACAGCAAAAACGGCGCATAAAAATTGTCAACACCTGATTCGCTGAGTGCGCGCTGCAGTGGGTTGTTGTTGGCGCAGCGCCATTGGCAAAGCCAGAAATGGTGAACGTGATGCGAAAGCAAATATGAGCTAAGCGCGCCGCGATGGACGCGTTTGGGGTGGGCGCGATGGCGGCAGGTGGTGGCGTGGCGAAGCAGGTAAGCAACTATGCTTTTAGCCAATATCTCCGAGTGTGTGTGTGTGAGTGCCTTGGCGACGCTTCACGCCAAAGCCGAAAAGCGACTAGCGGTCGTCATGTGTCGTCTTCACAATATTTTTTATCGTTTGCCTTTTTAGCGCTACGAATTTCTAACGACTTTTTATACAAATGTGTGTGTGTATGTATATGTATGTGTTTGTTGTACTTTTTACGTGTCTATTTGTTGTTTTTGTCTACTTCTATGGTTGACTTGTTGGCTAATGAGCTTTGCCGCCGCGCATTTCTAAAACAAAATGGCACTTTATTGTTGTTGCTCCGAATGGCGCGTTGCTTTTAACACACAAACATATACATACTTACATACGTATTTACATATGTGTATAGTATATGTGTATTAACTTTCACTGTATATTTTCGCTTTGATCAGCCAACAGCTGCCTGGGCTGCCGACTGGCCGCAAGTAGAAATGGCGACGCGGTTTGGCAGTGGCGTTGACAAGCGGCGGCGCGTGATTTAATTAATTAATAATTACATTAGCAGGCAATAAGCGTTAGTTAATACAGCTACAGCTACATAAATTTGAAATTTTATTGCCTATAAGTGGTATTTTATTCACTAACACACATACACACATACATATAGTTATACATATATATATATGTGTAAGCAAACCGCTCATTCTTATTCGTGGTGAGGAAGGACGCGTGGGCGGCACGAATTCTACTTCGAAAACACATTAGCAGCAATTAACAAAATAAGCAAAAACAAAAAATGGAATTTTTCAATTTTTATATTGTCAATCGTGCGGCTGTAGCAACCAATTTACACTTTTTGCTTCCTTTAGTGAGGTTTTTTCCTCCAAATTAGCATTTCTCGCCACTTGCACAGTATGTTATTGGCATTCAAATCGTTTAGCAAATAAAAAAATATAAAATAAAAATTGTTGTTTAAGTATATTTAATTAGAATCAAGTAGCAGCTGCTGCCAATTAAGCGTTGACATTTGTTGCTTTTGTATTTATGAAGTCAGGCATCTTCCTCGTTAAGCAAGTAAAATTGACACTAAATTGTGCAACAGGTTTTTCAGGATAGTGCTTCACTATTTATAGCTTACCGACAATGGTTGTATTGATTTTAATAATATTGCTCAATAAAAAAAGTTTTAATCTAATTTTTATTAGAAATAATAAAAAAATGTCCCTTTATCATGTGGTAAGGCGCACACATGGTTTAAAATATTGAAATACTCGATTTCATGTTTTGATATTTTATACCCTTGAAGATAATATACTAATATGTATAACTAAATATCTCAAATAGTTTTTGAGTTACAGCAATTTAAAGGATGGCCCCCACCCACAAATACACGCTGAAAATATCAAAAGAACCGATGCGAAAAATCGATATTGTTTTAGGCTGTCACACTGTCACAAGCAAAAATATTCTCTACTAGAAGAAATTCTCCGCAGAATGACCCACGGTTGAAAATAAACGAATTCTGGCAAAATGCGGCGTTAAAAAATATAAGTTTTTAGCAAAATTTTGGTCAGAAATAATTCCAAATATTTTTATTAAAAATACAAAATTAGAAAAAAAAGATGAAACCGCAAAACTTCTTTCTTTCCTAATTAATGTAGACTCCTCTTAAGCGGTTATATGACGGAAGATGGAGTCACGTGTAAAAGTTCACGGAAATGAGTAAATTTCCCTGAGCGTTTTTCACTTGGGTGTAGCCTGAAACGATTATTTTACATATTTACTCACTACTTCCGGTCTTTGCCGCAGTATCCTCTAGGTAGCCAAAGGACATCCGTTTGAAGACGAGCTAGAGTGAGTGAGAAGGCGAAATATCCTGGGTTGTGCGCTGGGTTTGTGACCGCAACGTAAAAAACGCGCCCAATGAAAAGGAAACAACAGACTCGGACGAGAGACACTTCTTGTTATGATGATGAAACCACAAATACCTTTCCTATATAAAAAAAATATAAATCAGAAAATAAATTCATCTTCGGCTATTGCGGCTATTTTAGGTACCTATGTAATTCTAGAACTTCACGGTACTTTAGCTATTGTTAAAAGGACAAAGTCCCCGGCCTAATACAAAGATGGCATTACTAGAATTAAATTCATAGGATTTTTAGTTAGCCCCAATCTTCAGAGAGCTCGTGTAAAAGTTGAACACTTGTCGAATCATTTGTTTGTGAATTATTTCATTTTGAGTGAAGCAACTTTTTTATTCTGAAGAAAAATAATTAAAAGGATTTCGCATGTTGATAAAATATTGCCTTTGAAAGGTAAAAATACAGTTTAGACAAAAACTTGGCTAGATGATGATTTTCCGGACACTGCTCCAGAAAAATCTAGCATCAAGAATCGGTATAGTAAGTTTAGACGTGATGAAATGAGTACCGAAGACGGTGATCGGAGGTGGTTACCGACGAAAACGTCAAAAAAGTCGACAAAATAATTTTGGATGTCCGTAAAAAGAAAAGGTTCGTTATAGCAAGCACTCTAAAGATATCAACTGATCGTGTACTATACACCATATCATTCACAAATATTTGGATATGAGAAAGCTCGGGGCAAAGTGGATGCCGCGCGAGCTCAGTTTTGACCAAAAACAACGGCGAGTTAATGATTCGGAGCAGTGTTTGGAGATGTTCAAGCGAAATAAACCCGAGTTTTTTCATTGATATCTGACAATAGACGAAACAGAGCACCACCATTTTAGACCGCAGCCCAGACGACAGGCATGCGAGTTGACTGCACTGGATGAACCCAATCCAAAGCGTAGAAAAGGAACGGTGGGCTGGTTAGATCATTCCGTCTGGAATTTGGGATGAAATAATTTTTATTGACTACCTTGAAAAAAAGGGTAATCTCCAGCGACAATTACATAGCGTTATTGGTTGTTTTAAAGACGAAATCGCCGAAAAACGGTCGCATTTGAAGAAAAAGAAAGTGCTGTTTCACCAAGGCAATGCACGTGTCACAAGTCAGCGAAAACGGTGGCAAAAATTTATGAATTGGACTTCAAATTGCTGCCGTATCCACCGTATTTTACAGATCTGAGCACCAGTGACTACTTGCTGCGCTCAGATCTCAAATGAATGCTCCCTGGGAAAAAAATTTTAGCTACTGAAGAGGTGATCGCCGAAACTGATGCCTATTTTCAAGCAAAGGACAAATGGTACTACAAAAATGGTATCGATAAGCTGGAGAGATGCGTTAATCACTGCATCACTTTTGAAACTTTGTTCAATAAAAAAAAAAAAAAATAATTTTGCTAAACAAATTGTTTTACAATGGTAGGCCGGGACAAATGATCTGCTATTTAATTGAGGAGTTAGGTCAGTCTAGAGTGCTGTCAAATTGCTTAACTGTGACAATTTATTTTGACAGAAACAAGAAAAAATTTATCTTCTTCAGGTTTGAGTTAACATTTATATGAACTAATAAAAAATGTATCAAAAAGTAACATTTTAACAAAATAATGGTTGCTTTCGAACCTTCGAAATCACTTGTTTTGAGAGGGTCTCTACGAGCTGCGTTGATGCTACGAACGAAATGCTCTAAACTGACCATGAACTTTGGAATTTTCCTATAAAGATGGAAATATACTCTTCCTCATGCTATGGGGCTATGAGATAACTAATTAAAATATTTGCTCAACTTGCCGATATAGGAAAGGGTTCTATTTTTATTTCAGTACCTCTGACTTTATCTATCTCTCTCCATTTTTGGTTCATTCTGACGAATTCCTTTAGTTCACTAACCTATTGAGATAATAGATATGAAGATATGGGGTCCAATCTCATTGATCTCCTTAGTTTCTTTTCTACTAAAACTTTTTTGAATTCTAAAAATTATTGTTTTTGTATCATTATAATTAACTACTACCAAGTCGCATTTTAATAGAGCCATCTGACGGAGAGCTCAGAAATTACACCCACAAACAAATATTTAAGCCACTTACTTACTTAAACGTATTTGGTTGCATGTTAGCTTGCGTCTTGTGGCATCTTAATGAACCCAAACTGAGTTGCAGCTAAAAGGCCACACATATCAGTTTGCACTTACAAATGAAGGCCGTAGGTGCAACAACTTAAGTGGGAAATGCCTCAAAGCTCAGCGCTGATAGCAGACAAGCGCTCAACTAAGGTTGCACGTACAACTCGAATAAGCATATACACACAGCTACATTTATGTGTATGCGACGTATGAGGACAGTTGCTCACTTGCCACAGACAGTTGCATGTGCAACACACACGCCAACAAGGGCAGCAACACGTGCTAATGCAGTGCAACGGCTGGAAAAAAAAAAATATTTAAGCGGTATGCGACGCATGCAACATATGTAACAGTACACCTGACCGGCTGGCAAGGTTGCCGGCGTGAGAGACCTGGCACGCTGTTGCTTGCAACGTCTGTTGCTGATGCTTTTGTGACACTTTCTTGCGCGTCGTTTTTGTAGTTGCTAAATATTTGTCACATTTTTCACCACGAACGGCATGCGAACAACAATCAAAACTGGAGCTGGCGGCATGCCATGTTGCACTCCACATCGGTGTGGCACGAACGTCACCTCTTGCACCAACAACACACATGCATATGGCTAAGTAGATGTTGCGGCGACACTTTTGTGCGCAAACACAGGCATTTGTGCTATGCTGATTGCATGTTGCATGCTGCACTTGTGACATGTGGCATGTGCTGCATGCGGCGCACTATTTGGCATAAATGCTCGTCTGCCGCGTGTTTATGATAAAGTTATTGCCATTTTGGAGACATTTAATAAATGACCAAAACATTAGCTTCACTTTTGGTCATTTGCCGCAAAATGGCAACACGGGTGTGTTGCATGCAATCAAGCAGACGCAGACGCGCCTTAATGTTGCAGGTAGCGAACGTTTAATAGCATGCAACATAGATTTACATACTCGTCGTTGTGACGCAAAAGCTGTATGATATTAGGCGGAAGAAAGTTGTTGTTGTTGTGGTGGCTGTGGTTGTTGTTTTAGCAAAAAGTGTCCAATTTGGGTGTGACGTAATGACAATTTGGTTATGGAAAAGTGATTGCTTGCATCACTTATGGTGCTTACATAAACATTGTTGCGGCTTAAAGCTTTCGCAGTGCTTAATTGGGTGCACTTCGCTTTTTTTCTGCCGAATAATGTTTAAGTTTTCGGTTGACCTTTATCAACTTTTGAAATATCATGGCATGCTCGGAGTTGCACAACAGTTACTTCGAATCTTTTTATTTGAAGAGGCTTTAGAAGTGACTCTTAAAATGTTTCAAAAGCTCTCGGTCAGGTAGAAAATTATTAGTCTTTATAAAGCCTCAGCTCAGAACCTTACAGCTCGACTTCGACTTGGTAACCGAGCCGCAATTATTCTTTGATATTTGGCCTTTCTTACTAACTAAACTTACTAAGTATTGTTGGCCCAGGGTTATTGACGCAGCTCAGTCAATTTCCCAAGCAAACTAGTCCTTCTCAAGGGGCTTTTTGAAAGCCATATATAATTATTCTTATTTCCCGTTTATCCAGCTTTTGCATCCCGAACTCTTCTAAAGCTTAAGTCAATCCCATAAAAAATTAGCTTCGGAAAGTTGGTAAGCGCTTTTACTCAGAACAAGAGCTTTCACAAAGCTTTTAAGAATAAGCATTTTTAGTGATTTGCGGATGTAGTAACAAAATGAGCCCATCCGTTTGTATTACATAAGAGATGGAGGAAAGATCGTACAAAAATAGTACGAAATAATAAGCCCTTGATTATCTTCAGCAATGTGCGAATTCCTTGTGAAAGCTCTAACTTTATTCCTAAAGAAGAACTTTCTGGAAGCTTTTCGGAATAGGTTTTTGTCATGAAATAATGATATGACGACAAGATAACTCCCAACTAGTAGAGCTTTCCGGGATCTTTTTGGAATAAAAACTGTTATAAGGAGACCATGAGACCGATGGATAAAAAGTGCCGTATTATAATCAGCAGTTGATTTGGTATAAAATTGTTGAAACTTTTTCTTTACTTATTCAACTATTATATGCATTGACTCATAGTAGAGCTTTGGGAGCTTTGCGCAATAAATATTTGCTTTGGAATGCAAGAGAACTGCACAACATTTATTCTAGAATGAGACGACAACACTTAATCGAAAAAAGCTCTTTCGTAATAGGTCTCTTTTTCTTCCATAATGCATAGATTAGAATTATATAGGGTCCTTACATACAATTCTAGCTCGAAAATTAACTTCGGTCGGTTTTATTAGGCTTTTACAAAACTACTTTGAAGATCTGGAATAATTTTTCTATTACAACCAACACAACGATATATTCGGCTTGGTGACCATGTTTGACTGTATGGTGAGCCCAATAATTACAACAACACGCATAATAAACTATTGATGTAAAGCCAGATAATCTAGTGGAAAAACAATTATTTTTGTTTACAAGTCCTGCTCCAAAGACACCTTCATTTGTAACTTCTATATGAGTACGAGTGTGCGCGCGCACTTGTAAATCTCCTGGTTCTTGTACTCCACGGATACCGTATTGCTGCGACACTCGTTTATTGGTCAATGTCGCACGTCGCAGCACAGCGACCCAAACTAATCCGGGTCGATGAATGTGAGCCACAACATAGGAGTACGCGGATATGAGTAACCATGTGAAGTGTGTATGCATGTATATCGAGATGGGGCCGAACGTGTGCGAAGGAAGAAACCTAAGTGCGAGGCGCACTTTATTGTATCACAATCGCCATATTTTCTCATTACGAGCGGACATGAAGCCTGGAATGTCGGAGACACGCAATGCGATGGCGCAGCAATGCCTGGCACTTGGGCACTTGGCAGTGGAAAGCATTGAACAGCAACGCGAGTCAAACACGGTGCGGTTCGAGGAGTGGAGAGGCGCTGCGTTAATGCAAGTGACCACGAACAGCGCGGAGCTACGATCCATTCGCATTTGCTGTCGCCAATTGTGATCGCAAATAATGCGGAATTAAGTTTGTTGCTGCGAAAGGAACAGCAACAGCAACAACAACAATAACAACAACTAACCGATCAGCAGCAGTGAGCTGACAAAAGTACATGAAAACAACAAACAAAAAATTGAAATAATTAAATCAGTCAAGTGTTGGCGGGTGGAAAAGTGAGCCGAGCCGAGCCAAGACGGCCGATCAGCCGCCAGCGGGAAGGTGGCACATTCGCCACAATCAAGTGGCACGCAGACGCCTATGCCACGTTTGGTGCAAATGTGTGAATGTTTGTATGTGTGTGCGGATATATTTGCGAGCGTGTCGCGAATTTGTTTTTGTCAGGTTTTAAATTGCGAACTCGCATCGCTCGCCGTCGGTTTGGTTTATTTACATGGTGGAGGCATAAAGCAGCTGGCTGCAAAGCGAAGCAATGGACAGAGCAAGCAAGCAGCGGAGTGGGAGCGTTACAAAGGCTGCCAACGGAATGCGTTCACCATGAACGGACGACACCACCAACAACAACAATAACAGCAAATATGTATGCCTTGTCTTAGCGCAGTTGAGGAGAGGGGGAATACCCGTGCCCTGCTTGTCCATGTTTGAAGCGTCTTGCCGGCTGCTGTGGCAACTCTGCGGCCGTTCACTTGGCCTTTGCGGCGAATTTATGCGTATGTAAGTAAAGTTTATTTGGCACCTGAAGATGATAATCGGTTACAAATTAATTGCACAAAGCACACATTGACATTGTGACACTTCGCGCAATGCGACGCCACAAATCTTGACGGCTCTAAAGTGGTACGTAGAATGCACTGTTGAGCTCCTTTCATTTCATGCATTCCGTTGGCACTTGCATTGATTTGGAAGAGAATTTGTGGTGCTTTTTTGGGTATATTTATGGACGGTGTTAGATGAATTTGCTAATAGAGGAAGGTTTGTAGAACAAGTGTATTCTTTAAAGGTCATTTAGTTCTAGTTATATTTAATATTAACAGCATTTTGTTCCAGTTTACTACAGATGACCAAACCCTGTAGGTTATACTTGTACTCCTGGCAACGAGAGTTTTAACATTACATTATTCGACTTCAGAAATGTCTTCCAAACCGTTTAAAATGAACTAGAACCCTTCGCACGACAGTCAGGTCTCGGGGAGGGACCCAGATTTTATCCGACCAGAACTGTAAATTCGGTACCATGTCTCGAAACTATTTCAGAAATGTTTCTGCCGCTACTACGCCAACAATCTGGAATCGTTGATACTCATACCAATGTTATGAATGCCTGGCATTTGCTCTTTAGTGTCATATTCAGAAAGCAAGAGTAACTAGTTTCAGAATAACTACTTTCCAGACTAGTGATCGACTTCGCCGAGGTCCGAAATATGGTTATCTGTAGTACCTGATTCCAGCATAAAAAAATTCATCAAGCTACCTGGCTGTCTTCAGATCGAAAAGCCACCAACCAGATCGATCATGTTGTGATAGACGGAAGACACGTCTCCAGTGTTTTAGATGTGCGTACGCTCCGAGGTCCTATCATCGACTTGGACCACTATCTTGTTGCAGCCAAGATACGCACGTCAAGAAAAAAAAGGAAAGTTCGATATCGAGAATCTGCAACCACAACAGATAGTCGAACGATTTTCTACTCGACTTGCACTCCTCCTCTTAGAGCACTCTCCAACAACTCGGTATAAGGGAACTGTGGGACGGCATTTCAAGCTCCTTGCGTATAGCTGCAACCGAAACCATTAGTTTTCGGAAAATGCAAAAGAACAACTGGTAAGATGGAAGTGCCGTCTCGCAGCCGAGAACAAAAAGGCTGCCTACCTCGCAACGTTACGATCGACCACAACACGTGTGGGATAGGATAGATACCGAGAGTTGAAGAGGGAAGCAAGACGCATTTATAGACAGAAAAAGAGAGAGGCCGAAATACGTGAGTATGAAGAGATTGACAAGCTGAATGACAGGCTTAATTTTGGAAAATTCTACGAAAATATGCGGTGACTAACAGAAGGTTTCAAGACCGGAGCTTACTCTTGTTGAATCCCCAGAGGAGATTATGGAGGGAACACTTTTCCAGCCTGCTGAATGGCAGCGAAATTACAACGCCAGGAGAAGGCGAACCCGATTCAACAACCAATGGCGATGGAGTATTCGTTCCATTGGCCGACCATGAAGAAGTTAGAATAGCAATTACCCGTCTGAAGAACCACGGCGCAGAACTGATAAGAAGCATGCATCAGCTTCTTCGTAAGATATGGTCGGACGAAAGCATGCCCACCGATTGCAATTTAAGTGTGCTCTGCCCAATCCACAAAAATGAAGACTCCACAATCTGCGCCAACTACCGTCGATAATTCCGTCCATCTGAGAGCCAGCATTAACTGAAACAAAAATGTCAGTCTCGAAATCCAACGCAGAATAGCTATTGCAAACAGGTGCTACTTAGGACTGAGTAAGCAATTAAGAAGTAAAGTCCTCTCTCGACGAACCATAATAAAACCCTATAAGTAACAGAACTTGGTAGCTTTGTAAATAGCGGCTATACCACTTTAAAGAGGCATCTACATGCTTTCTTGTACGAATTCAACAGCATAATTTTGTTGTAGCTTCCACACGTTTTTTACACGAAAGCAGAAGCGAGCAGTGAAATGGCGAATCGAAGACATACATTAACTTTGAGTCTCGATGGCATTGTTTCCAGTTGTCTACTGGAATTACATAAATCAGATCCGTCAAGAAATACTTAATTCCAGATATCCTCTCAGGTCCTCAGCTGAAAATTTATTTCGTAATCCAATATTTCCCATCTTTAACGGTAAGTTAAGTTAATGCATTATGTAACTGTCTACTCCAAGGTATTTAAGTACCATTGCACGAAGCGCCATTACCATTCTTCCACTGCAACGTCAAGCCCATCATCAAGTTGCAGGCGAAAATCGATTAAAAATGCGTGTCGAAATCCCCAGCGAGCCATTTGGTGCGTAATTTACTCGCGTGGCATGGCACAGCCCACAAACGTGCTCGCCTAGCTGCAAACACAAACAAAAACACACTTACAGCCACATGTGGCATGTATGTAGTTGAAGTTGTATGCACAACACGCAGAACTCATCATATTATTTTCATATTGAATTATTGTCACAAACAACCGAAATCGTTCATTATTAATTTTAATGGCTATCGCCACATCGATATTGTTGCAACGGCGATTGAGGACACGCGCAGTGGCGCGGCATGACAAAAGTCGTGGCGTTGACATTGGCAGTGGCGAAGTTAAATATGGTCTAATGTGGGTATGAAAACTATATGTGTGTATTTGTGTGTCGGTGAAAGTCGTAATGGCCGTCTGTTGTTGTCGTTGAAAGCGTCAAATTAAATAAGGAAAAGCGTCCGTGCATGCACGCCAAGCGTCGACAAACAGCCGCGACGACGTCACGTTGCAACAGGGCGTTGTGGCACGCGAGGTAGCAGACCACGTGACTCACACCTACGCCTGCGCCGCTGCAGCGGGGACACGCTTGAACCGCTTGAAAGCCACTTGGCCATGAATGTGCCAGCATAAAAATGACGAAAAATTATTGTTGTTGTAATTTTCATTGTTCTTATTGTTGTTTTTGGTCTTTGTTATAAAACAATATATTATGCATACTAGTAAGCAAGCGTGTTGAAGTAGCGCGTGGGTGCGTGCAACAACAACTCCGCCCTTCCAATTTAACCCTAAACGCTAAACTTTACACTCCGCTTTGTTGCGTTGCCTTAATTCACTAACTGCTTTTCATACTTTTTCCTTGTTTTCCTGCGTTTTTTATATGCATGCTTTATTGTTGTTGTTGTTGTTGTTGTTGTGACGCTCCGCCACTCATTAATTATAAGTTTTCGGTTTGTCGGCAAAAGTTGCAAGGCAAAGTTGTTTACCCATCCTATTTGACATTGAATTATAATCGCATGAACACATTCTAATTCTATGTAAATATGTCTGTCCGCTACTCTGTATTCCATGGTTGCATTTCCTGCATGTACCTCAAATTGTGGGGTGTCTTTGCTGAGCAAAGTTGTGGCCTCGTTGGCTTAGGGTTCGTCGGCAATTCAATTTTCCTATTACAGTCTGGCAAATATGGCGGCATGTGGCAAGGAACAGGTATTGTACCACCAATACCACCAGCACTCACAACCGCCACCCTTATCAACACTGTGTACTCTACTGCACCCACAACGCGGTACTTGTTTCGACCATTCACCAGCCATAATGCACCAGCTGACGCCAAACACGCAAACGTCATTCAACACGCGTCAGCTCCGTTATGAGTATTGAAGTCTAACGGTGTAAAGTGAAGCAATGAAAGCGAACTGACGTTGAACAATACCACAACAATCAACTGTCATGCAAAACAACAACAACAATTTGCATATATTTACGAATTTAATTGAGTATTATTCAATTGTTGGCTCATCCATTGACCAGCCAAGTCACATGAGGGCACAGTGCGTCGGAACTGTTGAATAAGAAAATAAAATTTGGAGAAGCTTTCAAACCGAGTACCAGAGTAAACCAAAGTTAACTAAGAAGGAGGAGACGTTTTATTATCCGATCATGAAGAAGTCCGAATAGCAATTACCCGTTTAGATAACAACAAAGAGAATTGATGTTGTCGGCAATACGGCGGATAAGGAGTAACCATCAGCGTTTTTGTAGAATATGGTCGGACAAAAGCATGCCCAACGGAAATTAAGTGTGCTCTGCCCAATCCACAAAACGGGAGACCCCACAATCTGCCCCAACTACCGTCGGATAAGTCTCCTAAACATCGCATATATGGATCTATCGAGCGTGTTATGTGAAAGATTTTAATCTTGCAACCTACCCGTCCCGCCATCAACATGCTGATTGGACCTTATCAGTATGGCATTAGGTCTGGTTAATCAAAAACTGACCACATGCTCACAATGTGCCAAATCTTGGAGAGAAAGAGGATATAGGCACATCACCTCTTCGTCGATTTCAAAGCTGCTTTTGGAGCTGCATTTATGCCATGATAACTGAATTTAGTATCCTGTCAAAACTAGTACGGCAATGTAAACTGACGCTGAGCGATACTAAAAGCGCCGTCAGGATCGGGAAGGGTCTCGAGCTGAGCTCGATACCAAACAAGGTTTCTGACATGGCGACTACCTATTGCGTGACTTCTTCAATCTACTTCTGGCGAAAATAATTCGAGCTGCAGAGCAGAATAGAGAAGGTAAAATCTTCTATAAGCTGCGGGCGTACGGCGATGATATTGATATAATTGGCCTCAACAACCGCCCGGTTTCGCACTCGCGACAAGGCTCTTACGTCACTGTTTACAGTCATATCTTCGAAGTTGTAGATAGTATCGTATATTTGGGAACCAGCATAAACACCACCAACAATGTCAGCCTGGAAATCCAACGCAGAATAACTTTTTCCAAGAGGTGTTACTTCGGACTAAGTCGGCAACTGAGAAGTAAAGTCCTCTCTCGACGAACAAAAACCAAACTCGTATAAGTCACTCAATATTCCCGTTCTGCTAAAGGTGCAGAGGCATGGACGATGACAAGATCTGATGTGTCGACGTTACAAGTTTTCGAGAGAAGATTTATGGATTTATGCGGAAGATTTATGGTCCTTTACATATTGGCAACAGGGAATACCGCATTTGATGAAACGATGACCATCAGTTCCTAGATATTCATTATCGACGTGTTGGTCTTGACATTGTTCTGATGAAACGAAATCTAATTTCATAAAACACACAGCAAACCCTTCCTGGCAAACAATTCTGGATCAGAAAACATATATTACATTGGAGCAAGTAGTTACTGAATTCTTAGCGCAAGATTAAACCACAAGTGCTTCCAGTAGTTTTGAAAAAGTAGTATAATTTGTTCAATTCGCTTTCTGCGACGTGGGATCTATTCCCAAGGTATGATGTTGTATTCACGACTAAGAGGTTCAAAACTGAGCAATCCAAACTTATTCGACCTTATAAATGTTAACCTTACTGCCATGAGAGGGACTCACTCTGGTCTATTGCTTCGTACATACTAAGGCAAAAAATTTTTGAGGGTGGAAATCGTTAAGATTGCTTGAAGGTAGACACTTTCTCCTCCAAAGCTCATCTTTTGGCAGGCCAGGTCATCTCTATAGTCTTACCTGCTATGAATCAGGCAAATTAGCTAGAACTGAAATAAGTTGCCTAAATAAGTTTGTGAGAGACTCAAGTTAATTTGTTGATAAGCGACAGTTTTTCATACTTTTAAGGTCTGGGCAACACCACCACAGATTGGCGTTTCTAGCTGTCCAAGTGGAATCAGTCGTGGCCTCTACAACTATCAACTACCTAACACAAATGATGTTTGGACGACTCTTTTATCACCTCCAACACACTGTGCATATGCAAAGCAATAGAAATGCCACAATCCATCGCCGTGAATTTAACCTACAATTCAGTTAGCAGCGCTAACGCTTTTGCTTGCAACAAATAGCGAGGCAGAGGCAGCCGAAAATGACTCATCTCTTTCCCAAGCCGAGGCATATTTGTATCCATTACCAATAGCGCAGCCGGTTGTTGTCGGTGTAATTAAAATGAGGGTGCATCCTTCGGCAACACCTACAGACAGCAGCGCGAGCAATACGTGGTACACGAGGTCTGTATTTATGGATATTTGGACTAATATTCATAGGCAACTACGCTAAAGTGTACTATCGTGGCATGCGGCGCTTGGTGGCATTATATATAAGTATGTGTGTGTGTGCAACTTCTGTCGAGCTACTGCTCTGCATAACTGGCGGCGCGTTGCCGCTCTGTGATGGATGCGCAAAAGTACTTAATCATGATGGTACGCTAAATTAATCAAAGACGCAATGAAATGAGGCAAAATAGGGTATGCCGTGAACAAGTTGCCGCAGCTACTTAGTTACATGCTTGCAACAACTGACATGCGGCTGTGTGTCTAGCTGTGGTGTGCAGCATGCAATGCAGCAATATTTTAATATTATCTACGTCTCTAAGTATAACTGCGAATTATCAGCGCGGGTGTGTGCGTTGACGCCACAACTTGAGTGAATTTGTCTGCATGAACGAGTGAGCGCATGAGGTGGCATTTGAGGCGTATCCTTTCGTTCGTTTTTAATTCGTGGCTCATGGAAAATTCATTTTAATGACTGGCGCGGCGCAGCATATGGCAAATGAATGACTAAAGCAGAGCGGCGTTGACTAGCCGCATCCTGCCGCCGCATGCCGAAATATGAATGTGTCGGGTGCATAAAATTAACAAAAACAGTGATAAAGAAAAATTATACACGAGCGCAGCAATTATGCGAACACACAAAACGATAAAAACCAAGAATAATGAAAAACAAAAAACTTTTTAGAATAAAGTGGCAAGGCATTGCATGGGATGGCAGTGCGTTGCAACAACTGCGCGTGTAAATTTGAAAGGCGCTCTGACCAATTTTCAATTTTCACAATTAATGAAAACTTTATGGAAATATGAAAGTGAAAGAGAACACACAACATGCAACAAACAAATAAATAAATAATAAATGCTGCCACAGTCGCTCTGCTTGTTCGCTGGTGTCATATGGCGTGAGGTCACAGTTCGAGGCTGTGTAGCCGCCTCTACTCTTTTCAATGCTACGTTCTTATGAACGAAAATATGAAAATTTTCAATTTCATATTTTTTATGCGCGCTCACACAAACACACACACACACGCCCAGGCACAGACATAAGGAAGGCTTCATTCCGTTCCGCGTCTCAATGATTAATTGCGTTCATCTGTTAGACAATTTGCCTGTCCGCTCCTCGAGTGCTCGTCGGCTTGCTCGCCCTTTCGTGCAATGTTGCCAGCACATCACCTTTGTTGTTACCTGCTTATCCTGCGCGCTTGGCTGCGATTTAATACGCGTGACACAATAATTTTTGTCTGTCTTGACAACGCGGCTTTGTTCGCCGTGCGCGCTTGTGGTTAGTTTGTTAGTGAAATTCGCTTTATTTGAACAGTTGTGATGATTTTTATTTTCATACGCTTTTAATTCGTTTTTAATTCAGTGAAGTGGAAGAGTTCTGCTGAAGCGCCATTTGGTGGGTAACAGGTTTATTTAAATTGGAAATTTGGGGAACCAAATTGGCATTTCTGAAATGAGGGTGCAGCATATGAGGAAGCTGAAATTAGTTTTGTGGTATAAAAAATAGTCGTTCTTATATTCAAATGCAGAACGTGCATCAATTTCGTGAATTTTGTATCTTATAAAAAGGATTTCTCTAAATTGAGTACGTTTAATTCAAGTTCCTTGAAAATTAAAGCTTCTTATTGCATAAATTAACAAAATTTTATAAAATTAATCGTTATTACTAGTATAGAGCAGTCTAGCGCCCTTAGACATGCTAAATTTTTACAATTTCTTCTCAAAGTAAGGAAAAGTGATCGAATTTCTCTCTTTCCTGCTTTCCTCAATATGTATTTGAGTGTATTATGTTCAATAATTTATGAGCTGAAGCTGCTGATTTTGGTCTTTTCCGCTTTATACCAATTCAATAAGGTTTGTTGGACTCTCAAAGTGTACTTTAAGCCGAAAAAAGCAGAAAAAAGATATTTATACTAAGACATATCACAGGGTACAATATATATTTATAGGGTTAACCACAAAATTGATATATTCTTGTCAAGCCCTATAGTCTCATTTAAAATCATATTGACTTAATTACTGAACCTATTACGGATTCAATTTTCTTATAGGTTCCTCATAGAAACTGTACAAGATCCTCAACCTCCCTGGTTTAGCCTTTTGTACACCTTTTTTCAGCCGCGCTTGGTGCTATGACTACTACATATGAGCATAAAATATTAAGACTTTTTTCAAAAATTTTAAAATTCTTACTTTACTCTTCAAAATCTTTGCCGTTACCCTCAAAATAATCCCCTTGGCCCCAACACACAGCTTCGGGTCACCTTTGTTACGAATTCAGCGCATCGTCTGTTTCCGGGTTGTAAGCATAGATGCAAGACTTATCGCCAGTCATATTTAATAGATTTCATGACATCCTACGAGAGGCAATGCTTCACAGACGCTATCTCGCTGCTGTTTTTCGAAAAAATTGAGTGATTTTGGAACCAATTGTGCTTTCACTTTTCTTAGGCCCGAACGATCTATTCCAACGATGGCTGTAAACTCTCTGACTACTAATCGTCGATTCTCAAGCACAAATACTACTAATCGTCGATTCTCAAGCACAAATTACAAGGTATATTAAGTTTGCCAGGAAGTTTGTAACACCCAGACCCTATAAAGTACATATTTAAATGATCAGTATGTTGAGCTGAGTCGATTTAGCCATGTCCGTATGTCTGTCTGTCTATATATAGTATATACGAACTAGTCCCTCAGTTTTTAAGATATCGTTTTCAAATTTTGCAAACGTCATTTTCTCTTCAAGAAGCTGCTCATTCGGAACTGCCGATATCGGATCACTATGGCATATAGCTGCCATACAAACTGAACGAACGAAGTCAAATGCTTGCATTGGAGACATTTTTAGTTAACGAGATATATTCTGCAAATTCATCGTGGTTTATTCTCTAAGGAAACGCTACAACAGTTGAAGAAATTTTGCTGAAAAATTAAAATTAAGTTGTTATGTGACAAAAAATGTTCATGAAATTTAGCATGGCTCATTGCCCAAGATATTGCTTTAATCATACAAAACAAAACGTTTAAAAGATCTATCTTCTTTATTAAATAACCTTAATGTTTCTAGTAAACAACCTGGCTAAAAAGAACTAGTAAAATGTTTTCAGTTGGATGAAAACCACTGGCCGGTTACGTCTTTAGATTTACTTAAACACATAGTTACTAAAAGAAATGCACCTGTGAAGTGTATATCGGTGCAGGCAAAGTTAACGTTTTTCCTTGTTTTATTGACCTGTTGATCATCATTGATGTTGATGGCCGTCCTGAAGGTGGTTCGTCGTCTATGCCTTCTGGACTCACTCTGAATGATTTTTACTAATCAAAAACACTTGCTCGCGGGAAAAAATTATCCTTAAGGCCTTTTCCTTTTGAACAATTCGGCACCAGAAATTTGATTTCGCACACAAAATTTTTTTTTTAATTTTTTTTAAATTTTTTTGTTGAATAATGTCATTAATCGTAAAAATCGCCAAATGTATTTATGTACTTCAGAAAAACAAGCATACAATGATTATTTGGCACAGATGTCACTGATAGTCGTACCAAAAATATTTTGTACAAATAGGCTTACGCACGAATTTTTAATTTAAAAGTCTTCTCTTGTATACTCTACTGCTAAAGTCAAGTTTTATTGACTAACTTTCTACAAGTATATCCACTTTGCTGTTCTCAATTCGAGAAAGTTGAAACAACTCAGCTCGATGAGATCCAGTTTGAGATCGAAAACATTCCTAAAGTTTTACGAAGTGTGTTCAAAAAAACAAGAAAGTTTCAAAATTTATTTTATTTCACGTATTAAGAAAGTTCAATCGCCACTTTTGTTGATATGTACGCTTCCAAAGTACGATAAAATTTAAATTCATTGCTAACTTTGGCTGTAGCGGCCGCCATGGTTGAACGTGTTAAAAATACGTTTGGCGATTTTCTTTTGTTAAAAGCTCACACTTCCTTGTTTCTTCGTGAATTCTTAGCCAAAAACAATACTTTAGCTATGACCCAGCCTCCATATTCCGCAGACATGGCTCCGTACCATATTTGATATTTTCAAAAATAAAGAGAATCTTTAAGGGCCATGGGTTAAAAGTTAGTTGAAAATCACTGAAAAAGCTATAGGTTATGCCAAAAATCGAGTTTAAGTAGTGTTTTGACTTGTGGCATAAGTGCATAATATCGAATGGTGACTATTTTAAATAAGAACTGAATAAATATTACAAAAAAACGAACATATTTTGCTTATTTTTGAACACATCTCGTATCCTTGCAAACCTTACTTGGAAAAAAGTACTTAATTTTAATTCTTTCAGTCATTCGCAAAGAGATTAAAATTTTCGGTAGATTCTAGAAAGACAAAGTAAGATTGGTTTTATAATCTAACCCAACCTAGCCTTCCGGTAAAAGAACATCCAGGCGCGTTCACCAAGGAGCTTGACCAAACTGTTAACGCAGCGTATGGAAATCATCCCAGAGACGGACAAAAAGATAGTCAAATGAGATGATAAATATACATACAGAAAGAGCGCTAGAGATATAAGGTATTTTGTAAGCAACAGATTGCTCTAAGCATAGTAGTAGTTAGCGTATGGATTATTTATTTTTGCCTCAAACATGCATATGCAGTACCTTCGTATAAGCGAAACACTTGTTCGCAGCGCCCAACAAGTCTCCCACTCTCTGCCAGCTTTGCATATTTAAAGCCCACTCACATTTTTTACAACCTCTGCGCGCCTATAAACAGTTCAATTGCTTTCGCGATCACTCTGTAAGCTGTCAAAATGTTTTGCCTCGACGACCACCGGACACTTAGCCGCTATCATGGATGCGGCCATGCGGCCATTAATGCGCGAGACATGTGTTTGGTGGCAAGTATTCCTTTGAAGTGAGCAGCAGCAACAACTATGCAGTTTTACATGAACCCTTGTGAGTGTGCATGTGTGTACCCCACAGCCTAAGTCCAGCACTCCAATTGAATGCGTGTAATAAAAATCATTTTATGGTGCTCTGCGTCTAGCAACAGACATAAGTAGATAAGGACCACCTTGTCGCTGCGCAGCGCCCAACCAGGTGACCATTGTGTAATGCTGCATTGTCGCATTGTTGCATTGACATGACATCGATGTCTTTATAATAATGCGCAACAAAAGCCGCGCATGCGCAAACTAGCTACAAGGAGGAGTGAAGATACGTATATCTGTTACTAGTTAGGCTGACTGTCTCAGCTAGCACAGCCACTAGAAAGATGCTGCATACCAGCACTGTTGTTGTTGTTGCTATACTTAATGTTTGCTTGTTGGCGTTCTTGTCGTCGTTTCGACTGGATCATCAATTAATATTACAAACAAACACACACACACTCCCATATGTATGTGGATGCGCATAGGCAAATACATGGCCGTGACAAGTGCCACTTTTCATACACTGTTTTTGTTGTTCGCTGCTTGTGTGTTGCACTGTTGCTATGCCTTCGCTGTGTGCGCGACAAGTGTGTGCGGTCTTGGGGCGGGCGCTGTATGTGTTGGGTCTGGCGATCACAGCGGTGCGTCCGTTTATTGTTCTGTCACATTTGGGTGTTAATAATGTCATGGTCGCCGCCACTTGTTGCCAGCTTGGCAAAGCGACCGCACAAGCAAACAAACACCAGCAAGCGCGTTTCAAACAGTCCATTTGTTATTGTAGTTGTTTGTTATTATTATTGCTTTTATTGTTATGTTAATATGTGAATGTTTATGTTTTGATTCTAATTTTCAAATTTCCAGCGGATTTCTCAACCATGTAGAGATATTTATTAAGTCGTTTGCTCAACAACGCACTGGGCTGCCAAATTGCTTGACTTTTGTTTCTCGTGAAGAAAGAAGGAAAACAAGAAACTACGGCTGCAACGAAGTTGAAATACCCTACACAAGGGCATTTCTGAAGCATAAGAGGGATAAAATGATTTTGGTCTTGACATTGATTGCTCAGTTTGCATGGAAGTTATATGTGATAGCGATCTGGTCTGAACAATTTATTCGGAGACTGTAGGAGAAAACATACTGAGAAATTTATTCCGAGATTGTAGAAGATATTATGCGCCAAATATTGTAAAGATATATTGTCAAATAAAACGTTTTTTCTACAAGAACTTGATTTTGTTCGAGTAGTTTGTATGGCAACTATATGCTATAATGATCCGAACCGAACGAAATGTTGAACGATTGTAGCGCCACCATGGGGAGCAATCTATACGAAATTTTGTGTAGATATCTCGTCAAATAAAAAAGTTTTCTATACAAAAACTCAAGTTTGATCATTCAGTTTATATGACTGCTATATGCTATAGTGGTCCGATATTAAAGTCTTCGACAAATTAACAGCTTCTTGAGACAAAAAAGCGGTGTGCAAAATTTTGGAACGATAACTCAAAAACTGATGCAATATGTCGCTTATATACAGAAGAACGCATTGACTCAGAGCCCATTCTGTTCAGGGCATACAAAATTATAAAAAAAAATCACTACAACAACGCACCAAGCAGAAAAAATTAAATAAATAAACAGTCAAATTAGTTGGTCTAACGCAATTGCTGACGTTTGCGTTTGGTCGCAGCGAGCAAGTTCGAATCGCTCTTATGTAGAAGACGCTGGAGTCATATACATATGTTTGGCTGGTGGTCCAGCGCGCTGTTTGCGTAAATATTGTGTACTGTGTTTATATATGTATGTGTATATATTTAAGTAATCAAATAAATATGTATATCTATATTTGTTTTGTGGTTCCGTTCAAGTGTTTAGCTATCGTAATTGGAACGTCAACTTTTGGAGTATTTACACTTGAAGTTTTATGGCATTTTTATTCTTTCAAATACGCATGAGTAAACACACTGCAGCAATTGTTTAGACATATTTTCAGCTATGTGAATTTGAACAAGTGAGCATATTAGATTTTTTTGTAAGTTAATTGAGTGTGGGAAGCTTAGTAGTTAGTTTATTATGAAAATCTATTAAATGGCGAATCGAACGCTCCTTCTCTGCTCGCTAACTGAGAACTCAACTCTCTCTTGTATGTTCCAAAATCCTGATATTATTTATGTGGGGTCAAGGACAAGTTTTCGCCCAATTAGTCGTACTATACATACACATATTCAGTACCTAGAGGCTTGAACAGTTTTGTTTGGATTTGGACAATTTTTGAACATGAGGAGGCATACTTTATAGGAAGTATTAGTGCAAAATTTTATTCCGATACATTAATTACTTCTTGATTTGCTTACTAGGAAGTGAAAGAATCAAATGAAATTTGAAATTATGTTGTATGGGAAGTATGCGTGGCTATTGTTCGATTTCGCCGAATTTCACACTGTGACATGGGAATATGAGAAGAATCCTACGAACTAAATGTAGTCCAAATTGGTTAGTCGGGTCCGAGATATGTGATTTCACCAATTTTTACACCGGCTCCTATAAAGCTTTCACATTCTATCTCGGAAATAAAACTTATTTGTTTTAGCTTTGGTAGTTTAAGAGATAATTATGTGCATCAAACTTATTAGAGGGTGGAGCCTCGCCCACTTTTACAAAAATGTTCGTTCCCAGATTGCTAGCGCGGTCCCCTGTACCAAATTGCAGTTCTACGAAGGACAGAAGGATCTCGCAGTATCACAAGTTCTGGTTGGTGACTAGTGTCAGTCAGGATCACTGGAGGTCTATAGGTCCAGCGCTAGAGCGCGAAAGGACATTGGAAAACCGATTCGCTTCCACTAAGTTAGAATTGGAGTAAGAGTGCCCTCTCTAGGAAGGTCATAGGCTTTATAGTTTCCAGCGATTCCGATGTGAAAAGGCACATATCTAAGTGTAATATGGAAAAACTTGAAGCTTTTACGAGACATATGATCCTTGACTAGAACATGTTGAGGATACTATGAAAAAATCTGCAAACAAAAAGTGAGGCATGAAATACAAGTAGAATATTAATTTTCTGCGAAAAGTTGGAGAGATCAGCCTGGTATACACGATCAATTAATTGAGTACGTGATAAGAGTTAAGGCCTTCAGAAAACAGCCAACAAAGTGGATGCTGAAAAATGTCTTGTCTCAAAATTAGTTAGGATTAGAAATACACTCCAAATGACAGCCCTTGATTGGATGAAATCTTGGCCCGCTTAGTAAGGAAAAACTGAACCAATTAATACATAAGATGTAGGTAGAATTGGGTCTCTGGTCTACCTACCGAATCAACCAATCACTCGCAATTTCGATTTCGTAGATCTCGTTCCAATAATTCTGCTGTTAAAAATATATGCATTGGAAAACCAGTTCCGGAAAAATAATCGTCGAGTTCCACAGTCATTTAAACACTGATTCGTATGCTCATGAGCTAAAAATTGCCTTAGAATAGATGGAAACCCTTAAATAAGGGCGTGTATAAAAAACACAATATGGGGTTGCCATCTAAGTCAACGCAAAAAAGTCATATGAACCGCATTTTTATCCCAACAAAATCGATATCTATCACTTACTATAACTTAAGCGATAACAGTCATGGTCCAATCGCAATGAGCCGGCAGAAACGGTGACCCAACTAGTATTGATGGAACGGAAAGTTTTCTATGAGTTTCATATGATTGGCAAGAAATCATCTGCCATGAGGTGCTCCCTGATGGGAAATCTCTCTTAATTTCGACTTATAAAGTCAACTATTAGACAAGCTGAGGAAAGCAAGCGCCCAGAAGCGGTCAGCTTTGACCTATATTACAGTAATTGTATTCCATCTGGACAACGTCAGGCCACAAACAACTATAGTGACTCAGTAGAACTCTGAGAGTTTGGTTGCCTGATCCTTATACATCAACCTATAGTTTACCTGGGACCTGGCACCAAGTGATTACTACCCGTTTCTTTCTATGGCGAATAATTTCGCTAGTGAAAATTTTCCCTTAAGAGAAGCTTATGAAAACTGACTATCTCAGTTAGTACCAACACGGTAATTATAAATAAAACTGTACATTTTCGAACGAACTGGAATCATTATAATGTCTAAGACAATAGCATAATCCCCGCAGACATTTTAAAAACGAGGAACAATAACATGCTGTAATATAAACTGACGAAGTTCTTGAACGGAATCATTTGTATTTGTGAAGTAGCATTATAGCTGCGGTGCAACCAAAGCTTAGTTTCCACAAAATATGGAGGTATACTTTGGGCAATCGGTACAACAAAAAATTTTAATTCTAGTTTTCATTAAGACAAATGCAATTATTAAATATATTATCCAATCATGCAACAAAGTCGTACTATACTTCCTGTATTCCTCCTCTTCTCCAAAAACTACAATGTAAGGTTCCCAGCTTCGTTGATCGAACGACCACTCACAGCCCGTTGTCATCAAAGAAAAAAACGCCTTACATATCGCCAAGTAGTTTATGTTAACATCGCATGTGGGCTTAAAAGTACCTGTTGCATGTTGCATGCGCGCACGCGCTAAAATTCTAATTTCACCCCACTTACATTGGCGAAATGTCAACAATGGCGCTGTCAACGCATTAATTTCATTTGCATTTCCGCTTGAAATGGGCCACAAGCAGTAAACTTGCGCATGCGCAAAAACTGCCAAACAACAAACTTGCCACACAGCCAACAAATGTGCGCCAGCAACACTGGGCCAATGTGCAACATGCAACAGGCAAGGCGTACAAGTGTTAAACAGCTTGTACAACGGTTGTTTTCCGCTGTTGTTGTTATCGCATATTGCGGCAACTTAGCTAACGTAGTTGCTGTTGTTGTTGCTGCTATTACTTTTTATCATATGATTGGCTTTGTTGCTGCTGTTGTTGATGTATTTGATTACACCAGCAAAATTTGTGCGCCATTACCCGCATTGCAATCGCAGCGCATTTATTATGCACAAACAACAGCAATGCAATGATTGTGGCAACAACTATATGTGCGCTTTGCAGTTCCAATAGTCGGCTGCGCGCATGCGTGCCTGTCCGTTTGTCACTGACAAATTTCGCGACTGCGTGCGCACTGCGTACATAATTATGCGCATGCGCATGCACGGTACCAGCACTCCTCCCTCTCCTACTTCTTCTTCCATCAGCTGCTGGCAACACTCAATACTCGTGGCCCATCTGTGCGCATGCGGCATTGCCACGTTTTCGTATTTGCATTTCAATTTAAAATTGTTGCAATTGCAATCTGACTTTTCGTGCGTTTGTTGGCATTGCTGTTGCTGTTACAGCATTTGCAAATTACTCACATACTTGCTCGGGTGCATGTAGCGTATATACACACTCGTGCAACATATTAATAGCCGTGTAATTGATGGCAAATGCTCGTTAAATCTGGCGTAATTAAGTCGTTAAGTGCTTAACGGGTTATTTATGCTCGGCAGCGAGAATTTTCGGTTACAACGGTTGGGTATTTTGGGCTGCCAAATCAAAACTTGGCAATTTTCTATTTTATTTTATTTGTTTATTTTAATTTTTTTGGTAGAATATTTTTCCGACGCAGTATAGATTTTCCGTGTTTCGCATGTTAACAATGAGGCAGAATTAATTGCTCACCAATTGCATCTGGCTGGTAGCAGCTGTTGCACCTTAGGTTGTGCGTCTTAATTTGTTGCTACAGATAAATGGTTTTTGCAAGTTGGAAGGTAGTTTATTTGTAATGACAGGGAGCGGTTAGAGCCGTCGATTGACTTAATTTGTTCGCCATTTTTTAAATTATATCACGTTTATGTGTAAACCGAAGAACTAAATAGATTTCTATAATTATACGTTGGACAAAGCGAATTAGTTCTGTTTTTTGCGAAATAAGAGAGAAGCATATGAAGGCAGGCAAAGAGAGAACCCCTTAAATAAACATTTAGATCTCTAATTACATGTAACTTGGTTTAGAACGAAATCGGACAAGGATCATGCCTAGTAAACGCTACCACTTAAGTAGAGACTCCTCTGTCGAACTCAGTGAACATACTCTCGATATCTACACATGATTTGCACATCTTTACTGTGTCTATGAGGAGTCATATTATTTTTAAAACTTTCAGGTTTGATAACACATTAAAACTTATACTTGTCATACGCAAAAAAGATTTGCTGAAAAGGATACTTTTGGTATGAGAAACCGAAGCCCATAGACCCCACAGATTCCATATTCGAGGTATTTGGAGCCTAGAGAAAAGAAAATTCTTTCCTCCGTAATGAATATACTGGCAACTCATTATATCCAGCAAACTTTTAACCAATAACTTGGGGAATGGTAAATTATTTACACAAAGCTTAGGCTAGGTTCAAGAAATATCGATGAATATCACTCATCCTTTGTGTTATGCAAAAACTTCTAAAAGATAGTAAACCAAATCCTCATAGATAAACAAAGCGTTTTGTGCTCACCACATATTCATTAAGACGGTTAATATCAATTCCAGCAATTTCGCTGGGTTCGCCAAAGGTTAGTCTATCGGAATATTTCAATCTCCGTCTGGCAAAATCTGGAGAATGGAGAAAAAAGTGACAAGATGATTCCAGCTCGCCTTCTTCCACACAGCTTTGGCAAAGACCGCCCCACAGAACATTTATTCGAACCGCATGTAAGCCTTTGGACAGTGACCAGTCAGAATACCTATAATTTTGGCGAGATTGACTTTGCTAAGTGCTAGTGCTTCGATTGTCCTCTTTTGGTTTACTTTGGTTCAAAGGTATCTCGCAGTCTCACAAGGTCTGGCCGTTGACCAGCGTTAACTGTGCTTACTGGAGGTCCGAAGGTCTACAGCAGAACACAAACTAAGTGCCATTAGTTACAATGATCTCACTCTGGTCCAGAACGATCACACAGTCGCAAAAGTCTAGTCGTTGACCAGCGCTTGCCGAGCTCACTGGAGGTCCGAAGGTCTAACGACAGAACGCCAACAGACATCGGAGAACCGACTCGTCTTCAATCGGATGAAACAAGCGTGCTTTCCCAGACAGCTCATCGGCTTTGCAGTTTCCAGCGTTTCTGCAGTGACTGCACACCTATATGAGTCTAATATGGAAGCTTTATACGGTTGTTATATTTAACATGATCCTATAACTGGTTGAGTAGGGTTCTCGAATTTCAAATAGGTATTATATAGGCACTTCAATGATATCTCCAGAAAACCGAAAAGCTTGCTAGCAAAAAGCTTACAAGCTAAGCATTATAAAGATAAAGAACTGAAGAGCGAAATCTAAGCGAATTCTCAGAATGCTCTCCAAAAGCCAAAAGGTTTAACCTAAAGCACCGTAGAACTTACACGAACGATCTTTCGATAGAAATTGATGGAGGAGAGGTGGAATGCAAGAAGAGAACTCACACTGAATCTATACTGTTAGAGGAAGAGATGTAAAGCTATGTTTCAACAAAAAATTTCAACTAATAACTGAAAATCTCTCTCTCTCTCTCTCTCTCTCTCTTAGTTTCAGCCTTTTACCGAACTCATCCAGCATCTTCTAGATAATAGTACTATGTAAATATCAGCTATCACAGACTTGTGACGTAACAGAGCACCAATTTCGACCGCTCAAATAGTCTGATACTGCAAGTGAATATCCAGTTTTGGTTATTGGACTTTTGTGCGATAAGAAATATGCTTTTAGTGTATTAAAAAGAGAATTAATCGAAGTAGAATGTCACTTGACGAAATATCAGACTGGTTTTCATGCTTTGTAGAGCTCTAGGCTATGGTAGGAAATTAAGACTTCACACAGTTGAGCTCTAAGAGAGTAATTCAAGTGGTATATAAAGTATGTACTACTTGATAAAGAAAATATGGAAATACTTTTTCGGCTAACCAATATGTATATATTTTAATATATTATATTAAGTACATTTACTATCTTAAATACTCTTCAAGAATATGTTACACGGGTTTAGTGTGTCCCTTTTTCAGCATGTGTTATCAACCTTATTGCCAATACGCAATTGTGTCCATAAAAAATATACTATCAGAATGGGCATATCTTTATAGGCTTACAAATTGGCATAAAATAGCATTTTTCTATTCTACACTTGCGTCATGTTACCCCTGCTATTTTAACAACGTTCTTTGCTCCCTCAACTTTTGCTGGATCTTGGCTTAATACGCCGTTTTCGATTTTCCATGCCCGCTTTTGTGTAATAAAGTGTCTAAAAATAAATATAAATATAATATGTAGCAAGCACTTAAAGCCACAGGTAAAAATCACCTGTACCCGCATAAGATAATGAACCTGCTGCGGGCAAAATATTATGACCAACATTAAATATCAAAAGGCCAGAAAAATGAACCAAAACACACACACACACCAAAAAATAAAAGAAACACACAATTTTATTCTAAACAAAGTGGAGAATGTGAGAAATATTGAGTGGCAGCGAATATATTGCGGAGAAAAAAATGGAAATAAATGAAATAGAAATGAAATCAACAACAAGATCAGCACGATCAGCCAGCAGCGAAATGCGGCGACGCAAGCGCGCTGGCATAAACTCAAGTGTAGATGAGAATGAGGCGAGGAAGATGGTGCAAAATGCCAACAATAATAACAACGCAGCACTTTGGCGCAGAGTGTACGCAGCAGCGACGGCAGCAGATGAAGCAACAGGTACACGAAGCATACGCCGATAGCTGCCTTACCTTGGCACCTTGCCCATAATCCACGCAACGCACACTTAAGGCAGGCTATAGTATCAACGTTTCAGCGCTTACATTGCGAACAACAACAGACTCACATACTGCGAGGCAGGCAGGCGAAGCGTTCCACAACATATTCTACATTGACCCGAAGCGGCTGCGCAACGAATGGGGCAAATGATCGTGCGGGTGAATGCGCATGCGCTGCCCTGCTGTCGGTTCAAGCTGGAGAACCTGGGAACATTGTGCCAGGCGGCAGCGTGTGTTGCTCCAAGGGCAAACAGGCAGGCGGCGGCGGCGACGGCGCAAAAGCAGCGAACGGCAGGCAAGCGATTCCCGCGAAATGGAATTATAAAAGAATTCCATACAACTTGCCAGACGGACGCATGGACAGACACGATTTTTAACGAGTTGCGCCAAAGGGGAAAAGCAGCAAGCAGAAAATATAAGAGCTACAGATAAAAAAAAGAAGAAAAAAAGAACAGAAGAGTGAATAGAATCATTCTTAAGAACGCACACAGGCACATGCAGATATATATACAAAGAGCGTTACTTCATGGCAACGCAAATAAGAAGAAGAGCGGCAAATCGCGTAAAGTGTAAGAAAAACAAAAGAGGCGAACCGAAAAAACGACCTAAACGTTCGGATAAATAAAGGCAGAGCCAACAAACGCGCACTCGAGAGGCCACCACACATACATATGGACATAAAAAAACAACAATAATAATAAAAACATACAAAACGGACGCGATACACATGCACGTCCCTGTTTTGACCACAATGAGCGGCCGCAAATGAATGCGTGTCCAACTGAAAGGCGCACAATACACAATGAACCGCCGACCGACCGCCGCAATAAAAACCAACGCAGCGTCGGGTCCCCGATTGCACAGACAGACATACATATGTACGCGTAAATGGAGTAAAATAAACAAAAAAAAAAAAAAACGGATAAAAAATTAAAAAGAATTAACTAAAATGCGAGCGACCGCAAAGCCGCTGCAACAAGTGTACAAGTGGCGATCATTGATCGCGGCAATCGATCGCGCACGAACGGCAGGCACACACAACAGCACACAAACGCGCACAAGTGCACTGCCGTGATGTAGTGTTGGAGTGGCGAGCAGCGGCGGCGGTGGAGGTGGTGGCGACGGCGGCACACCAACGCTGTGAAGAATGAGCCCTCATTTAGAATTGTTTTGTATTTGTAACGATTTGTGGTGCGCGATCGTTTTCTGTTGGCGTTGCTTGATTACTGTTTACCGGCTTGGTGCTGTAGTTT
Organism: Bactrocera zonata; assembly: GCA_037783105.1. Lineage (NCBI taxonomy): Eukaryota > Metazoa > Arthropoda > Insecta > Diptera > Tephritidae > Bactrocera > Bactrocera zonata. The sequence continues at coordinate 182,276 of JBAWJQ010001723.1, forward strand.
GGCGGTTTGGTCCTTAGCGCTGTTGTTGCTAGGCCACTCCAACACAGCACTGGCAATGAAGTTGCCAAAGAAGATGCGCTGCGGTCATGCTGTTGATGTTGAAGCACACCTGAGTGCTGCACCACAACGCAGATTGATTGTTGTTTCTCGCGTCGCTGCCGCCAACTATAATAATATCAACAATGCCAGCATAATACGTTTTTCTAGGCGTCCATATTGCTGGCTGTATCAGTGGGTGAACACTGTAATAAAATATTGAGCAATTTCAGACGAAGTTGTGGTGAATGCAATTTCAAGTATTCATAAATGTTATTTGCTTTCGTAATTCGAAATGGAATATTATTTACCACGTTTAGGACTAGAATAAGCATCAACGATTCAAATATCTATTTTCATACACAGCTAAGCGCCTAAATATAATATATTAAGCGCTCAAAAAGAGTTTGAGAAGAAGCAATTTGCATAGAACCTCTCTGTAAGCGTCTAGTCATGATCTGACATAAAATTCAGTAGTGTTAAGATACATCCATTTTTCTCAGCAGGGACTGTAAAAAACGATAACAAAATAGTATTGGGATGCCTTCGAGCCCTTTTTTATTCACTTAAAGATTCAGATCGGGTTTGACATCTATAACCCGAACTCGAACTCGATTCCCCAATCAATTAACGATGGATTGCCGGCCGAGCTGTTCAAAAACGGCGCCGAAGAACTGATAAGGACTATTGAGGGTACTGTGTGAAAATTGAAAGCCTACCGTCAACAAATGGATTGGACCTTATCAGTGTGGCTTTATGCCTGAAAAATCAACAACTGACCAGATATTCACCATGCATCAAATCTTGGAAAAGACCCGTAAATATAGAGTCCACACACACCACCTCTTCGTCGGGTTTGAAGCTGCTTTTGTGCGATAAGGAGATGCCTTTATGCCTCGATGTCTGAATCTGGTATCCCCGCAAATCTAATACGGCTGTTTAAACTGTTGTTGAGCAATCCCAAAAGCTCCGTCAGGATCGGGAAGAACCTCTCCAAGCCGTTCGATACCAAACGAGGTTTCAGACAAGGGGACTCCCAATCGGGAGCAAGACGAAATTTTACTAGTCATCAAAGAAACAGTCGTTGCACTTGCGACTTGGCTCCCACGTCACTGTTGACAGTCATAACTTCGAAGTCGTAGATAAATTCGTCTATCTTGGAACCAGTATTAACAGCAACAATAATGCCAGCCTCCAAGTCCAAAGCAGAATAACTCTCGACGAACAAAGACCAAACTCTGCAAGTCACTCATTATCCCCGTCCTACTATATGGCGCAGAGGCATGGACGATGACAACATCTGATGAGTCGGCGTTACGAGTTTTCTAGAGAAAGATTCTGTGGAAGATTTATGATCCTTTGCGCGTTAGCCACGCATTCGATGGAACAATGAGCTGTATGAGATATACGACGACATTAACATAGTTCAGTGAATTAAAACACAGGGGCTACGCTGGCTAGGTCATGTCGCCCCAATGAACGAAAACATTCCAGCTTTGAAAGTATTTGACGCAGTACCCACCGAGGGAACCAGAGGACGTCCTCCACTCCATTGGAAAGACCAGGTTTTGCTTGGAATCTCCAATTGGCGCCATCTTGCGAAAAGAAGAAACAATTGGCGCGCTGTTGTTATCTCGGCTGTAACCGCGTAAGTGGATTCTACGCCAGTAATAAAGAAGACAGAACTAAATCCATGCTAAAGTTCGCTTGACGTCGAAACCAAAAATCAGGTTGCAGAGAGCTTTGATTATTGAAAACATGCGGCAAATAGGGTGCAGCAGCTTAATAATAGATATAACTGCCAAAATTACAACCCTGCAAGCACGGCTACACAAACTATCCGGCATAAGACGCTGACAAACGCGTGACGACGCCTTAAATTTTACTTTTTAAGAGTAGATAAAACATAATTTTACATAAGGATAAGCGAAGCGAAGAAGAATTATGCGTAAGAGGTGTGCCATTTTGCTTAATGAGCACACAAAACGGATCATTGAATAGTGCATCTCTGACTCACGGCGGCTGTCAGAATAACCACAAAATATGTGCAACGGCTCAGCATACGGCAGAGGTTCGCGAGGTGGTTGCGCTCGCTGACATTGAGCTTGAACTGAGTTCACATGCACGATGGTGTGAGGTGCGCAAAGCTGTGTCGTCTCTTTAGTTGCTTTTTCCAGCCCATTGACCGTTAATTAACCGCCATTCAATGCAACACTTCCGGCCACATTAAAATCGCAGTATTTACGGCACAACAAACGACAGGTAGCTGCGCAAAACACAATGGCTGAAACGCCGTCTGAAGGGTTTGACAGTCAACTCCCCGACACCGCGCACTGCCGACCGCCGGACACACAACTTTAGGCGGCTTCTGACACTTGCGGCGACAACGATCCAACCACAGAGAATACAATATTTTCTTACGAATTAAACAGACGCTTGCGTGCATGTGTCATTGCATACATAAATTGATCAGTGATCGCTGATCAGTGTGATCATGTGTAGAGGACGCGACGCGGGTTTGTGTGATCGTGCTGCCCATTTTTGGGCATTGCAACAAGTGCGTTGTCGCGCCAAGCGCTGACACCTGATGTGGGTATTTTGTCGTTGTGCACGACAAGCTACACAATTCAAGCCACCGCCACCACCACTCGTGCACAGCGACAGCGGTAATAAACGAACGAGCAGAGCTAGAGCAAGAGCAAGATGCTGCGAGCGGCAGAGAGGCTGTGTAGACATGGCGATTGGCGAAAAGTAAAATCCACAAAAATAAATAAGACAGCGAAAAATATTTAAAAAATGACACAGTCTTTGCCGATTCTTGGCAATTCATTTTATTGCTCAGCATCTCGTTTGTTCTTATTCTTCCTGTCTCGGCCAAACTCTGTGCGAGAGTGTGTGTGCGTGCGTCTTTTGTAGCCGACGGGCTGATTAATTCTTCGCTACGTCGCCGTCTTGAGTAGGCGAGCGCGCGTCGCTTAGGGTGAATTTAAGTGCTGTCACAAGTGCGGTTGGCCAAAGGATGGAAGTTGCATTACCGTGGTTGTCGCCGCTTTGCGCTTCGTTTCAAGCTTTTTTGCTTCGCCTCGCTGTATTCTGCGAATTTAATTCTTTACGCTGGCTGGCTTATTGCTGTTTTCTTTGTGACCGTGGCACATGCTATGCGGCACAGGTTTTCGTTAATGAACGCCCGCGCAGTTAACCGCAGGAAGTAATGCACTGGTGCTTAGTGTTGCTGGCAGTGGTTACAGGGTATTCGGTTTTATTTTCAATGAGCTCAGGAGAGCGCTCCGAAAAATCCAATCAGCTGGTTATATCCAAACGATTTCTTCGTATAGGGGTTTTTTATTAGAAGCTTAATAGAAAAATAAATTAGGGTAGTATTATCTGGTTACCTCTTTATATAAAAACCAGCATATTTTTTCCAAACCATTAACTAGTCAATATTCGGTTTGTTTCTTAGCACTATTTTTAGTAGTATTTGTTTATGGTATGCAGTATTTCGATGCCGAAACCGAATACCTTACTGTATTGCTCTCAACTCCAAATCAGTTCGCTATATGAACCGATTACTTAACCACTACATCTTCCTTTCATAAAGCACACATATTGAGGCGTTATATTAATTCTCCATTTGTGGAATGTGTGTGGTCTGTTGATTTTGTGAAAGAAAATTAATTTTAAAACCATTTTTGCCGGAGCAACGATAATTGTAGATACATAATGTAAGAAAAACAAGCATTCATATAAGCAGGAAAAACGCGGTGGCCACAGATACTCGCAAAAAGAAACACAATAAGCCATCATAAAAATTCAAGTATAACAAAAACATTTGGTGAACTAAAATATCGGAGAGCAGGAAAGCAAAAACTGAAAGTGGAAGCAGAGGACACATTAATGTTGAAAACAACTTTAAGGGCACAAAAAATTATGAGGGCATTGAAAAAAGTTGCGGGTGACCTTGAGATTTCTTTAGCCTGATAATAATTACTAGATAAGTCTATATTATATTAACATTAACATTAACATTAACATTAACATTAACATTAACATTAACATTAACATTAACATTAACATTAACATTAACATTAACATTAACATTAACATTAACATTAACATTAACATTAACATTAACATTAACATTAACATTAACATTAACATTAACATTAACATTAACATTAACATTAACATTAACATTAACATTAACATTAACATTAACATTAACATTAACATTAACATTAACATTAACATTAACATTAACATTAACATTAACATTAACATTAACATTAACATTAACATTAACATTAACATTAACATTAACATTAACATTAACATTAACATTAACATTAACATTAACATTAACATTAACATTAACATTAACATTAACATTAACATTAACATTAACATTAACATTAACATTAACATTAACATTAACATTAACATTAACATTAACATTAACATTAACATTAACATTAACATTAACATTAACATTAACATTAACATTAACATTAACATTAACATTAACATTAACATTAACATTAACATTAACATTAACATTAACATTAACATTAACATTAACATTAACATTAACATTAACATTAACATTAACATTAACATTAACATTAACATTAACATTAACATTAACATTAACATTAACATTAACATTAACATTAACATTAACATTAACATTAACATTAACATTAACATTAACATTAACATTAACATTAACATTAACATTAACATTAACATTAACATTAACATTAACATTAACATTAACATTAACATTAACATTAACATTAACATTAACATTAACATTAACATTAACATTAACATTAACATTAACATTAACATTAACATTAGTTAGTGATGAAATCCAAAAAATTTAAAAGTTGTTTTGCCTATATTATTGTTCTTTAAGAGGAACACCACTTGCATACCACATTTCTAATGGCTTTAAATACATTCTTTAGCGCTCGGAGATTGAAAATGTAAATATTGAGCTCGTTAGTACCGCTATTTCTTCTATACATTAACTGCAACATCCACGGTCTTCACTCTTCTTTGACTGGCATTGCGTTAACACTTTTATTTTCCTCATGTGTTCTTGTTGCTGTAATTATTTCCTGTTGTGGTCATATATCTAGTTGTATTGCCATTTAGTTAGCACTAACTGCGCGTTTGTCGCGTCACTTTATGGTCAATTAATGACTTTTTATTCGTCCACTTTGGTGGCACCACTATCTGCGGCTTATGGCCTGGTGGCGTCAACGCTTTTTACACAGAGACGCACGCATACATATACACTCACAACCGCTTGTGTGGCGGTTTGGTGTGAGCTTTAGCTGCTATGGTTGTTGATGTTGTGGTTAGTTGGTGTTTGTTTGAAAAAACTGATCTTTTCAGCTCAGATTGCACTTAAGCATTTTACGATCGTTTAATGTTCTTTGCGCCAAGTTTTATGCCTCAATGAGTGTGATTGCGTGTGTGATGTGTGATTGGAAAGCGTAATTAATTGTGGATTTATTATAGTTTGAGCATGAGTTCATACTAAATAATAAGTACTGGTGTAAAACTTGTCGGCTTAGCGACACTGGTATGCGGTTTATGTAAGTCTTTGGAAGAATTTGTGCGGATATGTTGTTTTAACTGGACTAAAAAGCATTAGAAAAAAGTATTATTGGAAGTAGGGAAATATTTTCTAGGAATTAGAAAGGAAGGTATTTGAAGTACCAAATTGTGCCTTAATGTAGCCGGAATCTTAGCACGGCAGTATTGATCTACGATTTAAAATGTACTTTAATTTAAATACTAAGTTTCGAGAGCTGAGCCGAACTACAACCATAGATGCCAGAATAACGAAGGAGGTGTCAATGTTCTCCTAAACTGGACATACATATATTAACAGTTCCGAGCACTCAAGCACTGATTTATTCGTCAATGTTAACGTTCAATGAATCAAATACATACCGCTAAGATTTTCGAGTTTCGGAGTTACTCCGAAAGACAATATTTTTAAATGCAGGATCACTGAAAAAAAGAACAAGACAAAACTACTATCACTATTTTCGATGTCGAAAATTCGGAGTTACTCCTAAAGCAAAACTGCGGTTGCTATTGAAAATTAGTATGTTTAAAAGTAACAAAACAATTAGAATTTTCGATGCCGAAAATTCGGAGTTACTCTGAAAGCCGAATTGTGGTTCTCATTAAAATTAATAGATTTGTAAGTAATAAAACAATTCTAATTTTCGATATCGAGAATTCGGAGTTACTTCGAAATTAAAATTTTTGTACCAACCTCGACATTGTCTGCAATTTGAATGGTTGTATGAATTATTGGTGGGTTCTACAAGCTTTAAGCTTTTTCCGAAACTCTAGCAATTCTATAACAGTTTCCATCCAAGTTATTAGACCCTAACTACATATGTAATTAGTTAGATATATGAAGCTTTTTGCGAAAGACTGTTGCACAAATAGAATTTTACGAAACATGTTTTGGTACACAGTTTAACTCCATCGATGTAAGTTAGTCTTTGGAAGGCTTGTTTATAGTGGTTATGAAAAAGCACCCCTCTTAGCATAGATTTACTAATACTTTTATTATATTCTCTACTGGATGATTTTATTTTGATCCGATATCCACATCCTTACAAGTGCAATATCATTCAAACACCACTTTCAGTAAAAGCTTTCACAGCAATTCGAAAGTCATGAACCTCAAATAATCATTTCAGGCATAGAGGTGCTAAGACTGCTCACGAGAGCCACAGGCAAGCGATTAACACAAAAGAAACTTTGAAGTCATTCTAAATGATATACAGCGCTCAGCTATACCTAATATATAAGTATGTGTGTGTGCGAAGTGACCGTGGAGTTATCTGCATATAATAGCTATGATGCTAGCTTAACTCGCTGCCCAGTAATTTGGCCGTCAGCCAGCGATTAGTATGTGGTTGATTAAATCACGCAAAGTGTCAAACACGCATACATTCAATCATGCCACATGAGCACACTGACACTCTGCCGTGATCGCAGACGGTATTCTAATGCCCAGTAGGTGGCAACCACTTAGGAGCTATTACCACGTTTAGCCGCGAGCCTCGGCTGTCAACGTTACAGCGCAACATATCAAATCAAATCTGAATCACTTAAAGATCTTCTGCTTACAGCTAGAAATAAGTGTATTTATATTATAGACAAATCGATGGCTAGACAGGTGAGCGAGTGCTCTAAGGCGAAGACATTTATGCTTGGAAAATATGCACATTCATCGATTGCATGCTGGATGGGCGTGAAGTTATTGAAATTCCTTCACTTAAGCGAGGAAGATGGAGGTTATGCTGACGTAGTCGTTGCATGCTTGGACACACGTGATCAGCGATAATTTTAAACTAGATATACCGGTCGAAGCGAAGCAGGTGATTGGAGGTGTAATGCTTGGCTTAGTGAATTTGTGTATGGGTTTGGGATTGTTGCACTTGACTATCACACGGGGAATCAGAAGTTCGATCTCCAAAATGTTTTAAAATGATTCCAAGTTTTTGAGAAAGTTTCTAAATACTTTGTCATCTAATCTAGCGGTTAGTTAGAAGCATTACATAGTTTTTAAAATCTTTTATTTTTTGAACACTTTATAAAACTTTTCCTTATTTGCGTCTTTTTGGACACAGGAAATATGGATAGTTCCACGTAAACTTTCGAGACGAAAACGCTTAACTAATTCAGCGACTTTTTTTACATTTACTACATAGTAAAGCTGGAACAAATAATAATATCATCGTTTTGGGAACCCAGCTGCATGAACTGAAATCTTAGTTCTCATTTATCTATTGAGTGCTTGGAATAAATCTAAGTTGGTATTTCTTACCGATTTCGATATAAGTGGACTCCTAATCTAATACGACACACACAACTAAATTTTTCTCAGGTTGGGGTACTCGGTAGCGCTAACTGGGTCAAATCGTTCGAGAAAGCTTTTGATTGATATTTGTTCCGAGACATCACCATAGACTTTCCTTGCTTACTTATTACCCGGAGTAAACCTAAGTTGGTACATACATATATTTTATCGACTGTGTTATTTTTAAGAGCTTTCAATCTCCTATAACTGAGGTAACTCGAGTACTTCTCATGATATTTGATGTTACTAGAAAGTCCACAATTTAATTTATGGTGGCTTTTATCACATATTTAAACTTTTCTGTTACACTCTACACTTCTGTGCTACAAATTACGATGATTGTCGAAAAATCTTGTATAGACAGGTCGATACTCCCAGCGAAAAAATATAAATCCCTTTCCAAAAGGGGTAACCCCTAAAACTTCAGTTACCCATAATAATTTGTATGCTCGTGTCTTAATAATCTTTTCTAAATGTCTCCTTTTATAAGAAATATAAAAATTAAGGTAAGACCTCTCTTAAATATATTTCACAATAATTAGCGTCTCTGCCAGATCATATTTGAAAGGTCTTAAGAACGCGATAGTTTATCCATTGTTCCACTACAGGTAGTTATGGATTGGATCGGAGGTAAAAAAATTCGTTCGAGGGATATCTGTACATAAAAATAGCTATATGAGCTTTCTAGAACTGCTGGTGTTAGAACTAAAGATCCATCGGGTTCTAAATGCATTAGGGTTTAGCGACCAAATGGACATAAAATATTAGAGAACAACCAGAGTTCAACCCTTAAGTATCTGAAAAGTGTTTCTGATAGCTGCCAAAGATACGAGTATAAAGAGACTACGAATAATGGATTTTGGTCGGAGAGGTTAAACAATAGATCATACGATCTTGTCTTTAGATATGGATGATTTCAATTTTGCTGCTCAAGCTAAAATCACTGATTAAGTACGCTACTGACTTTATAAGATACCAAAACTTTAACGAAATGAATTTCGAGTACGAGAATATTTTTCATAGATCCAGTTACCAAACTAATAAGCTGCTTCAAAAAAACAAGTTTTGCCCTCAGAACGCCCTACTGTGCCATAGATAATCGGGTATATAAAGTACATATGAGCATATACTCAATGGCCCACTCGCCCAAACTGTCAGCATGATTGATTCGTTTGATGGATTACCCAACGCATTGTAGGCTATGTGAACGAGTAAGTTAGTAAGTGTCGGCCTAAAGTGAGTATGAGTGTAGGCTTGTAGCTGGCGCATCTAAGTCGACACAAGTTGCCACATTTGCCGCAGACACAGCGATTACGATCGCTATTTAACGCAGCAACAACAGCAACAGCGCATTTGCACAACTTTGTATGGGTGAGTCGTTGTTCACACGTAGGCAAGTGTGAGAAGCTCAACTGAAACGACAACAACAAACATTGCGATTGCATATTTGACGAGCGCAGCGCTCCAAAATTGTGGCGTTTTTTTATTGCTATTGTTGCTGTTGTTGGACTCACCATTTACACCTTGGCTAAGCAAGCAAACGCTGCAGCAACATTGTGCTGAAGCTGTGCGCCGGCTTGATTGCCAGCGTTTGTGTGTTGTACATATATGCGTGTGCTTGTCTGCGTGCTGCGCGCGTCTCCACATGCAACAGGTACATTTTTCTCACCCCAACGAGGTGTCGCGTCGCCTAGCCATTAAAGCGAGTGCCTGCCGCTAAGTTGGCCACCGACGCCGCCGCTTTTTTTGCTTTGGCTGGCTGACCAGGTTGCTGCGACGACGCATATCTCATGCGGCATTGTACAACGTGCCACATGTTGTTATGCATGCGCGTTGCCACTTTAATGATCTTGTCTGTGGCAGTTAACAAATACCAAAAGCGAGAGAAAAAAACGGAATAAAATCAAAATAAACACGGGCAACAACAACAACAACAAGTGTGGTGGTTGACCACCAACGGAGCTTTTATTGGCTTGAGTGAGGCCTATTAAGTCATAGCGGTCATTATTGGCCATTTCACGGCTGTGAAATTTTTATTCTTTGTTTCAGCTGCATTGTTGTTGTTTTTTTGAATTTCTTTGTTTCTAGTAATGATGTAGCGGTGTTGTTTTGTTGTTGTTGTGGTTGCTGAGGCTTATTTGAATTTCAATTTTCGAAATTTCCATATTTTTGCTCAGCAAAAGTAGCCACGCTGTTGTTGTTGTAGTTATTATTGAAACTTTGTTTTCAACAGCACTACATATTTTGTTGTTGCTGTATATATTTTATTCATCTCATTGTTGTTGCTGGTTCTGCTGCTGCTTCTTCTCTCTCTACGAAAACGATTTCTCATAATGCCTTTGTTATTGTTGTTTTATTTATGAATAATTGCCTTTTATATGCGTTAATAGATTATGTTGTAAATACACAATACACAACAGCTAAATTCAATCAACGCAATCGTTACAACAACAATAAACATGCGCATTGTGTCTCTGCGTGCGGCCCCACAGGAGAAGGGCCAATCATTGGAGTCAAAAGCCTTTTAGTGTTGATTAATATTTAGACTTATGTTTGTGCTTTTGTGTTGTTGTAATGGTTTTGTAAATAGTTGGATTAAGGTGTAATGAAAAATCATAGTCATAATCTGGTAACCGAGACATGTTTTCAGGGCTGTAAATGACAAATTGCTAATCGTAAATTAGTTTGTTTTTTTTTGGTAATTTTTGGTTAGAGAAATCAGTTCAATCAAGAAATTTATACAAAGCTATATGTAAATGAACCAATACATACATATTTTTGTATTACAAAATTTTACTATTTATAGGTTAGTTGGAATATATTTCAACTGGAACATGAATCATTTTTTTTTTCAGAGTAGATAGCCTGAGAAACCCGAATTGATAAGCATATGACAGATTTTGCTTAGCTGATAGAAAATATCAAATTAGAGTAAGTTCTTGTTCCTCTATATATATTTAAGCTTCACTAAATTGAAAAGAGGCGTAATGATTTAATATACTAAAATTCTGCCAACACTTTTACAGAGCTCTCTATCTTTGAATACATATATGAATACGAATATGAATAACGAACTATGACCAAATTAGTAAACCTTTTCGCATAGAAATCCCCGCCCTACTATATGGTGCAGGGGCTTGAACGATAATAACATCTGACGTTACGAGTTTTCGAGAGAAAGGCTACTATACAATGTGTCCGAAAGGCCGAAAGAGTCCATATCTCTAGTATCGAGACTGATTAGACTTGATTGAGTGCTTGGATATATTGATAGTTCCGGAAACTTTAAGGCTTATGCCTTTCTAGGACAGGTAATTCAGTCTCAATAACTGCGGACTTGCTGGATCTCAGACTAAATCAGCAAGCTCTAGTCGACTAGCATCAGTTTTGCAGTTGTGAAGTCCTTTTGGCACATGGTCAATAGCAAAGGGCTCAAGGAACTCCTAGCGCTTAGCCAGGTCCAGCTATTAATGGTTGCAGAAGGTCTACCTGGAAACTATCTGATTGTGATTCATGCAGTAAGATTGAAAACATTACCGAACGTCAGGAGCATGAGCTGTTTGGAAGAAGACAAGATGAAACCATTCAACACTTCCTCCTCGAATATCTCGCTTTTGACAGATCAAGGCAAAAAAAAATCTTGGTGAATAGCAGAAATAGAAAAAACAAAACACCTAAGTTGATTTCTGATACTTTCGGGCGGATAGCTGATATAGCCGACTACAGAAGGATCATCATCAACTGCTGGAGGATGACATTTCAAAGGAACTGCACATAATGGTCTAACCTCACCGCAAATGCTATCTAATCTAACCTAAATACAATAATTTAACCAGATCTTCACTTTGATAAGGTACTGTTTTATTGAAACTAATTCCTTCTGCTATTTACTGCTTGTAGCAGCGATTACAAAAAATGCAGTAGAAAAAAATTTTAAAATAAGAAATTTAAATTAGTATCAAACTCTCAAGACATTACTGAAAATTGCTCCATTTTGAACTGACCTTAATTTTAGCTTAGACAATGCCAATTTTCCCCTCAATCGACTACTGAGCTCTGCTCTACATTTAAAAACGGCAACCCAACACAAGAAGAAAATCACTCAATTCAACACACTGACGCTGTAAGTGCGCATTATTTCACACCTGATCGAGCGGCGCAATCAAATGTGCAATGACACGCACATTAAAGAGAAAGAAAAACGCGCAGCCGGAGATTGTAAAAATGCGTAGAGATTGCGAAATTCCAAGCGTGTTCGCAATAAAACATAATTTAATTGTGAAATTTTAATTGATTTCGCATAAAAAGTGGTTTCCACCTGTGCGCCAAACTGCGTGTGGATGCCGAGGGGGGTGCATGTGGAGGCCTCATTTGAGTGATCGCTATTGCTGCTGCGCTTGCGTTGCCAATTGACGAAGTACGCATGCGCAGGCAGTCAGGCACTGAGGAGCGTGTTGCGTAGCGTTGAAGATGCTGTAAAGCGTGTGTGTAGCTTTGGCGTTAGTGGCGCAGCCAAGCTCGTGGGGAGTTGCGCCGGCCTACTGCTGTTAAATTATAATTAAAAAATTTCATAAACCCGCCTCATCTGCCACTGTTTTGTGTTGAGCCGCTTTCGAGCGGTATTTTATGTATGTGTGCCAGCTCGACAAGCGTTGTAACTCTTGTTTATAGAGCTTGTATGGTAAATAGTTTAATTAGTTACAATACAACTGATCTGATTACAACTGGTTGGGACTGATTCATACAGCTCTTCACAGTTGCACCTTTTAAAGCACAAATGAGTATAAAGAGATTTTTAGCTTGATTTTGATCTTTTGATCGATCAATTTGTATGACAGCATGTTTTAGTAGGCCAATCTTCACAATTTTTTTTAAGATAATAGAATTGCCGTCGAGGCTGATTTATGCCAAATTTCGTGGGGATAAATTCTTAACCAAAAAAATTTACCAAAGTAGCCAAGTGGCAGCTATATGTATATTTGTCAATAGATGTTGTTACAGTCGTATATAGTATATTAAGTGCTAACTATCACATTGAGTCATACCATACAGTGTTGAAAGGTGAGAGATAAGCTTTATTTAACCCCAGTAAAGTAAATTTGGGGAAAGTTACAGCTGTTCAAAAATTAATGAAAATAGCGAAGAAATTCGCTATATTTTGAAATTTTTGTATAAAAAAAGGAATAATGCTGTATGGTTTGCTCGATTCCGTCCTGGAAATTTCGATGTGAAATATGCACCTCGCTATGGTAGACCCATCTTTGAAAAAGTCAATGAAATTATGGAAAAGATTAACCAAGACCATCACATAAGCTACATCACATCGTTAAGGAGCTTGATATTCATCAACAAACGGTTTTGAATCATTTGAAAAAGGCTGTCTACAAAAGGAAGTTCGATGTGTAGGTAACAATTGTCTGTGAAAAATTGTGTGGACCGAATTAACATCTGCGATTCTTCGCTGAAACGAAACGAAATCGAAACATTTCTGAAGCGAATGGTAACAGGAGGCGAGAAGTGGATCAAATACGACAATAATGTGAGAAAAGATCATGGTACAAGCGTGGTGAAGCTCAACAAATGGTTGCAAAGCCAGGATTGACGCCTCTAAAGGTTATTCTTAGTGTTTGATGGGATTGGAAAGAGATCATCTACTACGAACTGCTCCAAACCTGGTCGAACGATTGATTCTACATTTTACTGTCAACAACTGATGAGATTGAATCAAGCAATCGAAAAAAGCGGCCAATACTCATCAACAGAAAGAGCTTCGTGTTCCATCAGAACAACGGTAGGCCATACAAATCTTTGATGACTCGGAAAAAACTGGGAAAAATTGGCTGGAAAGTTTTGATGCATCCAGCATATAGTCCTGACCTTGCACCATCGGACTACTATTTGTTTCGGTCAATACAGGACTCCCTTAATGAAGTACAGTTGACTTCAAGATAAGCCTGTAAAGGGTACTCGTCGTAGTTTTTCGCCGAGAAACTAGAAATGTTTTATACTGATGGAATAATGTTTCATTAAAATTCATAATAAATATAAAAAAATAAGTTGAAGTTTGATTAGAAATACGAAATGACTTTTTCGACTACCCAATATAAGTATATACTTTAAAGGATCACCGACGTTTTGCGTGTCAAGTTTTATGGAAAACTTAATATATATATGTATATATTAAGGGTATAAATATTTATTTTTAATAAATTTAGCAATACTTAGAAAACTAATGAAGTGTCAAAGTAATGATTTTCTGCTCATCATAGAGAGGAGATGACCTTCATGTCTTAGAGACTTTGATTTTCTTTATTTTCAAACCTTAAATTGGCTGAAATTCTAATAAAAGAACACATTTTAAGGAAAAAACACCTAATCATACGGATTCTAAAAAAAACCTCCAGCTTTAAGTAAACCAAACTAGTTAGTAAACAGGGTAACCTAAAACTTTCTTATCCTAACCAATAAAAGTAATAATGCTTCACAAGAACGCAGCAGTTCAGCATCTTCCACTGGTATGGTATGTGACACTTACATTAGACATAAACAAGCGCACACTTGATGCGAAGTGTTTGCATGTCTTTCTTACGATTTAAAATTCCTCAAGCTTTTTTTACAACATTTTTTTCGAGCAACTCAACGCAACCACTTTAAGCGCTTACGATTTACAGCCAATAAATTAATAAATTATCGTATTAAAATAAATTGCATCTAAACGTTCTTAGTTGCACATTAATTAAGTAGATTGAATGATTTATTGGCGGATCAAGTGTCGCGCGCGCATGCGCAGACCGGAGCAGGCTTGCTGGCCGGACAGACATGCACAAGTGCACAGTTGGAGCAACTGCCGCGGACGGAGGCAGACGAAGAGCCGGCTTAAATTGATAGTGTGGCAAGCAAAAAAATAGGCAACCACACGCGCGCGGCAGGACGAGGCACAGCTAACTTGTTATGCCTCATTGCTGTCCATTCGACACTTGCTGCGTGCTGGCAAGGAGGTGGCAGCGCTGCAGACGCAAGTGCGCCAATTATGGATGGTCAGCAGTTGATTGCGCTGGGTGGTGTTACACTGCCGCAACTAAAGTGTGCGTGTGTGTGTGTGGAACACAAAATAATAACAATAACATTAACGAAGCGCATACACACGTCCGAGTGTGTGACAAACTTGGCGACTTGCCGACTTGCTGACTGGCTGCCACGCCGTTTGTGGCTGTGGTGTGAAAAAAGTTGTTTGAGGCACATTAAGTGGCGCTCAAATGCTACTGCCACAAGTGCCATCACATTGCGCTTTTGCTGATTGTTATCTGCGAATATGTGATATGAAGTGTTGATGTTGTTTGCATTGCCATCCGGAGGTGAACGCACACAGTCACATACATTCACACGCTTCCACACAAGTGACATCTTCGTTGTTGTACGCATACTTTGGCCGCTCTCCGTCCACTTGCTGCACATCGCTAACTTGTGCGCAACAAAGCGGTCTCAGCGCGCTTGTAACAACAACCGAAGACCGGTGAGTGAGTTCTTCAGACCAAAAGCAGCCAAGTGTTTGACGTGCGAGTTGTTGACGTTGACAACAGCATCATTTGGCTTTTATTTTAATTTTTCCCGCATAATGTGGTATTTGCTACGGTCTTGGACACCTAAATAGAAACACTGCATTGATTTTTATTTTTCGAAATGGAGTTGAAAATAGAGAGACTTTATTCTCGATAAATTTTGGTTTCCTTAGTCTTCGTGCGAGAACGCGTTTGTTTATGGCGATCAGTTATCCGAAAATCGCTCTAAGAGCGTCAAAGTCTATGGAGAGATGAGATTTCTTTTGGTTACTTATCGGTTATTCGATCAAGTGAAACACACAACGAATTAATAATATTTCCCTGTTGGTATTTTCTGAGTTATAATTCAATGAGATTTTAAAACTTTCTGACGTTAGGAGAAAATAATGCTCCCTTCAACCGAGTCTTCAAACCAGGACTATCAGGAACTATTCTATTATCTCGAAAGCCTCGATGCTGATCCTATCACTCCAAATTATTCAATTATTACTCTCACAAAACTCAGAAAATATTTCTCTCACAAGCGTTCCTGATAAGTTGTCCGCGCACTGTAGCGCCTATATCTCCATGGTATGTGTGTGCGTTTGGCAGGCGTCACACATTTTTATATGCAGCTAAAATTGCATTTATTAAAAAGCCATCTTCGGTCGCACTAACTGAGTGACTCCATAAGCAGCGCAACGTCACTCATCAGTGTATTGGTTGTTGTTGCTATTGTTCACCTCACCACTTTTGGTGTGTGTTTTGCTGTGTTCGTACCAATTACGTTGTTGGTCGCGCACACCATAATCTAAGTATTTGCGCCATGCGGCTGGCCTGTTTAGCCTGTTGCATGCATCATCGATAGTCACCAGTAGCCAGCGGCAGCTGTTCGCCGCCTCAGCAATGTCTTAATAATAATTACGCGAACGTTTTTGACTTCATTTAGCAAATTGTTGTGATGAGCTGTAATACTGGAGTCATTGTTGCTGTTGTTGCTGTAGTGTTGCAGCAAAGCAGTGTTTACAGTGTGTACGAAATTGAGTCATTATCGAAGTGTTTATTACTTGAACCGATACAAATACATATCTACAAGTATGAGTGGTGGCATTCGTTTGAGATTGTATGTTCGGGAGTGTATGTGCCTCTATTTGTTTGGTCAGTGTGTGATAAGTGGTAAATTAGCATTTTATTGCCTTCCAATTAGGTAGTTAGTTAACGCTAATGTCGTTGCTTAAGCCTTGCCATATTCAGACATTTCGCTGCATGCACAAATAAGGTGCACAGTGGCAAGTATATAGTTGTGGCAAGCTCTCAGGCATTATTGATTGTGGGAATATATTTTTTGAGTTGATTTAATGGTGAGCAAATGGCTTTCAATTAGATCGTGATTTATTACTAACTTTTTGTTCTGGACACCTGTAAATGTGGCAGGTGCTGCAGTTAATGATGTATATACAAGAAGTCAACATGATTATATGAATTCGTTCTGATATAATAATAGTAGAAGCAGCTCAGACTTTTTCGGATAGCTTTTATAAGATGAGTATCTAATATGTTGTGAAGAAATGGACCCCCAGTGAATATGCAAAGTTCTGTTGCGTCAAGCCAGAAGTGACGTAAATAAAGAAGAACTGTTTTCTCTTGGAAGCTGGGCAAACTCTAACACAATTTTTCTAAATACTCAAGCTTTTGTCTATTGAATCCTATTAAAATTATCCTCAAACTCTTTACTCTAATCTATCCAATTATCAAAGTATGATTCTTACCGCTTCCCACGCCACTTAACCAAACTTATAATTTGTTAGTAAGCCTGCGAAAATTTACATCGTTCGAGTCGAAAATCGAAAAAGTTAAAGAAACAGTCCTTGAAAATCGTAATCCTGGCAACACAGAGACTATGTCAACATCTCTAATGAATGGACGCCGAATATTTTGGTGAAAAATTTATGTATAAAGCGTGTCAACTAATCTCACCTAAATGAACACCTGAATCTTTTTGGAAATGGTTTCGAATAAAGCTCACAAAAGACCCATTCATCAAACGCAAGACCCAATATGACGTCAAAATTGATCAATAATCTTGCGAATGACACTACAAAAATTAACCGGAATTGCAAATGACCAAAATCCAGATGATACTCATTTTTATATTTATTTAACGTGGTGTAGTTCATCTTAAAATAATTTTCTAAGGTCAAACTGTCAATGAGGAATACTACTTAGTCGTTGTGAAGCGTCTAGATAATTGGGTAGATAATTCATGGATTTTCCAAACCTATAGTTCGTGGCGCTTTCTGGCAATTCTTGTAACTATCTCTTTGACCAAAAACGAAGCGACAACCACCGTATGAGTCTGCCATGAGTCATATCTCAGCCGAAGCTTAACCTTTAACTGGTGACAAGCGGTCTCACAGGCCGAGCAGAGTCAGCGAAACATTATTTCACCACCTGATTTTAGTTCCTACATATCATTTAATGGTTTGAAAGACTGCAGTAAGCTATCGTATATAGTTTCGATGTTATACACCATCTAAAGCAGCGGCCTATTAGCCGCTCGTCGTGTAACAGTTAAGTTACACAAAAACCATGTCACCAGTTAAAGGTTAAAACAAGTAAATGTTCAATTTTCTTCACACTTCTTTACGCCTAATATGTCTCTTCAATCCAGTCTTCCACTTCAACTACAGATCACAGCTTATTGATCGGTATGCTTCGTTATCTTTACCGTTCAACATATGATTGAGCATTGGTTTTCCAAAAAAGTTTACCTTCGTTTCCTTTTCTTATTTGGCATTCAATTTTTTCGAAGTTCCTTTTCTTCCACGAAGTTCTTAATGGACGTGGAGTTATGGTGGTGGTAAATTAAACCAGTTTTACCTTTAGTTCCACAATCTATGTACAAAAAAATGCGAATTTCGGGGAAAAGTCAGGTTTAGAGCCCCGTACTACCTCACCGGTGTGATTTACGACTTTGTTGCACTGGGCACTTTTGTGGAGGGAACAATTCTGAGAAGTATGCGTCTAAAGTCAAAGCGATGCCATAAAATACCTCTGATCCGTAGGAGTTAAGAGATAAAAATCACGATTGTAGTGTATTTTCTATGGAAAATTTTTACATGCCTTGGTCCAGTTCTTAACACTAATATTAAGGGCAAAAATTTTCAGGAGATTTTTTATGGTATTTCCAAGGAAATTTCGTGACGGGATTAAAAAAAATAATAAAAAAAAACACCCTAGAGACCCATATCCCGTCTTTATATAATAAGCGAACACATTTCAGTTTGCAAAACAATTTCCATCGAACGGCACTTCTAAATTTAACCGCAATCTCAACATTAACCTATAAAAATCACCTACAAATGCTAACGGGAGCAACCTGCCACAGAAGCACTAATCAACAAAACTGTCACAGAAAACGGCTTTCACTTAGCATATTGCAAAAACAATCAACAAATATTACTAAATACTTGTAGATATGCACTTAATGGTATGAGCTACACAAGCTTACCACATTGATATGCCACTTATTGCAACTGACACTACGTATTCGCCAGCGCCGCCAGTCAGCTGGAAAATGCAACACCTCAGCGTTGTCTAAATGATTCCATTATAGAAACATGTTAAAAAATTAGCTAAGAGCCTGGTCGTCAACACCCGAGCATATAAATCAAAGTTGCGAAAAAACAACAATAAAACCATGGCAGTGGCATGTGGCAGGATCTGGCGGTAAAGGATGAAGGCATTTTAAATGCGATAGTGCTATGTGCACGTCAATTAAGATACGAAATGGATAGATGCACGACAGACAGGCGACGCGTCGCACAGACGACGGCGAATGCCAGGCGGCGAAGTTGTGGTGTAACAACCTGTCGTCAAGTCGGTCACTTTGTTGTTGAAATGGAGAAATAAAAGTGTCCCCTGATAGCTGCGTACTTTCGTGCTAATTTATACGCCTATTTATAATGTTGGTTCGAGTGCGCGTGTAAGTGTGTCGTACGCATGCGTAGCGTTGTGCGTGGTGCGCGGTAATAACACCCTCAGCGCCAAAAGTAAACAGTAGTGGCGAGTGGCAGCATCATTAGCAGGCAGCAACAGTAGCGAAAACTGTAGATTGAGCTGCCAGTTAGCGGTTAGTATGTCTGTGATTTTGTGGCGTAGATTCTGCTTTGTCATGACGTGCTGAGAAATGTGGGTTTTGATGCTTTATAAAGTTGTTTGGGAGAAAAAGTTGCTGAAGTAGACCCTATCAACACATTGATTTTATACTTTCTTGAAAATTTGAGATATAGGTTCCAAGTTTTGCAGTTTCTGGAATTTCGAGCAAAATTTTTGTTTATGAGTAAAATTTGGTAGAGAAAAATCGTTTTAAATAATTGTGTAATATCAGTACATTGATTACATATTAGATTACTAGTAATGATTACATATAGAATTACAAGTAATGCAAAGATAAGCGTTAAGCGAAAAATTTGCATAGTAATTATGTAAAGCATCAGTAATGATTACATATTTGATTACAAGTAATGTAAAACACAACCAATAACCGAACAATCCTTTTAGGAAAGAATTGTGTAACATATGAGTATCGATTACATATTTTATAAATAGTAATGTAAAAATTGAACGATTACCGAAAAACCTTCAAGTAAAAGAACTACTGAAAGTATCAGTATATCGATTACATATTAGATTACTAGTAATGATTATATATATAATTGTTAAGCGAAAAATTTGCATAGAAATTATGTAAAGCATCAGTAATGATTACATATATGATTACAAGTAATGTAAAAATAAACAATATTTTAGGAAAGAATTGAGCAAGATATGAGTATTGATTACCTATTTGATACTTGATAACTAGTAATGATTACATATATGATTAATATTACCATCAAGATAAGCGGTAATTCAAAAAGTATCAGTTATGATTACTTATTTGATACTAGTGTTGTAGAAAATAAACGATATTCGGACAAATTTCGTACGAAAGAACCAAGGAAATTATTAGTATTTTGATTACATATTTGATTACCATTAATGATACATGTTAAGTAAAAAATCTTGACACGAGATATGTAAAGTATCATTAATGATTAAATATTTGATTACTAATAATATAAAAAATCGATAAAAGAAGAATCTTGAAATTATTTAAAGTTTGTTTATTGTTTAAGTAATGCAAAAATGAGCAATATCAAAACAAAGTAATGTAAAAAAATCAACTTTTTAGAAAAAGATTTGTTTAATATATGTGTATATTTGATAAACAGTAATGATTACATTAAGATTACTAGTACTGTAAAGAATCTGTAATGATCACTTATTTGATTACTAGCAATATCAAAACAACCAACCAACCGAAGAATTATTTAAAGTATCACTAATGATTACATATTTGATTACTAGTAACGAAAAGAATGAAAGTAATGATTATATATATGATTACTAGAAATGTAAAAAATAAACGAAAACCGAAAGGAAAGGACTGTTTAAAGTATGGTTAGTGTATTGATTACATAATTGGTGATCAGTAATGTAAAATAAGCGATTAAATGTATTAAGAAAATAATTATGTGAATTATAGATATTTATTACATACTTGCATATTCTTCAGTAATGTGCAAATAACTTCGAAAGAATTACAAAAAGTATGAGCGTTCATTACAAATTTGATTACTAGTAACGCAAAAAATTACATCACGATAACAGACCAGTCTTTGTGGGATTTAAGATTTCTAAAGTTCCACTTGATGTATTGAAACTTGCCAATTCAACTCATTTTAGAAAGAATATTGAAACTAACACAGAATTAATTTTTGAAATTAAATCAGAGTGAATTCACACTGATATACATATAAAATTTGGAGAAAAATATATGTATATAAAAGTCAAAGAAAATTTCGTTTCTTTTTAACAACAAATCAACTCATATTTTACTCGGCCCCAAGCTATAACAAATTTTTATGTAATTCTATTTAACACACAATTCGAATCGCATTAAGAACGCGAGTGCGCGGCTACTATAGGAAAGCGCTTATAGAAGTGCGCCACGTCCGGAACAAAGCGCGCGCCGCGGCGCCACCAATGCAAACGTCGAACGTGCCGCCGGTGTGCGCCCAGCCATTGACACAATAAAGTGGCACCAAAGAACGCCGCCGCTGCTGACTCCAAGTGTTGGCGCGTGGGCAGCTGTGAACTTACACACAGAAATTATGCCAAGCGCTGAGCATTATAAACGGATATAAGCGCACAATTACGCGCACTTAAAGCTAAATGAAAAGAATTGCATGGAAGAAAAGAAAAACCAATTTTACGAAATCTTGCGCTGACCAGCAGAATTTAATTTTTGCCCAAAAAATCATATTTATTTGTTTATTTATTGAGCGGTTTTGCGCAAAGTTTAGCAACTATTTGCATTTTGTTTGCAATTTATTAGCGTCATAAATCGCATGCGATTTCGCTCAACTGCCATTGCGATAGCGCCGCGGCACGCGAGATGCTGTGACAAACACGATTGCTTATGTGCCGGTGTGTGTGTGTGTGAGTGTAAATGATAAATATTTTTATGAATCACTTGTTTGGCTTTTGTTAGGCGCCTTTGTTCAATGAAATTTTTTGTTTTCATTTTTTCCTACGCTTTGCTTTTGGTGGCTGATGCCTTTTGCCTGCGTCCGTGGTCAAATGTAATGCTGGTAATTATGATGTAGATAATTCTGTGTACAATAATTCACCGAAATGCTAGAAATGTAATTTGCCAGCTGAGCTAATTCGTCGACACAATGCTACTTATGTAAGTTGAGTGATAGGAATCAGTGTCTGCGTGGCTGCAAATGCAAGTGTATGTGTGACAGCTTGTATGTATGTATGTGTGTGATATATTTTGTATATGTTTGTATGTGCGTGCGAGCGGCCGCTTTGGTCCAAGTGTAAGGGATTTTAAACTGATTTAGGTTAATAGCATTGCGATAAGTGCCGCGCAGACACTTTGTGGCATGAAGCAAATTAGTGGTAATATTCGGTGAACTCAATAATTTTTAAGCTGTTAGCTTAATACACGAGATTTTTTCTTTTTTGTATAAAAGCAGATAAACATTGATTGCAAAAGACAGCATTAAAATATATTTTCGGTTTAAATTTTTTTCTGTGTCAGCATAAGATTTAAAAGAGAGGGCTCTATACAACTTAATATTTTTGCAAAAATTAAAAAAAAATCAGTCGGATTAAAACACCTGCGAATTTCTTTAAATAATATCACTTATAGGAACATATTATGCCAGGTTACTTTGTATAAAAGTAATAAATGAAAGCAAAATACAAATTGATGACACAAATTTCAATTCGACTCACCAAATTTTCCTTAAATAATGCAGAAAATTTCCTGAAAATAAAAAGAATAAAAAAGGTGAACATTTAGTTACGAAGAGTTACCACCTGTTTAAACTACTTTTATTAAAATTATTAAAATTTATAAAATATTATAATTTGACCTTATATGTAAATGTCAAGTAAGAAACATGATTTTCGAAAATATTTTTGTGAAGAGAGTTGCCACTTAAATAAAAATTTTTATTCAAAAAAAAAAAAATTACTTATGAATTTAGAAACCATTCGTCATTACAAACAAATTTTATGAAAATAGTTTTGTGAGAAGAGTTGCCACCCAGATAAAATTCTATATTCAAAATAACTATTTACTTATAGATTTAGAAACTCTTGCCACCTAAGTACATTTTTTTATTCAAAAAAACTTATTTACTTATAGATTTAGAAACTTTTCGTCATTGAAATCAAATTTTATGAAACCTTGGTATTGAAAATTTATTGAGAGGGTTGCCAATTACTTTAATTTTTAAATCAAATAAATTGTTTTGATAGCTTCAATATTTATTAATATTATTTAAATATTTTTATTAAAATTATTAAAACTTATAAAATATTATAATTTGATATTGAGCTGAAGATTTGTAAGATAAATGACATTTGCAAATATTTTTTGAAGAGAGTTGCCACCTAACAAAATTCTACATAAAAAAAAATTCTTATATTTCTGGAAACTCTTCGTCATCGCAATAAAATTTTATGAAAATATTTTTGTGAAAAAAGTTACCACCCTGATAAAATTCTAATTAAAAAAAAAATTATTTACTTATAGATTTAGAAACTGTTCGTTATTTAAATCAAATCTTATGAAAATTTGCTAATGAAAATATATTGAGAGTGTTGCCACCTGAAGTTTAAAATCAAAGAAATGTTTTTGATAACTTAAATAGTGACAACAACTTAAATATAATTAATTTGTTTATTAATAAATATTTAGTTTTGTTTCCTTGTCTATAATTTTAATTATTATTTTTTATTTTTTCAATTATTCATAATAATTTATTTTAAAAGATATATGAAACATATTTTTCTCATTTAAGACAAGATTACTGCAAGTTTTTTTCATCTGCACAATTGCTCTAATCAAGCTCCACCCGCAACAATAGCCACTCAGGTACCTGTTTACTTAACGCAAACAAAAGACTTAAGACACGAACTTGTCAAACAAGAGCCAGTGCAATTAAACAGCTAACGATTATAATTCGCACCGAAAGCAAGTCAGCAGCTGACAAAAAAAGAGAACAGAAAACAAAAAAAACAAAAACTGACAAGAATTAAGCTAACTTGACAGACCAAAAAAGAATTCCGCTAACTACTTTGGCAAATTTAAATTACTTCTTTTGGTATTTTTTTCAGCTGCATATAATTCAATTTATTTACTCTTGACTACCTCTATTTACTTGCAGTTCACTTGCGCACGCCGCGTCGTAACTGTCAGGTGCCGCTTTACGCTTACGGTGCGCCCTGTTGAGGGGGTGTTGAGTTTTTTCCATTAATTGTCACAATGTCGCGGCAAACACAGCAAATACATCGATATTATTTACTTACTTTTTCTTTATGTTAGCCAAAAACAAAAAAGCATTTGCAAGCGAAATAGTAATGAACTTGGCTTTGGTATTAGTGGCGTTTCTGTTTTCTAGCAGCATTCTAGCTGCCAATTTTTTTGTGTGGTCACATTTGTTACTTTTCATGTTTGTTCGTTTGCGCATTTCCTTTTTTGGGCTTGTAACGCGTTTTTGATCACCTTTCCGCTTCTTGAGGCACTCTTAATACACCCTTGCAACCCGCCTTGCAAGTACGATTTCACAGTGGTTGGCTGAGTTGAATTGATCCTTATCAGGCATCACGAATATTTGTTCTCCAACCTGAGGAAGTTGTGTTGTGTTGTAGTGAATTCGCTTGTTGTTGCTACTATTGTTGTTATTTGAGTTGTTTTCTTTA
Organism: Bactrocera zonata; assembly: GCA_037783105.1. Classification (NCBI taxonomy): domain Eukaryota; kingdom Metazoa; phylum Arthropoda; class Insecta; order Diptera; family Tephritidae; genus Bactrocera; species Bactrocera zonata. Next base: position 207,074 of record JBAWJQ010001723.1, read on the forward strand.
GCGCACTTGTATATTGGCACTGTCGCGGAGAGAAGTTTACTGGAGATTTTTTCTAAGTGTACGGAATTTATTCCATTTCTTTTTGTATGTAGAAAAAGTCATTTTCAATTATTCTTGGAGAGTAATTTCAAGCCAAGTGTGGGAATAGTATTTGTACTACAATATATATTTTAAAGAAATATAACTAGAAATCTGTAAAAGTATATCTAGAAGAATACCCTTTCGTTCCTAGTGTCTGTTTACTTTTTTTTGGCGTCTTTCCTGGAAATCCTATCTTTGCATTATTCAGTGGCGATACCACTTGTAACCGTACGAAGGAGAGTTATATTATTTCCTAGAAAGCCTTGTGAAACTCGCACCTATAAAATATGCTTTTTGGAGTACGCAGGCAAATTGAGCATATTTCGAAGCCAATTTGCTTAGATTCAACAAGAAGAAGATATATTCGAATAATTTTTTTCATGAGGATTCTCTTTGTTATCGCTAGAAATAGTATCACTAGATATTATTTAAGTTGACGCACGTTTTAGCAGAGAGATAGAGGATCTATTCCAGTTACAGAGTTGCCACCAGTTTGAAAATGTAAAGCCTGAAAAATGTATAATATAACATACTTAAAAATTTTATAAAGTCATATTGAGTTCTCGAAAAAGTGTGCGTAAGAAGGCAAATGAAAAAAAAGTTAAGAGGAGTTGCCATCTGCTTAAGATATTTTCTTTTATATATGTAGGTACATTGCATAAGCCAAAATTCATACATTGCCATATTGAATTCCAAAACAATATACAGCAAAGAAGGCAGTTGAACATCCAGTTAAGAAGGGTTGCCACTTGTTCAAAATTTGTTTATTAAAATTTAATGTATAAGATAAATAATACACAATGTCTTATTGAGTTCTAAAACAAAATACGGCAAAGAAAACAGGTAAACATATGGTTAAAGAGGGTTGCCACCTGTTTGAAGTATTTTTTTTTTAAACAAAATGTTTATATGTATACAAGATAAACATTCAGTAATTCCTTTTTGTATTCTAAAACAAAATATGCGTAAAAAGATAAATGAAAAAGTCTTGCCACCTGTTTTAAATAATTTTATACAAATTAATAAAACGAATAACATGTTACAATTTGAGCTCGCGCTGTATGTGTTTAAGATAGATAACTTTTGAAAACATTTTTCGAAAAAAACCTGCCATCCAGATAAAATTTTTTATAAAAAATAAATAATTTATAGATTAAAGAACCCTTCGTTATTAATAACAAATTGTATGAATTTGTGCTATTGAAAATATAATGTGTGGTATTGCCATCTTCTTAAAGCTTTAAATCAAATAATTTTTTTTCATAATTCAATACTGCAATATAAGTACCCAATTTAAAATATTTCAGAAATTTTACAATTGAAAATTGTGTTTGAGCAGAGTTCCCATCTATTCGAAATGTTCAACCGTAAGAAATGTACAAGACCAATAAGCTATACTATATGGATATCAAAACTGATAAAGACCAGGCTTTGAAAATATGCAATAAAGAGGCTTGCCATGTATTTAGAAAATTTGATAATTGCAAATATTCATGATCTTTTTAAAAGTATTTAACATAATATTTGGCTAAATAAATTATTGGGACGATATGGCTTCCTGTTTTTAAAGATTGAGGCAAGGGATCTCAGCTTCATAAAACGCAAATATGAGAACACACAGAAGAATTACTAGTCGCCAAAGCCCTAACATTTCCCGCAACACATTAAAGTGAACGTATGCAAATATATCACCAATACAACAAAAAAAAGACTGCAAAATAAAATAATAATTTTTTTTTCGACTGAAAATCAGGCAAATATTAGAGAAATAAATTGCAGCGCAAATGACCATACAAATTGGCGTAAACGAAAAGTCCATTAAGGCGCTGAAAAATTAATTTAATTAAGAACATTTGTAAAAAAGCAGCATAAATTTGTAAGGCAATTTGCTGTTTAATTGACAGAACATTAAGGCTAAATGCAACCGCTGCGACAGAGCAGTTTAAGCCAAAATTAAAAAAAAAAAACATATTTAAATAAAAAAAAAACAATTAAAAAAAAATTTAAAAACACACACCGGTTCGAAAATGCACTAATAAATAAACTGCAAACGAAAAAACTACTCGCAACACATGGTGAACGCGAAAAATACGAGGCGCACAAACAAAAATTTATTTTCGCTAATAAAATCATAAACAACAAAGTGCCTAAGACAGCGAGAAACGAGCTAAATCACAACAAGAAAATATCAGTCAGTGGAAAAATATAGAAAATCGCAAAAAAAAGAGCAAAAAGGCAAAATAAATAAATCTAGAGACACACGCTCGTGCATTTGTGACTCATGCGCCAGTCTGACTTGGACAGCGCAAATAGACGCGTTGCAGACATGCAACCAAGACATACTCCATGAGGCAGTCAGTCATAGACCGGCAGCCGGTGAGCCGGTTTGACAAATAGTAAAAAAAAGCAAAAAAAAAACATAAATAAATAAATAAAGCTATAAAATAATTGCTTAGTGATTGTTTTGCATTGAACTCTTTCATTAGAGATTTAATATTGTAGAAAACACAATATCCAAAAACTTTTTTACTTTCATAATATCATATGAGAATCAAATATGAGTATTAAGATTTAACATAACAGAAGAACGAAATCTTTTCTTCTAAGGATTTATTCAAGGATGGCTCGAGAAGCAGTTAGTGCACAAAAAAATCAAAACTTTTCGAAAAATGACGGTTTATGTGACATTATGTTTTCTTTTTGTTCGATATCCTTGACCCGGTAATGTTCAATATCTTCTTCCGTTTAAAAAAATCATTCTCTGGAGATCTGCGTTTGTAGCAATCTTTGACAGCAAGAACATTGCCATTGGATCTCAATCCGCCAAATGGAGGAGCCTAATATAAAGCAGCACTTCCTCTCCTAATAAGCAAATTTTCCCTTCTATAAATTTGACCATTTCCTTTGCTGTTCGGAGTCAACTTAGGCCAATAATTATAAAGTGTAGAGTTTCAAGGACCTTTTTGTTTCATTCTTCTCCATTTAGTCCGTATAGATCTCACCTCGCGAATACCAGAAAATTTAAGTTTTACCGAAAGAACAGTCTTCAGACAAGCCGGCTCTTGATTGATCTCTGGGGAGTACCAGTGGATTCACGCTTCAATCGTCATATAAAGCAGAAAGTTAATCAAATTTCTCTTAAATAACATCAAACGGAGCTTTCAAATGACATCGGGGGTTGTTGTTGTTGTTCGTATTGCACAAATACTCGTCGTGGGGAAAGCTTTCATGTAGGATATGCCCGCGTCCTTCTGTCGGCAGTATGTCAGTATGAATCGCGGACATCTGCTTTAAGACACTATGGCGTATAATACTTAGTGGCTTATTTCGGCTCTGACTTATTTTACTATCCTCGTACAATTCCCCCAGCGGACAGGGAGTAGAATTTGCCTTGTTTTTGACAAATGTTACTAATTATTGAGTTTGATGGTTGCTCAACTGGGATTGCGAGCAGTTAGCCCTTGAAGCTCGCTCCAATCTGCTCATGGGTAACGTCTAAAATTGAGAGCTCGACTGTATCTGCCAAGAGTAGGCTCGTAAAAAACAATGTGATCCAAATGTTTTCAAGGCAACCCATGGAGATTTAGTCGAATTTTTATTAAATAATCTCAAAGGCTGATGACTTATTGAAAACCACACAATGGACGTATCTTTGGAGGCATAGTATAACTCAAAAGATTTTCGAATCAGAAATAACGATTAAAACTAATAGATTTATATGGACATAACATAGTCAACTAACTAAAAATTAAACCAGCATGTAGGCAACAAAATAGTTCACAATCTCTCCACTTTACTCTCCACATAATACACAAATTCGTTGGTAATTTAATACTTACCAAGTACCTGCACGCTTCCGCATTGAGTGAGCACGTTTTCGCACAGCCAAAGAAAGGCGAACGAAAGGCAAAAAATAATAATAAAAAACACTTAAAAGTTGAACCGAACAAAAAAGCAAAAAACTCAACCGAAAAATGCGATTTTAGCGAATTTATGATGATTTGGAGCAGCGATGCCCAATTGGCGCTGCCGGTTGGGGCGACATCTTCGGCAATACGGTAGCGCATGGGGTCAACGGGTAAATCACGAGCGGGCGCACGCCTGCACCGCCGATTTAGTGGACATGAGCAACGCGGAACGCTTAAGTGGACCAAAATTATAATGAAACGTGCTTAGGAATCGCAAATTACGCGCCGCCGACTGCCGCAATTGTCTTAAAAGCATATAAATATTTAACAGTGCGGCGCTGGCTAAGCGATGTTGTGAAATGTACAAATATGGCGCAGCCGTGGAATTCAAAGGGACCAAAAAGTTTACGATAGAAAAAGGCACTGTGCGCTGCTCAGCAACAAATACAACTTGCAGTGGCATGGCAGTGCAGGGCTGGAAGACAACAGAAAAGCGAGACCCTGCACCTGGCGGCCAATTAGTGCAATTATTAAAAATCCATAAACGCTCAGAATTACATAGTTTTTATTATCGCATAATTGTCGCGCAAGCACAGCGCACTTCACGTTGTGGATTTCCTTGTTTTTTACTTTCTCGGCTGTGCGTTTGTTGCTGTGTACTGCACAGAGACCAGGCGTTGTGTGACACATTTACAGTGGCATAAACCCATAAAATGGCATTGCCAGCGTTCGGCCTCACTGCTGTTGTTGCATTGGGTGGCGGCTCTTGGGTGTTGCTGGCAATAAAATGTTATTTTGTTGCTTTTGTACTAGTAAAATGTGCAACAATCGCCTGTGGCAAGTATTATTTGTTGTTACTGCCGCCACTAATGATTCAGCGAACACTTGATGATGCTGTTGGTGATAATGACACTGAGTGCTGTGGGCTGTGCCTGGTGCAAAATGCTCTAATTGGCGGCAAGCGTGAACAGGTAGTACTTTTATGGTGCCTATCTTTTTTTAGGAAAGGTGAAAAACTAAGCTGAAAGTCTCTCAAGTGTAGCGCGGTGGCAAAACTATGACAATTCGAGATTGTAGGCATATGTATATAATAATGTTGAAAACGAACACATAAGCATGGAATTAGTACTTTTGTAACCTGGTGGACTAGATTTCTAAACTCTAAATATATGCGCATGAAGGGTTCAACTCGAATAATACTCGAAATTTGCCAAATCAGATTTGTTTTTGAATGATATCCAACTATTGGACTTGCTAACTATCGGACCATATCAATATGGGACCCAGAAAATCATTTTTGGTACGTATGGGCCTCCCAATTTTGTAGGCCAAAGAGTAAAGGTTTTGGTATGCATTATTCTTCGTGACGGTTATCTCAGACAAACACATCAACACAATATTATTCTATAAGTTTTTTGATTTTTTTTCAAGAATGTTGTAGGAAATTTTAAGAGCCACTATGGGACGCTCACTGTACCCGAAGCAGTAATCATTTTATATCAACATCTTCCACCTTAAATTTGCAAAACATTTGCATTGACTTATAATAGTAAGTTTTTATGGGATTGATTCAAACTTTTCAGCCTTCCTGTAATAATATTTTAAACAACTGAAGTTCAAACCCACGATTAACATAGAAGAAACCAAGTAATTGGGATAAAAAGTAAGGCATCAGAGGTTTATCGATTTCCATTTATTCTTACTTAATATAATTCTGTAATCTGTTTGTCTTTTATTTCGTTATAACATTACTGAGTATAGAAAGCACTGAAATTAGAGAAAATGTTTGAAGACCTTGTGTCCTTAAAGGGTTAGGTGGGTTTGGAAACTTTAAAAAATCTATTAAGATATTCTCTCAAAATTTTAAATCGGTCCGAGTAAAGTTCTAAGTTCTACAGACTCTTCGGAAGTTCCGCCCATCAGACCACGTCGGTGTAGCGCACCGCACCGGTATAAAGCATTTTTCTCAAAACTCCATTCTTTAAGTCGGTGGACATGATTTCTCGAAAAGTTATATACGGATTTAGTTCGAAGTGTGTACACATCTTTAAAATAACATTATCTAATTATTGAAGGCAGGAGTTTTTTCATTACAATTTATTTTTTTAACTCAAAAATGGCGAAAATTTTACCAAAAAATGAGATTTTTGTTCAAAGTCTAAGAAAAAATTAAAATTTTAATTTTGCTTCCTTCGTTTAAACACGAGATTTTTATAACGGGTGATTTTTTTGAGGTTAGGATTTTCATGCAGTAGTATTTGACAGATCACGTGGGATGTCAGACATGGTGTCAAAGAGAAAGATGCTCAGTATGCTTTGACATTTCATCATGAATAGACTTACTAACGAGCAACGCTTGCAAATCATTGAATTTTATTACCAAAATCAGTGTTCGGTTCGAAATGTGTTTCGCGTCCGTGTCCGATGAGCGATGAGGCTCATTTCTGGTTGAATGGCTACGTAAATAAGCAAAATTGCCGCATTTGGGGTGAAGAGCAACCAGAAGCCGTTCAAGAACTGCCCATGCATCCCGAAAAATGCACTGTTTGGTGTGGTTTGTACGCTGGTGGAATCATTGGACCGTATTTTTTCAAAGATGCTGTTGGACGCAACGTTACGGTGAATGGCGATCGCTATCGTTCGATGCTAACAAACTTTTTGTTGCCAAAAATGGAAGAACTGAACTTGGTTGACATGTGGTTTCAACAAGATGGCGCTACATGCCACACAGCTCGCGATTCTATGGCCATTTTGAGGGAAAACTTCGGACAACAATTCATCTCAAGAAATGGACCCGTAAGTTGGCCACCAAGATCATGCGATTTAACGCCTTTAGACTATTTTTTGTGGGGCTACGTCAAGTCTAAAGTCTACAGAAATAAGCCAGCAACTATTCCAGCTTTGGAAGACAACATTTCCGAAGAAATTCGGGCTATTCCGGCCGAAATGCTCGAAAAAGTTGCCCAAAATTGGACTTTCCGAATGGACCACCTAAGACGCAGCCGCGGTCAACATTTAAATGAAATTATCTTCAAAAAGTAAATGTCATGAACCAATCTAACGTTTCAAATAAAGAACCGATGAGATTTTGCAAATTTTATGCGTTTTTTTTTTTAAAAAAGTTATCAAGCTCTTAAAAAATCACCCTATACAAGTATGTATATGTACTAAAGGACTATTTTTTTTAATTTTAGATGAAGCAATAATAAGTTATGCTGTCCACGGCAAGAGCACTCTGTTTGTGAAACACTCAAGGATATAAGGTCTGAACGGCTAAACCTTGAAGATTTTTTTATCAAAATTTCAGGAGGCATTGTTCAAATACGTACCGTTGATATGCCATACACTTGCCATATGCTTGTATTATATCTTTGAAATATATGATTGTTCAGCATGAAACCGACCTAAATCCTTAAGTTTAAGAGTAGTTATCAAGAAAAATTATAGCTTTTTCCTTCTACGCAAGCAGTTTACTAATTGTTATATAAACATGCTCGAGTTCTATGATTATTTTTTATTGCAACTCCTTGTTTAGTATATTAATAGAAACCCACAAAATGTCTTTTTTCACCCAGAACAAAAGTATTTTACTTCTTATAATACTCAATGTATATATTCACTGCTAAATGAAGACTATTTGAGGAGTTGAAGATAGTTACGCTCCATAGTTAAACATTCAGTTTTTAAATATAACTGGCTTAGCAGCTTCAGCTTTTCTCTTACAGAGTCAATGATTTTATTTGTTTTCTATATTTGGGTATACAATTTATTATTCATTCATCTTTGATTGCCAATCATTTTCTAACACAAAAATATAATAAAATGTATTCTCCTGAATTCATATATATATAATGTATATACATATTACGTATTACGAAACTTTGCTTAATATTAATGAGTTGCACTCACCCGAATGTTTCCGTAACATTTGTGGTTCTCCACAAACAAACTGTTCGCATAGTCGTTATCGCCAAGGCGAGCTTCCTATAAAATCTTATTTATGCTAGAATATGAAACGTTATTTACCGAGAAATAACAGAGTCAATTATATTTTGGGAAACGCTTATCACAATTCAAAATAAGCAGAAATAATGTTTATTCATACATTCAAAAAACTGCATTGAGATATTGTTTCACGTATAAATACATATGTACATATATAGGAAAAATTATATGAATGGAGATTTCGATGCAAGCAGGAAATCGTATGCGTTTTACCGTGGAATTTTTTTGAAGTGCATCAAAGAATTTTTTTTCTTTGAAAAGAATTGAACCCTTGAAGTCTTTAATTTAAAAAGTATTTAAGAAATTGAGGAGCAAAATTCTGTATTACTACTGTGGGCAAAAAGAGGTTTTTTATTTAAATTTCACGCGGAAATCTATTGTTCATAGAGAATCGGGTACGCGTTGGCGACGTACCATATCCAGGACGGCCATAAAAGTCAACTGATGATCAAAAGCTCAATAAAATAAAAAAATTGGTACTTGGGAATCGACGATGAACAGTCAGAAATGAAACTGATATCAGTGAAAACCAATTTGAAAACTCAATTGAGCTTAAGGCAATGCTTTCCGCCTACCAGGATGTCATGAAATGTATTACGATTGTCAAGCAGTCGCGGTTCCATGTTTACGATCCAGAAGCAAACGATCAATCGCCCGAATATCGTGGCAAAGAAGTCGAAAAAACTATTGTTTTAGCTCAGTGTGACTTCTGGCTGTACAGCAAACTCAAACGACCGTTCCGGAAGAACCGGTTCGAGTGTTTCGAGGATTGAAAAAAAAAACCTTGGAACAAGTTTAGGGGAATTATTTCATGTCGTCATAGATTTTGAAGAATAAATTAAGAATTTTAAAACTAAGAACAATTTACTTATAGTAGTATGCTCCAATCAAGGATTCTATATTCTTAGCTAAGAATTTAAAAGAAATAAGAGTTTCATCTCAGATAAAAATCCACAATGTAAATTATTCCTAGTGGGAAGGTATGGAAAATAAATCTTATTATGTAGTGAATGGATACAAGTATATCAATTACAACAAAAAATGAGCGAAAGAAAAGAGGGATGCGATAATTTGGAACCTTAAATTTAATAAGAATATGGAAGGTCAAGTTCGACCGAAACCGAATTATTATAATATAGCATGCTTTTTAAGAAAAATTTTATGTACATAAAATACATAGGAGACAATTCTAGTGAACACGGACGCCACCTAACAAAACCGGCTTTATCTCCGAAAATAAGTGGAATTTTGAAAAATCCTTCCAAGGTCATATTTTTGAAAGTCTAAACTTTAAATATATGAAAAAAATTGAAGTTTTCAAAATTCTAGCGTAGAATAAACCCTTAAGAAAAAATAATGTTGGTTGGTTATGGCACTTTCTTTCATTTTAGAGAATATCCTAATATATGAATAAGAGCTGCTTTCATTCTTGAAAGATTTCGACAATTTGTAAAACGATAATAAGGAACGTGTCAAAGCTTACCGATTCAAACTAGGTTAGATCGTCGAATTAACAGCCCTTTGTCGCATGAAATCCAGGTCAATTTAGATTACTAAGAACCGACTGTCGTTGGAATTAATGGAGTGCGTTAATTGGGTCTAGCTCAGTGAGATTAAGTAGTTTATGAGTACAATAAAATCTTCCCTGAGTTTGTGATAATTTTGAAAAAAAAAAAAAAATAAAATAAATAAAAATCATTTTTATTTATCATTAGACCCTGTCATGCATTTTCTTAAAATATCACATGTGTCATTGCATTTGCGATACCAAAGAACCAAGAGTGAATCAGAGATGGGCTGATAGTCATTGGTTGCGAAAATAACTTGACTCGTCACTCATTGCATAAAAATATAAGTGTATAACAAGTGGCGAGGGTATAAAAACTAACTGAAAGTTTGGCAATCTCCGAAAAAGCTGTGGTTTACATAAATAATTTGATAAAATTAGTTGCTGCCTTTAAGTTTCTAAAATCAGTTGTATTTTAAGCGCGACGCGCAATTCATTATTTTTCCGTTTTTATCGTGGAACCGAAAAATGTTAAACTCAACGCGTATTCAAATTCTAGTGCTGTTCTTCTATATAGTAGCAATTTGTAGGCAACCGCACGCCAGCGGTTTCAAAATCGAGGATTGCAGGGCATTGAATGAAACGGCCAACGTCACATGCTACACACCTGACAAGCAGCAATTCAACATCGATTTTAGTAATGAGGAGCATATCAAGATCTACATCTTCCAGGACAAGGAGTCCAACACTTCGACAATATTTTTGACATGCCAAGGCAGTGATGAGGAAGTTTTGCACATCAGCGATAATCTGCCGAGGTTGTCATTGGAGCGCGCCAAGCTTATCACAATAGATGGCTGCTTACCTTTCGAGGGTATATTTAAGCGGCTTGGTCTCAGCGTAGGCACGCAAGTGAAGCTACAACGTGGCGTTACAGATTTGCTACTTAAGCGCGAATACCTCAGCAGTCTAACGAAGGTCAAGAGTTTTCTGCTTGGCGGCTTCGAAGCGCTGGACGAGCATGTGCTGGCAGGTTTTGAGAATTTAGAGACACTTGAATTGACGCGTATAAAGGCAGCGTTGCCAAGCGGTCTGCTGGCGCCAGTCAGCGCGCACTTAACGCAACTAAATATGCGCGAGAATGGCATGACAACGCCGACAAAGGGACTTTTCACGTCGCTACAACAGCTCGATGCGCTCGATTTGAGCTATAATGTATTGACCACTATACCGTCGGGTACCTTCGATCAACTGTACAATCTAACCGTGTTGGATTTGAGCAGTAATCACTTAAGTCACCTGCCAGCTGACGCCTTCCGATCGTTACGTAAACTCAAGCGTCTCTTCCTCTCCTACAATCGCATACAGCAATTGGAGCCGAACACATTTGTGGCGCTCTCCGCCTTGCAGGATCTCAAATTGGATAATAATATACTAGATATCGCGGCATCCGTGGCCTGTAGCATCTTCGATGGACTCCACAGCCTGGAATATATGGAGTTAAACAATAATTCGTTGAGCGTTTACTGTCTACCGAACAATATGCGCTCGGTGAACGTAGACCTGTCGTTTAATAGACTGAAAACATTATTGCTACCGCCTGGCGAGAGCGAGCCACACCAGTTGGTCAACTTAAATGTGCGCCATAATCAGCTGCAGTATCTCAGCGATGAGACCTTGCAATATCTACACGACTCACTGGCGCAACTATCGTTTGCGCACAATCCTTGGCAATGCGATACTGCGTCATTCTTGTGGTTGGACTTTTTAAAACTGAATAGCAGACGTATCATGGACTTGGCGGAAGTGGACTGTTTCAATGATAATGCGTACTGGAATGTAATCCTATTCAAGTCCAGCAATGTCTGTAAATCAGTGACCTCACTCTATTATATAATCGCTATTGCGGCTGTGTCCGCACTGGCAGTGACGGCACTGATAGCGGCGGTGTTCTACAAGCGCAAAGCGATAAAGAGAGTGGAGAATTTGAAGAGCCCAAAGCATGTTGAAAATACGTACGAAAATGTGGGATTACATACGTAAATTATTTTAAATATTTAATAATTTTTGGCTTATTTTGAACGAATTTTTCCAAATTATGAGCTGTTGAAAATATATAGTCAAACATTTATTGTAGAAAGCTTGTGTTGTTTGCGACGAATGCTATTTTTTGTAAAATAAATTTAATAAAAAACTGTAATATTAAATCCTTCAGTTTACTGTAGTAAAATGGATGAATTTATGAATAAAAATAAATTTACTCATTCAAACTGTTGGAAAAATATTATAGCCAATCTTGGCTATAACAACCGAAATTACTATATATACTATCTTCAAAAGGGTAATGGAATCAAGAACTGTTTTGGAAACTAAGTTCAAAATCGTTTACAACATGATTACTTTAAACTGAGTCGAATTTCAAGTACTGGTAGTTTAGACTACATTCAGACACAGCAACTTTTCTCATGGTGACTCGCAGTGTATTTGGATAGAGCGACAAGTTTTCAGTTCACTGCCATTAGAATTTGAGAAAATAATATAAATAAAATACCAAAAATAATTTGATAGAAGTTGCTCCATCGGAACTCAGCAAACAACGGTTATAGAGAAATATATAGATTGAGCTTAGACGTATGAGTAAAATGGTTGCATAGAAACAGGTTTTTCAATAGGCACGCTACAAAAGTATACCAATAGGGATAGCAAACGAGCGCTACGGCCAATCAACAATTGAGCGTCTAGTATAAAAATTCGAATCCACAGGGACAGCACAAAATGTTCCCGTACCAATGAGACAAAAAAGTGCTCATAGTATCGAGAATATTAGTGCCACTAGCGCTTCAATTGAGGAAGATCCAAATCAGTTTTTCACACGCCGTTCGCAAACATTGGACATCTCTCAGACGTTATTGTGGAGAACTTTGTGAAAAGATCTTGTCCAACATCCTTACAAGATCAAATTGACACAAGAACTGAAGCCGCTACAACCAGAATCGTCGTATGTTCGTGAGTTGGGCTGAGCAACAACTTGAAAATCATTCCGTTTTTCATTGAAAAATCATCTTTCGCGATGAGGCTCATTTCTGGCTACGTCAAAAAGCAATATATGCGTTATTGGTCAGTCAGCAATTCACACGTACTCAATGAGTTAGCATTGCATCCCCAAAAAATTACGGTTTGGTGCCTCCTTGGATTGTGTTGATCAAGAACGGCACATTACTGTGAATTTGAAACGCTACCGATCAATGACAGTCGAATATTTTTGGTCCGAATTGTATGATATGAACTTGTACAATATGTGGTTCTAATAGGACCGCGCCACAAGCCACACAGCGAATGTCACAATCGATTTATTGAAAATCAAGTTTGGAGAACGTGTTATCTCACGAAATGGCCCAGTCGGTTGGTCGCCTCCGTCGTGCGACTTGACGCTGTTAGACTATTTTCTGAGAGGCTACGTCAAGTCTATGGTCTATGCCAACAAACCAGCAACGACTGATGAACTTCGTACGAATATCGAACATGAAAGTGCAGCAGTATCGGCCGATTTATGCTTGAAAACCCTTTAAAATTGGGTACAACATCTGAACTTCTGCAAGCGTACTCGTGGTGGTCAAGCAAAAGAAACCGAGTTCCATACATAATAGTATCGAATGTACTTTCACTTTTGTAGCGCTCTTATTTCAAAACACGTTATATCATACTATTGATGTGGTTATCACAGCTTCACTATTTTTCTTTTGATCAGAGACCAGTCCAAAACTGTACGTGTTTTCTAAAGTCATACCGCGCTAGATCCATGCATATCATAGAAACTATACTGTCTCTGCATTACTCTCAAAAAATCTTTATTTAACCCAATCACTTTTTTACTTAAATGTTTCACTTTTTTAGCCAAATAGGTCATAACTGCTTTGAGCCATAGCAGACTAAATAATCAGAAAAATAGGTGAAAGTTTATACGACGTTACTCTCATGTTTAATGGAACAAAGCTTAAACAACTTGGACTTGAAATATACAGCATTTTACCTGAATAAGCGGGAGATATAAAAAATGTTTCGGAATTGTGATAGTTTCAAATATCTTGAAGCCGATAGATGGCATTCAACTAAACACTTCAACTTCTGTTATCGCAGGTAGCTTATCTTTGATTATACTCGTATGTATATTCTAACTTGATTAAGGCTTCCAATGTGCTTTTGTATCTTTCTTCCTAAATTATTAAACCATTTGAGCATTTTAGACATTTGAATAAAGATTAAGAAACTATTTGAATTCTCGGAACCCTATGGAAAACTTTAATGTAAATATTTCTAGCCATGTTGTTTGATATAAATAGTCTTCAGGACGAATGAAGTTTATTTAAAGAACAAAAATGTTATTTTATGATTATCTTTATCTCAATTTTGAACGAACAGTTCGAATGAAAGCTATTTGCTATGATTCTAAAAATGTTATTGCCTTGCAAGCTTCGTGAAAGTGTTCTATGCAAGGGCTTCATATCGAACACTGAATTTTTATCAATGCTCCGAATATAACCGTACGCACAATTTCAGGTTAGCATATAATAGACAACTCATTATTGGTCCCAATTTACTTCGATCTGCCGAGAAAGCTTTGACAAAGCATTAAAGATTTCTTGTTGTTCTCCTGTATCATTCGCTTCGGATTTATTCAAATGCAGAAAGCAGCGTACTTTAAAGACTATCTTACTCTAATCTTTGGTGATTGATTATTTTCATGAAGTCTACATGCGATTGAGGTCCTGACCCGCTTTTTTCGTCAAGTCGAGTTTTTTCATTTTTATCTGTAAATACTTTACGAAGTTCCGACTTCCAATATCTACTATTACCAAAGGCTTGATTATTTAGAGGGAAAATGGTGTGAAATAAAGCACTAACGTTATTTAGGGATTCAAGTCAAATGAAAATAATGTTCCCACCTACATATATTAGAAGGTAGGTTATAAAATTTTAAGAGCGTAAAAACTAATTGAGCAATTTTAATCGCTTTAACGGAAAAACACTTCAAATAAACCATGCAAAACACGCAATTAAAAAAGTTTCTCATGAAAACCCCAAAAAACACTTTAATTACATACACATATGTATGTATTTATACCGTTAAACCCACCTAAGCGCAAATTAGTTGCAACATTTATCGCCTATAAATCGAAATAATTGCATTTAAAGAGCAGACACAGCATATAATACAAACTAATATACACCAGCGAGTGTGTGTGTATGAATGCGTCTACGTATTTACAGTGCTGTTCGCAACAGTTGCATAAATGAAGAATGATGAGCTGTTGATAATTGAGAAACCAGCAAAATGTGAAATTTACGCATAACAAAATACAAAACAATATTGAACACTTCAGCGGCAGGCGAACGAGCGCACAATGGAGGGTGCTTCAAAGGACCGCTCGGTAAGGACTAAGCAATTGCCAGCAAGGGTGTGTGTGTTTGTGCGTGAGTGGCGAGGTTGGGAAATAGCTAAAACAGCAAATAATGATAGCAACAGTAACAAACACATATAATTGTACAAAATAAAGTGTTTGTTGTTAAAAGGATGCCAGCAAGGGATGATCCTTAACGCTAATCGCAAATAAAAAGCAATGCAAGCTACACAAAATAACACAAATAAATGAGCATAAATCGAGCGACACACACACACAGCTCACACGCAGAGATCACACCCCCGTTAGCGCCGCGCTGCAATTAATAACCTCGGCAAAGCCCGAAATGAGTTGCAGCAAAAGCTGAGACAGCCGAGGGGCAGCAGACGTCGCTTGCAACCCTCGCGCTGATGATGAGCCATGACCAAACGAGCGAGCGCTGCTGGGCTATTGTTGTTTCGATGACTGCGCGGAGACATCAGCAACACTTCCGAGTAAGTGAATCGGGTATTTGTTGTTGCAGGCAAAACGTGGGAAAGTTTTTGCGCAGCAGACGCAGAGACGACGCATCCGCGTGCCTGCCACATAGTGGGTTGATTGGGGTATGCGCTTTCGAGAGACTCGAGCGCTTGTAGGCACGAAGTGACTAACGACCGCGCAGCCACCAGCCAGCGACCAGCATGCACCAGCGATCAATGCCATCAACCGGCACTTCAATATGCTACAGTGTTGTTTCAAGTGCTCGTGCGCGCGTGTGTCTGTGTGCTTGTGTGCGCCCATTGTAACGGTTTAATTTTTAATGCCACATCCTTGTGTTATCCTTGCCACTTATCTGCGATTGTTGCGTCGTTTGCGTTTCGTTTCATCGTGGTTTTATTATCGGCAGGCAAGTGATTGCCGCATTGGTTGCAAGCACTGTGTGCCGCACTTGGTTGGGTGTGGTGTGGTGTGGGAACGTTTCCGTTTGTGAACTAACAATGGTTGAGCATATGCTTTTCCGGCCATCTTACTCTCATCCCTCACCATATTTCTCCTTTAATCATCACTCAGCGTCGTTGTGTTTGCATTTAATGGGTTTTTGAATTTTCCACACAGTCGTGATGTTGCATTTTTATTTGCGCTTCTCTCTTTTGACACTTTCTGGCTACCGCTGCGCGTCAACAAAACTAAGTGCGTGTGCACTATCAATTTGATATTTTGCATGCTTTTACTTCATCCGGCAGCATCTTCAAGCGCTTCATTTGCACGCCGCGGCACGCCAGGTCATGTGTGGCGTGCAGCTTATGCACGTGTCGCGCCGAACACCCCCGCGGGTGTATCTACTCGCTGTGTACTTTGCAGCGTATGCTACCTGTCACATCCACGCACTGAGGCACTTTGCGCCACTCGCCGCCCGAGTATTGCAAATAAAATAAATTAATATTTTCTTTAGTCGCCATGGGTCGAGAGTTATCCTCGGCTCTTGTTCGTTGGAATTGGCGGATGGCACGCATTAAAGTTTATGATGAGATTGTTAAGCGACAGGAAGTGATAAGCTGTGTGCGCAAGGTGGGGTTCGAGTATATCTGAGAGTACACTCGGAAAAAATTAGTGAAACATTTGGACTTATTGCTGCGAATTGGAAGGGATAAGTATAGAATAAGAGATTAGAGAGGAGTTTATGACTCTGGTAGGACAGTCTTTAAGAAGAATTCTACAACGTTTTATATAATAACAATTGGAGGAATAGTAATTAATAAGACAGGGCGGAAATTTCCAAGTACTCTCTCGGAATTCCATTGTACAGCATATGATAGACTGATGTTGAAACATCTCGGCCGCCATACCTTTAACGAACTGGGTGCATACGTCCGCCGCTGCAACATCAGTGTTTTTTGCTTAAATTTTAAAAGTCCTTAGCATCACAGAGGACCCACGCTATTACCTGTTGAAGCTGGATCCTCCCTTAAACTTGATGGCAATATCAGCCCCGTAAACGAGCCCAATCTGGGAAGTGTGAACGGATCTGTGTAAGCAATCTTTTGCAAAAATCTCCCCTGTTACAAAAATTACGATCGTTTAAGCTAACCCTTACCAGCAGCTAGGTCACTTTTAATAAGATGTACTTGGTAGTTGGATATGATACTTGTAAAACAGAGTTTTGATTTTATGAAACTTGTACTGGAGAAATACTCTTTTATTAGATCTGAGAAATATGTCTTTTGGCTAAAAGTCTTTTCTGACTCCCGAGTACTCTCACATACAAAAATTGTCCGATAACAAAACACTAGTGGCTCCGATCTTCTTCTATTAAAAAGATGGCTGTATTTAATTATTAAAAGGATAGTTAATAAGATGGCTTATACATATGTACATACATAAAGGATGAAGAAGAATCCAAGGCAATTTTTCACCTGGGCTCGAAAAAAGCTCCAATTAACAATTTCATTAGCTTCAAAAGAAGTTTTTTTTTAGAAATATTTGAGATTTAGAAAAAAAAGTTTTCGAAAAAAAAAATTTGGAAAAAAAATGTTTGAAAAAAATTTTAGAAAAAAGAATTTTGAAAAAAAAATTGGAAAAAATAAATGGGAAAAAAATTTTCAAAAAAAAATTTTAAAAAATTAAAAAATTAAAAGTAGTTAAGTAAATTTTTTTGGAGAAATATTTGAGATTTAGAAAAAAAAATTTAGAAAAAAATTTTCGAAAAGAGAATTTTCGAAATAAATATTGAAAAAAAATAATTGGAAGAAAAAACGTTGGAAAAAATTTTAGAAAAAAAATTTGGAAAAAAATTGTGAAAAAATTAAAAAAAAAAAAATTAGAAAAATATTTTCGAAAAAAAATTTAGATAAAAATTTGGAAAAAAAATTTAAATTTTTGAAAATAAGAACCTCGTTTTCTTAAAAATAAATTTTTTGGAGAAATATTTGAGATTTAGAAAAAAAAATTAGAAAACAATTTTCGAAATAAACATTGGAAAAAAAAAATTGGAAGAAAAAATGTTGGAAAAAAAATTTAGATAAAAATTTGGAAAAAAATGTTTGAACCAAAAGTTGTTGGTGTTCACAAATACAAAATAGCAAAATGGTCATCACGGTTTTTATAAGATCTTAGTGTATGTGTATATTTGTTCACGTCCTAATAGGTTATACGAAGAGAAGAGTGAAGAAAGTAATTTATTGAGTTCCAAAAAATGAGCGTGTCTGTTAATACTTTGAAATCGGCCTATGTTTCTTTTTCCATGGTTAACAGATAGCTAGAACCCATGAAATGTCAGTAGCGCCAAATTCAATCACATTTATCAGGAAAATAAGCTTTTCTACAATCAAAAATCTGTAGTTTCGTCGACTTTCAGCTATTAAGTATCTAAACATAATTTCAATCGCCACAATACCACCCACAATTTCTCTCACTGTACCAACCCACAACAGACGCCGGTGGCATAAATCTTTTGTACAAACTAAACCGCACACTTGCCGCAGGATATTGGCCGACTGCTGGTGGCAGGATGCGCTGCACTTTAGCTGCGCTCCAAGCGTAGCAGGCGACGTACGCATTTTTATTTCATAGTCACGTGTCGACACAATGACAAATCTGCGCCAAATGTTGTCAACGTATATATAATAAAAGCCGAGCAAAGTACATTTGCAATTATATTTGCTATTTGTTAAATGTAGCGCAGAATAAGAAAAATCTGCGAACCCAAAGGGAAGGTGGATGGACCATATGCTTTTGTAAGTAAGTTGCTGGCATTGAGGTGATTGTCCTACGGATTTATTTACTCTCGTTTATTTGGATACTGAGAAGGGCCACTTTAAATGACACAATGGTAATCAGGGAAAATTAAGCCACAATTGATTTGTGCTTTTTGTGGCCGCTGGCAAATTTGGTTGTCTTTTATGTGCAGGGGATGATATTGAATTGGGTTACAGTTAACTGTAACTGACAGTCGATAAGTGTTGAATAAGGGCTGATTTATGCCAAGGGATTTCAAAGAATGATAATGATGACAAAATGGTGCTATTAGAGTACGGGATGATCCAAAACTAGTACAAGAAATTTGCTTAGTTTACTCCATTTTTCCTAATTTCGAACTTAAAGTACTCAAACTACAAAACATTCCTTTTACGTCAAAGCGCAGGTCGTCCATGTTCAAATCTGGAGAATGCGATGAATGAGGATGGAGCTGTAAGCCCAGGCCTTGCTTTGAAGAAAGAGTACTTTTTTCAACCAAATAGGCGTCTTAAATAAGCAATCCGGCGCGGAAACGGATTGTATTCCCCTTTGTCATATCAGTCTCGCCGGAGGAAGTCGATTGTTTTGACCATCTCTAAGTCTCAAGTGTGTAACAATAGATCTTAGTCGTGCCGACAGTTCCGAAATGACCAAAACCTGTTTCGGATTGGGCTTAGAAAGCGTCAAACTGGGCTGTGAAGTGTTATCAGCGCCAATAATCTTCAGAAGCCTAATAAGCAGAATATGACTCACTTCTCACACTTGCTTTGCGAAGTAGGCATTGTTGCAAACGGTGAGCTGCCAGTGTGTCATCGTGGACTTTCCTGCCTGCTTCACAACGAGGCTGCTCTACGGATACTTCCGTACTAACAAAAGCATATACATATGTATATACTCTACAGTATGCCATGCATGTTTCATAATAAAAGAAAAAGTCTAATCACTTCTCCATGTAGACATATGACGCCTTCAAACCTCAGCAGTCAGTGAAAGACTTGCGTGCAACAGAAATGCCACTTTTAAACGCAAAAATAAATTAGAATCCAGGAAGTTCGTGAAACAATAATAAGTCCACGTGAAAACCGCACAAAAAGACACTATTTATGATACGCTTTTCCACCACTGATTTCAAAAATGAAAAGAAGAAATTTGCATGCAAAGCAGACGCAATAAATTTTCGTAATTTCCCATAAATTTTCTGCGCCTAAAAAGCCGTAACGAAAAAAAAACGTCAAAAATAATAAACAAAACGCAACAATAGCAACAAAAGATCATGCAAATTTAAATGGACTAGCACAAAAGCGTACAACAACAAAAGCAATAAAATCCACCCGCGCTAATTTGGCAGCGCCTGCAACAGCGCGGCTGTCATTCAATCCGCTGGCGGCGCTCGCTATCCGAAGCAGAGACTGCTAGTGGCTTCGTTGGGGTACGCTATTGGACAGGCGAGTGGGTGAGAGTGGGCGCTAAGCAACAAGCGGCAGGCAGTCAGTGGAGTGGCTGCCCTGCGAATTCGCCGACAAATCTACATATGTAAGTAAGTAAATTCGTTGGCGCATATGGAGCGCCATAGACCGCTGTGACACAATGGGTCCCTTGCACAAATGGACTACGCTTACGCGGACGGACAACGGACAGCTTAGCAGCGCGCACTCTACGCAGTGTGTCGATGAGCGCAAGTGTGGATGGATGGCTGAACGACTGGAGCACTTCAAAGCGTTTGTGGCGCCACAGGCTGTAGGCACCAAATCGGCCAGTGTCACAACTGAAGTAAGTGTTAAAAAAGCACAATGGCGAACAACAAAAACAATAGTGTCAAATAAGATATGCAAAGCAGCATTTTATGGCTGACACCAATCAACTTTATGTCGCCAAACCGCGCTTTGCAACTGACTGCTTTCGGTTTAGATGGACGCGCGGGCTGGCGAGTGGCTTACACCCTTTTCGAGTGCATTGCTAGGTTAACTACCGTTATTTTCAGCACTAATCAGTGGTAGAGGTGTTTTCTCTATTATTTTGCTCTGCCTGTGTCAGTTAACGGCTCGCGTAAAGAAATGCGTAACGGTAACGTAGTTAGTTTAAAGAAGTCTTTCTTTTCTTTCCAAATTTTTCATAATCGAATAATGCCAACAAGTTAAAAATGTTACAGAGGAGTTTCTTTTTAATTATCTTTACTTCAATATCGCAATAAAAGTACTGCGTCGAATTTCGAAAACGCTCAAATCTTCAATTGAAAAAGAAGTCCAAGCTGGTCAGAAGGAACGCGAAATAGAATATTTTTATTTAAGTTAAAACTAGGTAAAACTATTATGACAGGTTCACCTCCGCGCGGTGAGTCCTGTGTAACGCCAAATTACATGGGACTTTCAGACCTTTTAGAACTCTTACCAACCATTTAACTCTAACCGATATGAAAAATTCCTTGAATTTGGATTTTGAAACCTTCGTATGTAGAGGTGACATTCACTAACTGTGGCATCAATCAAGATACTTCTGTATAAAACTAGACTTTGTACCTAGTCACAGCATGTGTTTCCCTATCCGTGTACTTTGGCGTTGAATCTGTATCTTCACCGACTCAATAAATTTGTGGCAGGCTCTGGACACTTTGTATCTTTACGACTGTCTTAGGAGTTCTAGGCGTCAAAACGGATAAGTGTCTCTAGCAGTCCAAATGGAATTTTTCGAAATGGCAATCTCACGAATATTAGCTTATTTACCTAACCTTACCTAGCCTATCTGAAACCAAAAAAATCAAAAAACCTTCGCAAACAGGAGTGCTAATAGGAGATAAGACCTTACCATTATAATGACAAGTGTGATATCCTCTTAATAATTACGATTCATTTAGTGAAGCCAATCTCTACCGAAAACGTTTAGCGAGACCTTACTCTTAAGAAGATATTTTTGAAGCCAACAACAACCGAAAACTTATAGCAAGACTTAAATAGGAAGAGGATAATAAAGTGATTATTCCATCTGTCTCTTCCTCAGACTCAGTTGGGGTACATTCCCTGGCCTGCATCTTGGTTCACAGCGAAATCATATATAACACACTGAATTTGAATTCAATTTGAGATGAGGAAGAGATTCAGAGTATTCAAAATATCGATAATATAATATGCATCAATGTTGACCTATAATACCCATCAAGTATTAGA
The DNA here is from genome assembly GCA_037783105.1 of Bactrocera zonata. Lineage (NCBI taxonomy): Eukaryota > Metazoa > Arthropoda > Insecta > Diptera > Tephritidae > Bactrocera > Bactrocera zonata. Next base: position 228,849 of record JBAWJQ010001723.1, read on the forward strand.
TTTGGTGATAAATTCAGTAAAATTTTTGAGAACTTGCTCAGTTTGCTCTGTTTTGGCCTGATCTTCCATTGAAACATAATAACCTTGAATAATTTATATATTTTGTTGTTGTATCCTAAACTTTTCTATCACTATTCCTGTACTGAGTAGAGAAATTTGAGAAATGGGCATAAGTTTAATTCTAGGTGGTATAAATATACGATATTTCATTATCTTAACCGGGTCACCACTTAGCGAAATGGCTTAAGAGTACGATAAAGGACTCAGAGAAATCAAATTCGCGATTTTCAGTACTCGTTTTCGATACAAAAAAAAACTGCTATCTCAAGCTTTACTATTTTGTATGTCTTGCCAAAGAACTAATGTGATTAGTCTACAATCAAATTTCGATAGCAAGCACTCAATACAGTAAGTTTCTTACATGAGTATTCCGTATGTTATTATTGTCCCTGAGACAACCAAGTGGAAGAAAGTAAAAAAAATTGTACACTTCAACTGAGACAAATTTATTGCCACATGTTATGTCTTGTGGCAGGTGGTAACATCATTTACTCAAGGCTTTCAATTAAATGAGAATATATGTATACACTTCTACCCAAAAATTTGGGGGATTCAAACATATGCATATGTATGAAAATATGTATGTAAAAATATACATAAAGTAAATGCTGTCAGCACAAGTAATTGAGATTTCTGTCCAAAATCGATGACTTCCTTTGCTGTGATTTGCGGTTTCAGAACGAAAAATCAATTGAGTGTGGTGAATTACTCTTTGTACTGAAATTTTGAACAGTACTGTGTAGCTTAAAGGACCGCATTTGAAATAATTTAGCACAAGTAAGCCAAATTATAAACAAAATAATGTTGAGAGAGCAGAAACACCTTTGTAAACTACAGAAAAAACTTTGCAAAACTGAAAAAATGATTTTAAGATTGTGCTATTCAAAACTCACCATAGAGTAAACTTGTTTTGCCGCAGATAAAAACCTTAAAAAACCGATTTATACTATATATCGATAAGTAAGCTTTACGTAAAGCATTACACACAAAAATTTCTCAATATTGAATTCTAAATATAAATAAAGTTCATATTAATACAACTTTACTGTACAATATTTAACTCACATCAAAAGTGTGTTAGTGTGAGTTGGTAGCTGCAGGGCATTGCCTTAACTCAATTTTGGCAATAAGCGAGTGCACGCCTTTGGGCAACAAATTTGCGCTCCTTTTTTGCTTAACTGAAACACTTGTTTGTTAAACTCGAACGCCTCACTCTACGACTCGCTACGCCGTTACAGCACGACGCATGTATCGGCTTTGTTGCACTATATTTGATTGCATATCGATGTTTGTTGATATAATGCCATGTTATTAATTTCAAAGTGATAAACATGTTTTCTTTTGTGCACTGAGCTCGCTTATTTTTCGAACAGATTTCATGCGGTTGTAATTGCTCTTGGGCGGAAAGGTTATACTCAACTTTTGCAAGTGATTTATATGGATTTACTTTACGGCATGATAAAGGCATTTTGAATTGCACATATTTGTTTTTGTTGATATAAGTACAGTAAGGGTTGTTGAAATTCTGAACAGTTTAAAAAATGTGTTTGAGAAAAATTTTGATAAGGCACTATCATTTCGTGAGGTTTGACAGGCCATTTAGCAATACGAATATGCTTAGGGATTCAATAGTAAAAACGGCGGACGTTATCGACCCTTTTTACAAGTTATAAGAAGTGCTGCAATATTGCACCATCAATATCAGAAAGGGAAAATATCTTATTAAGAAGTTTTTTGGACAAAATGGTTCACAACCCTATTGTTCATGGATGAGGAAAAGAATAATATTTCTAAAAAGTTTATAGTATGTACATATTTTTAATGCTCTTACGCTATATCTACCTAACTTTTTGGAAGAATTTCTTTCGGGAAAATTATAATATAGTTACTTATAACGTTAAAATATTTGAAATAGGTTCTGTGCTCTTACTAACCTCCGTACATTTATCTAAATTGTTTTCAAACTTTTCTTAACTTTAAGATTTATTATATATATCGATCAATTTTCCCCCTTTGCTCTGGGCCTGGTGGTGATCAATCTTTGGAGAAACTTGCGGATCGAGGCTGCCACGTGGTTGCCCACGCAGGATAAAAGGAACACCGCTTACGTTCTAAGTCGAGGTACCTAAATATGATTACCAAGTGGGCACAGAGAAAGGGATTTGCTCTAAATCAGAAGAAAACTGTGCTATTTCATCTAATTAATTTTATTTACCTAGAGGTATCAAGTTATTTGAGATTACTTTCCCTTCGTTAGGAGGCTCTATTATTCAAAATTCTCTACTGCTTCGATTGCATTCTTGTGAGCGTGTTACAGCCGTTGGAGAAGGAGTGCAATGAGCTTTTTCAAGGATGGATGAGAGTTAAGAAGACGAATTGATAGTGTTGGACTATACTTGATAGTCTTCTATCGAGAGCTGTCCATCAACTCTAGGCAACCAGACTACTGTACTACTGTTTAAAGCGGAGGTGATTGCCATCAAGGTAGCAGCAGATGTACTGCTCCGAAGTACAGCCTTCATTCCGATAGTCAAGCGACTGTACTGGCTTTGAGCTCGCTGATTATGCGCTCAAAACCAGTCAAGTTCCATGACTTCATTAGTAATAACTAATCAAGCTTCTTCTGACCGAAAGCGAACTGTAAGAGGTTATGGGAACTAATGGGTCTTGGCAAAGTCAATCTCGCCGCAATTGTAGATGTTCTGCGCAGTCAAATATTCCATTTGTCGCTCTTTCTCAAAGAAGTATAGAAGAAAGCGAAATGAAATCATCTTGTCACTTTCTTAGGCTCGCCTTTGGTGAACCTAGAGAAGGTTTTGGGAATAATATCAGGTTAGGTTAGTTTGGTATGCCAATAGGGCAGGCATATACCAGTTTTGGTTCTTTACGATACTAGATGAAGTTCCGTTACTATGTCTAAGAGGAGTAGTCATCCTTATCATAAATAGACTCACTATCGATATTTCTTCCAGTATATCATACCGTGGAAACCCCAGATGCTTACAGCGTAGGCTTGCCAATGTGTGACCCTTACACAAGAGATGCTCCATTGTCTCCCTGATGCTTTGCTGTATCTGTCAGCCCCATTCTGGTAGCGTGTGTTGCCACTAGACAGTGACCAATTAGTATTCCGATTGATATTAACCGTCTTAATAAATTTGTGGTAAGATTCGTTGGTCTATGAGAATCCTCTGATCCAGTTTTATGTATTTACAGGTAACACAAAGGACGAATATTATCTGTCCAAGTGAAATCCATCGATTTTAGACCAAACCTACGTAACCTAAAAACCGACCTAACCTAAACTTAGATATGATATAGGAATTAACAAAGTCATGAAATGGATGAACATCTTTTCTTCATATACTATTTTTTTTTGCTTTCGAAAGTGGATGAAACCGTTTCAGGAATATCTTATCTCGCATATTCCTAAATATAATATCCTCATGCGTTTTATTGTCAAAAATTATGACAGTGTGTAATACCCGACTGCTTCAAAAGCTTTGCAATATCATATTCATATTTGACTATATTTTCTTAAAAGTTACTAAATTAGAAATGAAATACGAAAGGAAGTAATAAAAATCTGGTGTCATAATCAAATATTTGTTCAACACTCCGGAATTTACGAAAACATAAACAAATTTATTTTCAATACAAACAAAAAACAACAATAAATGTGCAGAGATAACAACCTCAGCAAACGGTGCTTATGAAATCACTTATGACAAACTCCGTTTAAGTGAGGTGTCACATATCCTTTGGCGTACAGTTTTTCATTTGGCTTACATGGCGTTATTTTTCATTTTTATGTCTTTCAATTTTCCTTTAGTTGATATATAGTTGCTCTATAAATTTTGACTTAACGCAAATTGTTTTGCCAGATTTTCGGTTTGTTTTTGTGAGCAAAAAACAAGTGCGCAGGCGCAGGCGGCTCACTAGCGCCCCGGCCAGTACGCCCCCTCGGCCGTGCGACGGCGAGTTGAAATTGACTTGAGGTGTTAATTGCGCTACGGGTGGGTGTGTTTTTTCGGCTGGTCGACTTTCGAAATTGCATATGACTGCTGGATATTAATGATGTTAACGTACATATCCATGTCGAGTCCACTAAATTAATATGTACAGCAAGTGTGGTAGGTGTGTTTAAACTATATTTTTTAATTTGTCAATGGTTTTGTAGGTCTGCTGGTCACTCCTGACTTAGTTAATTTAAACGCAATGTTTTTTTCCTTTTAATTTCCATTAACTTTTTTTTGGGCTAGCAGAGCTTTTTATCAGTGAAAACAGTGTCAGTGCGGCTGGAATGGATTAGATTGGGTTCAATAACTGGTCAGAAAAATAAGGATCACTCTTGGACTACTGTACACAGTTCTCTGAGAAGCCAGAGAATAGCATTGCTCAAATCAGTTCTTATAGTTAGTTGACAAAGCGCCTTGAGTCCAATAAAAACCTATAAAGCCGTTTTATATCTGCTCCTACCAGTTCACCGGGAATTTTTTTCGATTCGAATAAGTTTAATTTTAACTTTTGAGAACACTAGTATAAGATTTCTATTCGAAATTCTCTATAGATCTTGCTTAATCGACAGTAAATACTCCTTTAACAAAGTTTCTCTCCTCTCTTGGCGCAAGTTACACATCCTTTCGTGAGATTCGACCTAATTCTAACCTAACCAATGCTGGAGCTTTGAAGTGCTGCCTCTGTTAAGAGATACTGGACTCCTCAGACCCCTGCGAACTCACCTCGAAAAAGCCGTATGACAAAAGTTCGACGATTTTGCTTGAAAAAAAGCATTAAGATGCATACAAAAGTGGTCGCCTAAGTCCAGAATTTTCGAATTCTCAAAGAGATCTTTAACTTTTTAAACAATAAAAGGGAAATTCATAATAAAACAACTTAAAGACAGATTTTCCTAAAATACACAAAGAATGTTAATCCCTTAATTTCTGCGCGTCAAAATTGTTCCAGTCTTGCCTTATTCGAAATGAATTTTAATGCCTCGGAACTGTGCGTGGTCACGTTCATTAAGGTATGCCGAGGCAACACATGCACCAACACTATAAAAATTGAACCAACTGAGGACTGCAGCGGCGAGCATCCTGCGCTTCAGCTTCATTCTAAAATTGCCGCAGAGCAAAAATCAAATTAAAGCAGACCAGAAAAACGAAACTGAAAAAAAAAACGAAGCAACACAAGCAACAACAACTGCTAAGGCGACTAGGCGAGTAACGAACTGGAACTCAACAGAAAGCAATGTAAGCAACAACAAAAACCACAACAGCAGTGAAGCGAAATAAGCTTTCAAAACCAAAAATGGCAAAGCCGCAACACAGCAACACAGGAATAACAAAAACAAAAAGCAAAAATAAAATAATAAAGAGTCCGCAGACACTTTATGCAACGACGACGATCGGCGACAACGACGACAGGCAGCCAGCAATGGACGTGGCAGCGAGCAAATGAAGTGCGTGGGCGCAGGCGCAGGTGATTTTAATCGGTTGCCAGGAATCTGACGCAAACAGGTGAATAACCAACTTGGGCTGCATGCAAAGCAGTGCACAAACAGCAGACCGGCAGAGCACAACAACAAAAACAAAACAAATAACAATGATAATGAAGCTGCGCACAAAATTAAATCAAGCAAACGAAAGAGCCGCGAGGCTGCCGAGCCGCCAAGTACGGCATGCAAAGAAAGATGAGCCATAGCCAATGATCTTTAAAGAAATTAATAAACAAAAAAAGCGGAAAAAATCCAAATAAAGTGTAGAATCACGAATTTCGCTGCGAGATATGCAAAAAAGCACATTGCAGCAAATTGAATTTGCGGCAAGCACACTGCGTTGCAACAACAGCCAGTCCACAGCGGCAGCAAAAGAGTCAGCATAAGGGTAATATTATGGATAAGGATGAGCTTGCTTGTTAAGTATGGTAGCAGCCACAGCAACAACAACAGCAATAGCAACAGCAGCGGCAGTATGAGCTTTGCACGGTCCGACATTGAAGAGGATCTCAGTGGCCGTTGTGGTATGTAGTTGATTAAGAAAAAATAAAAAAAACGAAAAGTTCGCAGTTTCGCATAAATTTCAAGAATTTTTTGAACCTGTCGTAGTGGCGATGGCGATATGAGCATTTGCCCAAACGAAGCTGCAGGCTGCTGGCAAAATCGGACTTTTAGTTGGCGTCGAAACTCGTGCGAAGCGCTTAATCTGCATATACAAGCCATAAAACAATTTCCATATGCGCATGCGCAAAAGCGAGCGCGTAACAACGCGTCAGAATACAGGCGTATAACAAGCATGCGAAGAACTTGCTGAACTATGATTCTATTGTGGTGTGCGTTCACATTCGGATTCGTATTCGCATTCGTATTCGTATTCGGTGGGAGCTTCGATGGCTCCTGGCGATGTTTTACTGGATGTTGGGATCTTAACTACAGAACTTGCGCAGTCGTAAAAGCCTTCCGTCGGCTTGAAGTAAATTTTAAAGAGTAGTCCAACGTCCTCAGCTCGATACTTCTTCATTTTAGTAGAGCTGGCCATTGTATGCGGTTAAGTTGATTTGAAGAAGTTACTTGGAAGTAGATGAGATAGAATCATCTCAACATTTCTATCCCAACTGACCCCACCTTAGCAAAATATAGGTTATAATACATCTAGGTGCATTAGGAAGAACATAGGTACAACGCCATAATAGATTTTTGATAAGTTCAAAAGGATTTATCGAAACGCGATATCGATATCCATCCACTCATTCTTATCCCTATCCCTATACCTATCCCTATCCCTATCCCTATCCCTATCCCTATCCCTATCCCTATCCCTATCCCTATCCCTATCCCTATCCTTATCCCTATCCCTATCCCTTACTTATACTTATACTTATACTTATACTTATACTTATACTTATACTTATACTTATACTTATACTTATACTTATACTTATACTTATACTTATACTTATACTTATACTTATACTTATACTTATACCTATACTTATACTTATACTTATACTTATACTTATACTTATACTTATACTTATACTTATACTTATACTTATACTTATACTTATACTTATACTTATACTTATACTTATACTTATACTTATACTTATACTTATACTTATACTTATACTTATACTTATACTTATACTTATACTTATACTTATACTTATACTTATACTTATACTTATACTTATACTTATACTTATACTTATACTTATACTTATACTTATACTTATACTTATACTTATACTTATACTTATACTTATACTTATACTTATACTTATACTTATACTTATACTTATACTTATACTTATACTTATACTTATACTTATACTTATACTTATACTTATACTTATACTTATACTTATACTTATACTTATACTTATACTTATACTTATACTTATACTTATACTTATACTTATACTTATACTTATACTTATACTTATACTTATACTTATACTTATACTTATACTTATACTTATACTTATACTTATACTTATACTTATACTTATACTTATACTTATACTTATACTTATACTTATACTTATACTTATACTTTGCTTTTTACTTGCTTTTTCTCCGCTCTTTTGTCAATTCTCTTCAGTAAGGTTTGCCATTTCATCATGGAAAGATTTACGATCCAACGACGAGGCAAAATTATTAAAATACACTACCGAAATACGTACATAGTAAGTGGCCTCAACTTTAAGAGTTACTTATACTTATCTATATCCAAATCGATATCCACATACACGTTTATATCGCCATCTATATCTACATCCCTATCTATATCCAGTTCAGTTGAAATATCCATACCTTAATCGATATGCGTATCCACATCATAACCACCTCCTACACCTACGCATTCGATGCACCACTAGCAATATATTTTCAGCAACTCGTGCTCGTGTATATTAAGAATTCCGGCAGCCTACAATATAAACAAATTCACCATTTAGCCACCGCCGATACTGCGGCCACAATCAGCGCTCGGCCGGTCGGTCGACGGTCGGAGAGAGACAATGCGGCGGCTTAACTGCTACGCCACGCAGTAACCTTGATCCTTGTCAAGTGCAACGAAAACATAATAAGTTCGCTCGTGCAATGCCAGCAATTGCTGCTGCCCGCACTGCCAATTGCGGTTGTTGGTTGCGCTTTGTTCGTTCGTCGTCAATAGCCGTTTCGCCTCATTTACTCAGGCGCGTCCGCTTTTATTTTTCGCTTTTCCTGCAATTCTGCTTCTGCCTACTTAGCCGTGCCGTAAGATTTTTCCAAAGCCTGTGCCTGCATTGGTGACTGCGTTGGCTTTGTTGGCCATCATCGGCTGTCGGTTCAGCTTGCCGTTGCATCTTCTGTTCTGCTGCTTGCTCCGATTTAGCTGGTGATTGCTGATTCTAAACTTAGCGTTGGCGCGTAGACAGCCGAAGTAACGCTGCGTGGCTTACGCATTATTTTTATGCAAATTTTTAATTTGTGATTTTCGATGGGTTTTCTGGTTTGAGTTTGTTTTGGCATTTGCATCATTAAATTTAGCATTTTTGGAAAAACAAGTGTAAGCGCGCTCATCAATTTGCGATTAGTATCGCTGCAGGTAGCTGTTTGGAGGTTTAGTTTTGCTTTGTTTGCTGTGTCTAAAAGGAGTTCTAGGAATGAATCGAGCTTTTCAGAACCACGAGGCAGCTCTATTTAGTTCACCTTTTTAACTCAGGTTAGACTCTTGGCCTTCAATTGGGACTAAAAATTGGATCAGCGAGTTTCGACCCGGATCGTCAGAGGGTTCTAAAAATGACTAATACGGAGAATATGATGACAAAACTCCATCTGTCTTCTATTGGCCCTTTTGAAGGAAAGAGGAATCGTTAGTAGTCTCAAAACACCGTGTCACTTATTCCCTGCATGAAGCGTACCTTCACCGAAGAGCGTGAATACTGTCTTATATGCCATAAAGCGCTGGACCTCGTATTTGGAATTCACAAGGTACAACGGCACATGGAGAAGCAGGGAAAAGCATTTATATATAAATATCATAAACGAAGGGAAGGTATTTAGTGTCCTTCCCTGAGTCACAGCACTCACATAGGTCATTGAGGCGATATGATCCCTCTTCGGAAAAATTGATTCAAAGATATCAGTCCTGCATTTGTAGAATGCTGTGCAATCTATTTAGAGATGCTCGGAAGTTACCGGGCAAATGTCCCAGAACCGGCAGTCAGCACAAGAGGCTAAGCCGATATTGAATAAGTGCTTATTGAATATACGAGCTTAAAACAGACTGCATCTGTGTGCAATCGGGTACACCTATTCTGGGTTCCGGAGCGTAAAGATATAGCCGGAAATTAGATAGCCGACGAACTAGCCCGCTCTGCGGCAGTGTCCACGATACCGGGACCAGAACTATGCACCGCAGTGGGGTCCCACACTCATAAGGAGTTGCTCCGCACGGAAGAGAGAGTGGAGAAGGAACAGCACTGGCAGCAGGCAGCAGGAATGCGCAATGCAAAGCTGATTCTAGGAGGGTACAACCTGTCAAGGCTTAAGGAAATAATACACCTCCCTCCGCGCTCTATACAGTGTACTACAGGTTCAAGAAGCACTTGTCCAACATGGGACAACTTCCGGTTCTGCGACATGAAACAGGAAACCCCAGTACACATCATTCTGGATTGTCCACCAATTTGCAGAAGCAGTTTTAAAGCCGTAGAATCCATCTACGTGGACAGGGATCACATCATCTCAGTAGCGTCCAGCAGGCTCCTGGAATTATTTCGAATGCTGCACCTTGGTGACCATATGTGATATAGGAAAGGGCCTAGGTCGCAGGAAATACTTCATTATTAACCACCTATCTGTCTAACAGACTCAAATCTCTACTGTACAGAATTTTTGGACCGATTTTATTAGGTACGTCTAACATTCTCCAAATACGTCTCAAGTATATTCCATTAATCTGCAATTGGTTAGGTTAGGTAAGGAAACCGATCTTAAAAGAGAACTCACTTGGACAGATTCGAACGTCGGTCACTTGCTTTATCTATAAACTCTTATACAATGGATCATAAGATCTTTTTAAATCGACATAGCGCTTAGAGCCAATGGAGGAGAAGTGCCTGGATACCTCGGACAAGCTGTTTAGCCTTGCAACATGAATGCTTATTGGATAGTGTCTAGTAAGAACTTTTACGATTGCGGCAAGCTGAGCTTATCTAGCTATTAGTTCGTCCGAGTTGAGTTTTTTTTTTAATTTTTTGCTAACTTTTCAGGGAATATTTCTTTAATGATTTTATCTCTAAAGGGTATTGCATATAAAGTGGCGATTTCAGCGGCATATTTTGATCTCTTCAAATAAGCAATTTCATAGCAACGGTATAATTTCAGCTATCTTCTGCTATAAAGGTATACTTCTTCCAATGAGAAACACTGTTCTTTCTGACTTTACGCTTTAATTATGATTTTTTGCAGTGACGATATAAGATAATTAAACTTTATACGTGTAAATTAATTAAACAAACACTTAAAATTCTCAACTCTTGCAAGAAGTAACAAAAAACGTGAGGAGAAAAAAAATTCGAATTCCTGAAAAACGCTGGACAGCGGTAACATGTCAAATTTACTCATTTCTCCAGAAAACTGTAAACTGACCGTCGACCAAGCCGACCAACGCCGACATGACGCACACACATACACACACATTCATGCGTAACGAAAATTGTAGCGAAGATCTGCCAAAGCGGCGATGCATTGCATTATGCATGCGTGTCAGCTACACGCATGCGCGCATGTAACAAGTCACGCCTTTTATTGTTTCAACGAAAAAATGTACCACCAACACAGCAGCCAGCAACACAAAAATTATGGTGAAATATAAATAAAAGCAACAAAAACAACTATTGTACTTATGAAAAAGAACAAGCTAATAAGAATAAGCTTACAGAAGACTGCCGAAAATATGCTGAGACAGTTGGTTGCCAGCGCTCCGCGTCGCCCCCGTGCAAGGCACACACACTCGTAGGCCGAGCGGTGAATGCACATTGTGTCCTTTGCGTATTTTAGCTGCAATGTTGCTAAGGAGGCGTATTGTCTTCGAATGCGCCGGTGATGATGCGCCTGAGTGTGCGCATGCGCAGAAAATGTTGTTAAAATGCAAATTAAATTATACGCGTATGAAAAGAATGCAGTGCCAAAACCCACAATGGCAAGCGCACACAAAGCCGTGGACAGACAGACGGACGCTGCGGCCGGCTCGGCATTGACTGCGATGAGTAAGTAAGAATCGAAAGCGTTCAGGCTGTTGCAAGGCGGTAGAACATCGCTAGCAGGTAGATTGTTAGTTGGACGACATCAACAGCAACAACAATAGCTTACGGATGCTGTTGCCGGTGAAATCGCCAAATTTGGTGCAGCTGATAAATCAGTGCAACAAAAGCTTGCTACACCAAATTGAAACGCCAATGTGCAACAAAAGACTTAAGCAACGAACGTGTTATGGAAAAATCCGTTTACTAGTTGGTCATATGTTTTCGGCTGTTAGTTGGATTTAAATCACCAAAATGCGAGCAACGCTCCTATTTCTCACTGCTAACTGTATTCAACTATTTTTGTTGTTATTTCATTATTATTTCTTTTGGTTTGTTTGTTGCTGGTGACTTATCAGCCGCAAATTTGCATGGAACAAAGCACAGCCAAGTGCCAGCTCATTGAGCCGGCACAAACACACAACACAATGCCAATTGAAATCAACTTGTTGTACGTGAGAGCAATTGCCGGCGATTGTGTTGCACCGGGCTGACAGCAGGAAAGGTTTCACATGCGAACATACACACCACCTGCACACATAGTAAGCAGCTACAAACACACCTCTGCCTGCTTATTTTTGTATGAAAGTGTGTATGTTTATACATGAGTTGCATATTCTTGTTATTGTTGTTGTTGTACCACCTGCAAAGCGTTTGTAAAAATTCAATTAATTGACGACAACATGCGCTTGCTCGAAATTATTTGGCAAAATTTTGCGCACGCGCGCACGTTTGCCGCTCTCAAGCCAGCGCAGCGATCGCTTTAAAAGCAAAATAAAATATTTTGTAGATTAGTGATGGACAATGCATATCGGGATCGAGCATTTGGTGATAATAAGTATAACAGAATAATCTTGAAATATTTTATTTTATATTTTATTTATAGAATTCAAGTCAGTTTTTGTGTCAGAACCTTTTGAAAAATCATAAAAAAATTGGTGAGTGAAAGATTTTTACATTAAGAATTTACATGGGAGTACATACGAGTTTCAAAACATCGAACTTTTTTATTATCTTATTAAATTCTACAACACATATAGAATATTGTCCTAAATTCTCAAATTGATCCAAGTAATAGTTTCGCATATACAGCCTTGAGAACTTGTGCGCTCGAGGCTAGGTAGGATAAGTGCGACGCTTTTAAAGGGGTTTTTCTCAAAACTGTGTTTTTGAAGTTGATTGGCAAGATTTCTGGAGAACTACTCAACCGATTTTCATGAAATTTTACACAGGTCTTTGAGATACAACTCTTAAAAACTTGGACAAAGAATTTGTTTTCGATTAAAAATTTTGGAAAAAAAAACATCTGTCGCGAAATTTTTTTTTGAAAAAATGTCTGCCAAAAATACAAATTTTCAGTTTTTTTCCTTCATCCAAGTTCTAAGTTAAGCTTTTAACCAAAACAAGTATTTTTTCATTTTCGATGATCTTGTAAAGAGTTATCTTGCCAACGCGGGCGCATCTTTTTTCCGAGGGGTCACCGGAAGTGGCGTCTAAATGACCGAGTTTAAAATTTTTTTTTTTCAAAAATTTCAGAATTTCTTTGTTAATGTTGAATGTTTCCAACCATAAAAAATTCTAGTAAATTTTTTTAATTTTTTTATATGAGAAAAAAATGAACTTTATACACTTGAGACTTTCTGTTTGAAAATTAAGGGTTTTTTCGACATTTAGTCCCATACAGATATTTGAAATAAAAAAATAAAGTGTGCTTGGCACGTAATAAGGCAAGTGTCCATCAAACTTCTTGAAAAAATGTTTTTTTGTAAAATAAAATAAAACAAAAACTTGAATTTTTTGAATCACATCAATTTGAGGTTATGTGAAAATGATATATAAACAATAGCTATAGACCTTTTCATAAGCTACCACAATGTGATATAACATTTTTCTATAGGACTCGCAGTTATGCTGGAAATCGATATAAACCCTTCTTAACTCTTAAAAATTCAACCGCGCCCCTCATCTTTCTTTTCCCTACTTTAGAAACCCCCTTAAACCAGTTTTACGTTAATGTCTGTAATTTCACCTTTCCATACCAATGGGCTTCCTGAAATTTTTTTTTTTCAAAAAAGATCTACACTGGCTTAAGAAACCTTATATACAGAAAAAATATCCAAAATTGTTCCCACAGCTAATTTAAACCAAAAAAGAAGGGTTCAATATGGTCAAGTGTCAATGCTACTATCGAATTTTTGAACTAATGTAAGCCTATTAAGTTATGGAACTGATTAGAACTAATGTTTCGAAACTTAGTCTTTGGACATTTTTCGGGCTTCATAAACAAAACTTCGAATATAACCGTAATCAGTAAGGTAGTGTGGTTATTATCCGATTTCTCTTGTTAGCGTGAACTAGAAATGGCGAAGTAAAATGCTCTTACGATTCAACAAAACTTTAGATAATTACTTCGTAGAGTGTATAAACCAATTCTTAATTACATTTGAAACACACTTACAGTCATCCTTGACACACCTACTTTAATCTATTGGGTATTTAGTTATAATTGTGCTTTTTGAGCAGGGCTGATATGGCGCCGAGGCAATAATATATTTTGCTATGCAATTATTGAAGAAGACTTCGTGTAACATATTAGATTAGGTTAAATTATGAGGTCGATTCTAACTGGGGTTGTGTTAGCTAAAACTCCTAATAGATTATAATGCCTTTATACATAAACCGACAAAGCGTTTTGAGCCTATCACAAATTTGTTGAGGCGGCTAATGTTAATTTCGGCTGTCTTCTGGATCGCCAAAGGTAAGACTTTAGATTTCAAGCTCAGTCTTGCAGAGGCAGAACAATAAAGGAGAAAGTGCCTGGAATCTTACACTTCACCCTCCTCCATATATCTTTGACAAATTGCATCCGCCAAGATTTTTAATCTTAACGCCTGAAATCCTTGAGTCTTAAGCAAGGTCCAACGAGAGTGTACCAGGATGGACAAACAACATCTTTTTTTACTTAAAATATGAATATATGTATGAAAAGCAAATCGGTATATTAAATAAATTACATCTAGTTGATAGTAAAATTTTATAAAATAAGAGACTGCAACACAAGGTTAGGACGTGCTTTCTAAATTCAATAAATAATATTCAAAATAAAGCAAATTGCTTCAAGAATTCTTTGAAGATTCATCGACTACTTTTAAACGAATCTTCTTTATAAAAAAATCAGCTCAGAACATATAGAAATGAAGCGAAATGGTTTGCACCACGACCTGAGGTCTTTTGTGCCCATCATGGATAATAGCAGCCACCTAAAAAGTAAAACCTTCATTTTGTTTCCATCAAAACATTATAAAACCAAGTGATTTCGGGATTTGCAATCGATTAACTCAACCAACAGCAGCAATATCTTTTACAGAATTATACAAATAGCGGTATCGTGTAACGGCGTCTATGTGCGGTGCAACTAAGAAATCAACTAGTCAACGGCAGTGAATGAAATCGAAACGAGCAACGGTTGTTTAAAGCAATTTGCTTGCTAGCAACATCTAAGCGCTAGTATACATATGTATGTGCATGTAACTGTACTACATACATATATGTACATGCATATATATGTATATACATATGTATGTGTGCGCGGCACACATCAGCGCCGTTTGTCTAATCAACGAAACTCAGTCAATAAATCGTAATTAATTAACGATTTCGACGCGCGCTGCGATTTCATTTCGATTTTCGCCCGCGAATTGGGAATTTGCATTACAGCTTTAATGTTTCTTTATTTTTACCAACTTAAATATATGCATGTATTTATGTAGCTTTAAGTAAGTTTTCTTTTTGCTTGTCGGTGAAAAGTTGTGAAACATTTTGAATGGATATGTTGTAAATAAAATCATATCACACTGTGTGGCGGCAACAACAACAACAAACATTTGGCATGTGGCTAATGCTTTTTACAAACATACAAACGTGTATACAGACGTGCTTTTACAATTTAAATGATCTGCGGTTGGGTCTGTTTGTGGCTGCGGTGGTTTGTAAGTTAGCGCCAAGCCCCCAAAAAACTCAAACTGTAAATACAAGCACACACATAACGACACGCTGAGTGAAATATGTAAAAGTCCACTAATCTATTTGTATTTATGGATCTGTATATACGAGTATGTATGTGTATATTAATACATGTATGTATATATATATAAGTAAGCTAAACCATTTTTCATACCGGCCGGCGCTCATACTTCTTAAGTATATTTAGCTTTAGCAGTTGCATTCAAACCCGTTGCCGATTCGATATAAATTAATCACAAATCAGCAGAGTGTCAATGATTTTTGCAATTTTTTATTTTCTTGTTAAATTCGGTGACATTACATTTGGTTTATGCGATTTTCTGGAACAACTGCACGAGTATATTCAATACCTAATCTAGTTTCCCACGACTACTTATCCACTTATATTGAAACTTGAGATTTATTTCGATACTTAAATAAATAAAAAGAGATTCAATGAATAATATATTGAAATTTCAGAGCCGAAATGGCTGAAATATACATTTACGGCATATTTAAGCTTTCATTTGGAGGTTAAGGGCATTTTTCATACAATCTAGCATTATCAATAAACAAAAAACTGCAAGCATATTCAGTTATAGGTTAATCGATAGTATAATAAACATATAAATATAGTCGCTCACATTTCGAAAGCTATTTTCTGTCCCCGTTTCTGAGCAAATCAACGAGAGCAAATTAGTGGGAGTAAACGCATCCTGGGAGGAAATGAGAATTAGTCGTGAAATATACCCGCGACAAATTCAACTTTCAGCTCTTTTAGTGCTACACCGAATTACAGTAAGAAGAAAAAACCTTATATAATTATGTGACCTATAGTTGTATGTGAGAGCTAAAGTAACTCGTCAACCGATTTCACACTAGATCCAGTATTTTGAAACCATGAGATTGTCGGATATCTCATAAGAATATATTAACACCATTATAAACAAAAAATAGTAAGACATTTGCATTTAAATTGCGAGCGAAAAGTCATTTGGAATGAATGTCAGTGATATCTGTGACAAATGTCGCAAAACAATCATTAGGGTCTAGTATGCGTTCGTCTTTCTGAAGAAGAGAATGTGCATTCGGCATTTTTTCGATGAGTAAAAATATTCAACAAAGAAATTCCATTAAATTTTGAGTGCGGAGTCAAATTTCTAGTGCGGAAATGTTCAGGTTCATTAGAAAAGACCTTCGGTGATAATAATTTGTCGCGAGGAAGAGCTTTTGATTGGTACAAATTATTCAAAGGCTGCCGAGAATGTGTTGGCGATGAATCACGTCCAAGACAGCCTTCAACATCATCTTATAATCATCGCGTCAATACAATAAAGGAACTGGTGCTTGAGGATCGACGATTAATAGTCGGAGATCGTACTGGTATCGTTGGAATATCGGAAGGATCAGTTAAAACTGTTTAGAAGACTATATCAGCTTTAAAAAGTGAAGCACGGTTGGTTCCAAAACCACAAAATTTTTCCGAAAAACAGCACAGGATTAACATTTGTGAAACAATTTATCTAAGTCGTCGAAAAGGTGAGCTGAAGCCGAAAAAAACACGTCCAAACTGTCAACAAGGAATACTATTTGAGTGTTATGCGTCGTTTTCCCGAAGCTATTCTAAAAGAGAGACTGGAATTGTGGGCCAACAACTCTTGGCCTTTTGCACCATTGCATGCTTTATCACTTCTTCGTGAGTTTCGCCAAATTTTCAACAATTATCGTTCTGCAACTACAGTATTCACCTGACTTAGCCCCGTATGACTTCTGGCTATTGAGCATTTTGAGTCTATTGAAGACATTAAACATGGATAGCTACGCATATTGAAGGCTTTTCCGGAAAATGGAGGTGTTTCGAGGTTTGAAAAAAAGAAAACGTTAGCACAAGTGGGATTGTTCTGAAGGGGACGATAGAGCTTTTGAGATTTAAATTTATGAAAACGTCTACTCTTTTTTGCCCACAGTACTATATAGTCTCTATATTTTTCTCATTTTATGCTGCAAAATATTTAAAATTAATTTGTGTGCAATTTTTCATCACGTTAGAACTACTTCCGACATTCAATGCCTTTGTTTGGTTTAACATTATTTCGTATCAATTACTGTTCTTTCCAAAATTTATAACGAAATCAGAGCAATTAAAAACTTTAAACCACAAAATACTGCAATTAATTTTTTATACCTACAATTAGCAAATTTGCGCGTCTTCTTCCAAGAATTTTTCGCAGAATCAAACAGATCATCCAATAAATGTCTGCTTTGTGCTCTTCACTTAAATAATTGTATTCGCCAAATTGTGGCAATAAATAATTTTGAAATTCTACTCATAATCACCCAATTCTTGTCAATCAATCAACCAAACCACAAAAATAGTGGCTTATCAAAATGAATATTGCACAACAATGAGCATTATGCAAATAAGGTAGCAAATATTTATTGCTTGTGCAATTATCATACCAAAACAAAAAATGAGATACAAATAAAATAAGTGACTTAAGGTTAACAGGTAACAATGCATAGTATCCATTCGGACTTGGAAACAGCATGCAACATAAAAATGGACACTAAATTGGTGAAGTGAGGCAAAGTTGAATTTTTTGAGATTTGTGTGAAAATAACTTGTACAAATTAATTTAAAAACCATTAAAAAATGTTTGTGTTAACAAACTTTGTAATAAAATTATTAATTTGTCAAAATTAAAGACGATCCGCTAAAAAAATGGTTTTTATTAACAAAATTTTTAATAAAGTTAGGGGCGTAGGTACAAATTCGAAATAGCTGTAAGCTGCAGTGTAACAGTTTAAATATCTGCGTATCTTCAAATTATCTTATCTTATCACATTTTACTAAAATACTAGAGTATTTTATTGTTTTTCACAAATTTAAAAATTCTTGCCTACAATTAGGCGCAGTTTCTATGTTATCAAAGACACATACCCAATTGTCGTTTGTATATATCACTTAATCTGACTATTATGCATTCCCTTATACATAGGTCGTCCGATCGATCCGAGACATATTGATAAGAAAAATATAAGCACCAATATACTCGATTAATTTCAATCATAGATCTTCTCAACACACCCAATTGAGCAAAGCCACACACCATAAAACAAGTTCAAGTGGAAATTGTGAGCAATCTGGTTGGTAAACCTAAGATACATCGCGCTTTTTATGCAATTGAGACAGTAATTATTTTGTTAAATATAATTTTTTAAATTTCAAATAGAACTATTTTTTTATGAATAATTTTTGTATTAAATTTAAATGTTGTGAAAAAAAATTTGGAACTAAGTTTCTTCTTTAAAATTAAATTTTTACAAAATTTGGAATTAATGGTTTTTGTAAATGTTTTATATTTCGAATAAAAGTTCAGGCTTTAAATTTTTTCAACTTTAGATGAAAGTAAAGATATTTTTTAAAAATTTTTCCCACAAAAGTATCCAATAGACTTGTTTATAAATTTTTAAAATTAACTTCCCAAATTTTTTTGTTAAAAAAATAACATAATAAAGGCTTTTGGTATAAAAAATAATATTCCCCTGATCCTCATAAATGCTGCACTGTGTGGTTTCTAACGTTTCCTGCCAGTTTGGGTATCAAAATAAATATTTTGAATTTGAAATGGCTTTCAAATGACTATAATATAAAAAACTCTGAATGCTTAGCGGTGCAGTGAGCGGGTGAGCTGAACATGGATTATGGCAAGCAAACCGAATAGCGACAGATAAATTTTGTTATGAATATTCTTGGAAGTGCAAAGCCACATAAGGCAAAAAAAAAGCGAAAAGAGGAAGTGCTAATATGTGTGCGCGGCGAATCTATGTGAACACACAAGGCACATAATAGCATATGTATGTATGTATACAAGCATATATACATAAATAAGTACCGCTTGTATCTCTGTGGCTTGGCAGCCGAAAAAGCGAACGGCGGACAATAAATGAAATTTGCCACAGCGCACATAAATCACGGCGATTGCATGAATCGGGCAGCCAGCGCATTGTTTCAAAAAGATTTCTTGGTATTTCGGCTGCTGCTGCTGCAGAGCACAAAAAACACCAGCCAAATGACAGAGCGCAAACAAAAAACGAAAATGTAGACAGCAAATGTGCTCCAGCAGCAACAAGAGCGGCAGCCAAGTGGCGATGCGCGCGCAATTTTTAAACTTTGCCAATCGTTTTAGTTGCTGTCAATATGAATACACAAATACATGCACATGTGTTTGTTTTAGCAAAACTCTCATGTGTCTGTTGGCAGCTCCAGCCGCTGCTTGCCACCGTTTGCCCAGCTTTAAGTGTTGCTGCTGATTATCGCCCAGCAAAAGGGTTTTGCGAAGGTGCAACAAGTGTTGCATGGTGCGCTGTGCTGTCTCTATATTTATTGTTGCCTGTTTGTTTTCATATAAATTTCCAAGCAGATTCACTTGCCGCCAAATTGGCACGTTTAAGCACACATACATACGTACAGGTGTGTTTATAGAAATAGTTGCAGCTAGCGACTTGCTGGAGTTGGAGGCATCTGTTGCATAAATTGTGGCATTTGAATATGGTATTTATAGGTGCATATGTGTGTATGTGTGTAGGTGTTTATTATACAATATGAAGCGCTTGCTACTTTCAAATTTTCGCATATGAAATAGTCGGCGAGGAGACTAGAATAAAAAATAAATATTTACATTCACCTCATCGCTTTCTATTGCAAGAGTTACATAAGAGCGTACTTTTTTTATAACAAAGTTGGGAGACTTAAAAAAGCATACATATATGTATATTTAAACCACTTAAAATATAATAAAAACTAAAAATTAATTAATTATATTTTATTAAATTTTTTGTAGTAATAACTAAATTTTTTAATTTAATTAATTTATTTAAAATTATTCAGTTTTTAATTAATTTTAATTTTTAAGTAAGAATTCATTAAAATTATAATAATATAATTTTTTAAATAAATATACTATTATTAAGTTTAGTTTATTTTAATTAAAAAGTAATTTGTTATATTTTTTGTGGTACTAATTAAATTTTTGAATTTAAATTTTCGAATATGTACATATATACTTATATGAAAAAAAATTATAAGGAACTTTACTGACAAAATAAATTTAATTAAGATTTTTAATTTTTTTTATAACTTTTACTAATTAAAATTAATTTTTTTAATTGTAAATTAATTTGCATTTTAATTTATTTAGTAAAATTTTAGAACAAAAAAAAATACAAATTATTTTAAATTAAAATATTTAATTAATTTATTTTAATTGAAATTATATTTAATTAAAAGTTAATTATTAATTATTATTTTTTTTTAATTTTGATAATTAAAGTTTTTATTCAATAATAAATTAAACTTGAATTTTTAGGAAATACAATCAAAAAAAAAAAAATATAGAAATAATAAAGAAAGAATTTTCGAAGAATTAGGTACAGGGTAGGCCATTTAAAGTTGACCCATCTGGCAACGCTGTAACTTTTAACAGCGCTGACAAATCGGCTAATGTCATACCGCGTTAGAAGCGTCATTCGAAGACAATTTATACCATGGAACAGTACACTCCAAAAGAACGCGCTGAAATTGTTCAGCTTTATATTCAAAATAACTTTTCAATTGTGTTAACTCAACGTGCGTTTCGCAAAAAAAATAAAGTGAAAAGTGCTCCAGTTAAGAACACAATTAAGTCTTTATACGCAAAATTTGTGAACACCGGTAATCTCAGTAATGCCAGTCATGCATCCAGACAACGCACAAGACGTTCTGATGAAAATATCGAAGCTGTACGAGCCAGTATTGAGGAGACTCCATCGACATCGAGTTATCGCCGCTCTCAGGAATTAGACATCTCTCGCACCACTCTCCGACGCATAATTCATAAAGATTTGAAGATGTTTCCATATAAAATTCAAATGGCACAAAAACTAAACCCAGCTGATTATCCGCGACGCCTTAATTTTGGCAAATGGGCCAATGGGTCAACTTTAAATGGCCTACCCTGTATAAGTTCGGGATCCATCAATAATTAGAAAGAGGAATTGTTTATCACTTAATCTCACTGTTACGTCTTCACTATAGATTTTCAAGTTATCTTTGGAAAAAACCTAATTATAGTATGTAATTCTGGGAAAATGTAAGCCTCCTCGTAATCTTCTCTGAAAGGCCTAAACCACTCATGCACTAATTCTTATACGAAATTTTGAAAAAGTCAAAGAATTATACCCACATAATTTCAATAAGTTATAAAAGTATAAGAAAATGGGGACTACGGGAATCTTTAGATCTTTTCACCTTTTTAAGACATGGAACTTTAATGTATTCGATTAAAACTTCCATTCACTTTCCTTAAGATATAAATAACTTTATAATTTTATTCATTTCATTATTATTTAAAGTTATTCTTAAGTCAAAAGTTCCACCGAAAGTTAAAAAAAATTCCGGTATATGGTATCATGTCTGACCAAGAAGTTCTCAAATGTTGACTTCAAAAGTCGAATAATATAATATAAAATATATAAAGAGAAAAAACTTTTGACTACCTCGAAGTACATATATATGTACATATAAAAGATTATCCAATTAGAGGTACATTTTCCTATATCTTTTTTTGATAAATCACGCGTGAGTTGTGTCATGTTATTTTTTTTTCGAGATGTTTGTACTTTCCGCAACACCGTTACCCATCGTGAGACCCAGCATTCCTTATTGAATGGATCATCTGAGACGTGAGTCGGCGTCAACATTTGAAAGAGATAATCTTCAAATAATAAATGCCAAAGAATGTTCTTTGAATTATAATAAATATTCCCTATGAAATTTAAAGCTTTTCTTTACAAAAAAAATAGAAAACCTTGAAATGGATCACGCTTTACTTCTGATTAGTTATAAACATGGCTCTGAGCCTATTCTGCTATAAAGAACATATGTTTTTAGCCAAATGCAAACGGTTTTCCTGTGACAAGCTCTGCTTGCGGTTGATGGAATTTTCAATTAGTCAAGTTCCCTCGCAGTCCAAGGCAATTCTTTCAAAATCTCTCAGACATTTGAAAATGCTGTTCAGTTTTTAAGAATGATTACAGAAGATGAATGGTGCATTTTCTAGTAATTAATTACTCAATAACCTATATATAGCCATAATATATGTGAAAGATGAACAAGATTTTAAACAGGGGCAATATGCAGTATGCTTCAAAGCCAAACGAGCATTTCTGTGGCAGCTGGGCTTTGTTTCTATGTATTATACATTGTTTTGTGTATGGTTTTATGTTTTTCATTTTTTTGTTGTACCCAGTTAAGTGCTACAGGCGTTGCACTGGTTAATTTGGCTCCAGTAAAGTTGAGTGGTCTGACAACGCGGGTGGAAAAAGCTCACGAAAAACAACAGTTATGTTCAGGTGCACAGCTATGGCATAGACATCTCTAATAGACATACACAAATATACATTTATTTTTTCAACTTTTTTGAAGACTTAGTTTCAGCTCGCGGCAAAGAAAAGTGTGGGAAATTTTGGAAACTAGGGTTT
Source organism: Bactrocera zonata (assembly GCA_037783105.1). Taxonomy (NCBI): domain Eukaryota; kingdom Metazoa; phylum Arthropoda; class Insecta; order Diptera; family Tephritidae; genus Bactrocera; species Bactrocera zonata. The sequence goes on from JBAWJQ010001723.1 coordinate 251,724, forward strand.
ATGTTGTTGAAACATATTTAAAACTATTTATAATATTTAACAGCACTAATTAGAAAAGAAAATTTTTTTTTTTTGGATAATCATTATGGTGATATTCCATATCCAATGTTCCAGAATTATTTTCTTTGGTCAAATGGAAATTTTTTCCCAAAGAAAGAACAAATTATGTGAAATAATATAATATTATTACATATTGTTACTATACCAAAGTCATTTCGAGTTCTTTAAGCTTAGTAACAGCTCACTGTGCCACGCACTTGCCGCCTGTCTGCCACGCCTGCGCAGCGACTCGCCCTCAACTGCCAGTGCAACAAATAAATTGTGCGCATTACTGGTGCCAACAGCAATATTCAGCAAGCAACGAACATGTGTTCAACACTTCAGAAAAAGCTATGCACGAACAAAAACACTCACACTGCTGTGTGTGTGTGTGAGTGCGTTGTTTCACTTGTCCATGTGCGTTAGAATGCCACTAATCGATGCGTCGATGCAGCGCTATTATCGTGATTGCTGCAACGAACTGTAAACATTGTTGCAAAATATTGCTTTCAATGTTGTTGTTTTCGCCTAGTTTTTGTTGCCGTTGATTTTATTATTATCGTTGTTGTTATGGCCACTAATAGCGGCGAGAAGCATTTCTTTAGCCGAACACTTTGCTTTGTTGCTGCAGTTTGTTTTTGTTGCTTTTTTTTATTTCTGTTGGCGCATTTGTTGCTGCGGGTGTTGCAAGTAATTTTCGCATTGACGTGCTGCACCAGTCCAACTTGCTTATTATCGTTTCATTTCTTTGGCGTTGCCTGCACTTGCTTGCTCGCTGGCCATTTTTTTAACCCTGTCGCAATTTGTTGCACAGTTTTAAACATAATATCTTTCTAAGATCCCTTTGAGAAGAAATGTATACAATCGGAGTGAAATAATACAGACGTCCCTGTTTTTTTATCGATTAAAACTTCTATCTATCTAAGAGAGCAGAGCCTAGACCAAAAATTTAGAGACAGAACGATTGATTGCAATTATACTTCGGTGTTGGAGGATATAGTCATGTGTAGAAATTCACGCAAGCGATGAAAGTCCTCTGAACGTCATTAACTTGGGAGGGGCCAGAAGCGATTCCATTACATTTGGCTTAAGCACCTAATGACTTCCGATCTTAGATCAATTATCCTCTGGGTAGCCAAAGAACTTCCGTTTGAAGACGAGCCAAAGTGTGAAGGCGAACCATCCCTCCTGAGCTTTGCACTGGAGTTGGGACCCGCCACGATAAAACGCCCCATTGAAAAAGAAATAGCTCAGTGAAGAACTCGGATTCGAAAACTGTTCCCCTACCACAACCAGAATGCTTCAATAAACACTTTCAGAATGATCAATACTATAGGTAGGTAGAATGGATGAGATGGATAGAGAAGATGTTCTACAGGTGACTTGTTAGCACTCCTACTAGAGTTCTTATACGAGTATCATTCCTTTTGAGTCTAGTTCATCTGCTCCACAGTTCCATGGCATAAAACTATGTCCTTTAACCCTTTGCAGGCTTATCCAGAAATAAGACTTTGGATCCACTAAGAGATCAAGCTATTACTTCATTAACTTAGACGAAATCTTAAGAGACTCTAGTGATATTAAATCCGTCTGCCTATCTGTATATATAGATATATTTCTTGTTTCATAGTGTAACATCAAATAGGCTTTTTTAGTGCCATCCAAATATATTTTCAAAACTAAATCTCAAGAATTTGATTGCCATTCGAACTTCAGGCTTCCTTACTTTTCGGCCTTACTGTTGCTTTAGTTGCCTTCTGCCCCTTGGGCATTGCAGCATATTGAAAAGTGGAAGATGGCTGGATAAACCAAAATAAATAAAAGGCCAATGCAACGCGCATGAGCAACGAAAATCTAAACGATTTTGAGAAAATCACAACGGCGCGGTCACGCGGCCGCACAAAATAAATGCGCTGCGCAGGTGTATTGGTATCCGTAGGTGTATGTATGTGTGTTAGGGTGTGCGTACGACATGTGTGTGCATGAAAGTGTTGTCGTGACGTTGTTGTAGCTGCTGATGATCGCCGCGCTGACGTTGAGCTTTATCATTGCATCGTGGCATTGCGTCGGTGTCGGCTTCGGCGGTGAATTGAGTGCTTACCTTCGCTGCAAGTCGCTTTATTGTTGTTTTTTCTTCCATTCTATAATTTTTATATGTTTGTTGATAAATTTGCTGCCGGCACTTGAGGCGTTGGCAACAACATGGTATCCACCTGTTGCATCGAGCTCATTTTTTATGGGTTTTACTGTTGCCCAAAGCGCAGCAATCGCATGTGTGTGTGTATATTTAATCGTGCTCATGTGCGATGTGATTTTTCTGAACAAAATTTTGTTCACATATAGTTTCATATACGTATATCGATCAAAAAGAGTCGTAAGGTAAAATAAGTGAAATGAGGAATACATAATTAGTATTTATTGTAAGCGCTCCCATAAAATGATTCCGAAGAAAAAAAGCTTCAATGCTTTTTTTTAAATATATGTTAAGGTGATAGAAGAATCTTTGAGTTCGAGAGATTAGCGCATTACCCTTTCTAAGGTCCTCTCTAGGTTTATAGTAATGAGATATGGATTGCTTACGAAGGGCTCGGGTTTTTCTGACTTCAAATGGAAAACTTCATAATTCCTTCGGTGAAGTCATAAAAATTTGAATAACTCCATATTGATAGTGCTTATTAGGTCGTCCAAAGCAGAGCATCTACGTTAAAAAGATCCTTAGATTGAATTCTTGGTGATGCTTTTGATTTACTTTCCTCCAAATGTTATTACTTGAGATTTTCGTATGATATACATCTATAAATTATTCATCATCTATTTTGTCTGGAAGGTATCTCCGAAGGAGTTTGCATAAAAGCCAGCATAAGAGTATTCAGAGAACGCCTGCTTTAGCTTAGAAGAGTCTCCGTATTATAATGGATTTTTGGCAGAGAAACGAAGTCTAAAAAGTATTCGGTTGGTAGTTGGGACATTAGCGTTCTTTCTCTTCGAAATTCTGTTTTCGCAGAAACCATCTCTGTGGGCTCAGAAGAGCCATAAACACCTTCACTATCTCCCTCTCAGTGCATGTAGTACTTAGACTCAATTTTTCAAACATTGCAGACGTAAAGCTAGAGTTGACCCGAGAATCTTAGGTAATCCTTGCGCAACTTCGTTCTATAGCAGGTAAAACTCCTACTTATCCAGAATTGATCCCGAGATACCAAGAATATGTTTTCATGACTTTAACGACCTCTTTGCAGGCCCAGCGAACCCTATTCATCCAATACTCCTATCCTTAAGGCAGGATCCCTTCGAAACAGCAAGTTTCCTGGAACTGTCGTTAGATGATTTTGATGCCAACTAATCCGAACCTTACCACCTAAGCATAGACTCGATAACCGCCACAATAAAAGAACAACAACAACAACTTCTGCGGAAACTTTTGTGATCAGCGAATGAAACTATAGATCTACCGGCTAATGAAAGCAAAGTTGAAATTTTTTGCATAGTACCCGAATACTATCAGGTCAAAAATTCACCCAGAAAATATTTGAAGACTGTTACTTGATATCTGATCTGGAACTCTAAATTACTCGTAACATGGAAGATTCAGTACTCGTATTCCTGAAGGTGCAATACAACCAAGGAAAGTGTTTTGGTTAGAACTCGACGCAATCGAAACTACGTAGGACGTAAGGATCCGAACTTGTATACGTTCCAGTACTGACAATAAGTTGCAATACTGCCAGGCAAACTCACTTCTCTTGTATACTTTTCAGGAAAGCTCTACATCGTACTTAAAGGTGAGTATTTTCTTCAAACAATAACTGCCAGCCTTGCAGTGAGAAAGAGAAAGATTAGGAACAGCGAGAAGCGGCCGGAACAGTTGGCGTGCAGCAGACATTAAAAGCAGATGCTTGCCAAGCAAATTGCCGACGAAATATGCAACGCATACCGATGTTCAGTGCGGAATAATAATGAAGTGACGGCCGGCCAGTGCCGCGCTGCACAGGGAATCGAATGAATTGACTGGATGTTGCAACAGCAACAGGTCGCATGATTGAATCGAAGAGAATTGGACAGCGCAGTTGTCAGAGCGGACAGAAAAGGAGATGATGGGCGGCGGGTGCGTCTGTCCGTGTGTTTAAATGAGTGTGTGTGTCTAAAGCACTTAAATGCCGCCTGTGTATGGCGTAGTTAACAGCCATAATAACAACAACAATAGCAATAATTTGGCAGCCAGTAAAGTGGCAACAATACAGCGGCCGCGTGGAACGCTTTATCGCCGCCCAGCAATGCAGTCAATCAGCGGCAATTCAATGTGATTGTGGCAGGTTGAGCCGCGGCATGTGATTGCCAATGAAATGCGCCGTTTTTTGCTGCTTCTTCTTACAAACGCATGCCATTGATGTTGTGCTGTGGCGCATTGTTGTTGTTGCTGCTGGTGTAGCATAATGCACAAAAGCGCGAAATAACAACAATACGAACAACAATAGACACAACACTCACTCATGCTCATGCCAATCAATCAGTCACTCACTTTAACGCGCGCGCGCACACGCACAAACACACTCGTGGCGTACGCGCATAAGCCAATGTTGCAGGTACATTGCAGCGCTTGGCATTGCAACATGGGAATTTCTCGCCGCTATGTTGACGTTGATGTTGTGCTGCTTTTGTGAAGATGGTCAAGTGTAATGGTTTTTTCATGATATTGCACTTAAGTGCATGGATAATAACAATAGCGCAACAAAAACAACAAAGCGTGGTTGGTAGCTTGACGCAGCACGCTTGCGGCGGGCGAAATTTCAAACGTTGACTTCGCGTTGCAACAAGTTGCGTAGGTTTTCATTTAATTGTTGCGCCGTGGCAAAAACAAAAATCAGCCAACAACAACGATAACAACACAAACTAACACCAACGTTCCACCAAACAACGCTTGTAGCTTGCGGCTCGCTTCCACTTCCACTCTTCCCTCTCCTTCCGGCAAGAGTCAATTTCAATAATGCGCGGACCAGCAGGCAAACTACTGTCCAAACGCGCGGCCAATCAGCTTGGCTGCGCTGCTCAGCTGACCATTGAGCCCGCTAAGGTTGCTGTCAGCATGCAACACAGGCATTCCAAGATTTCACTAATAAAAGCAATTAAGCGAATTGTTAGCATTCTTCAATGCCTATTACATAGCAATGTGCATTGCACGCTGCACCGGCTTCGGCTGCTGCCAACCGGCATTGCAGCATTGCTTTGTAAGCTTCCTCGCGCTGCGCGTTCGTTGCTTAAGTCTTTTGTTGCGCCTCCTCGGTGGCTGCTTAGGCAATGCCGCGCATAATATAGCCGCAATTAAGGGCAGCAAAACGTGAGCGAAGTTTGTATTGAAATTGTCTGAACGAAAAAAAAGACGCTGCAATTGCATAGGAAACAAAAGAATTTCTACAATATTTTATATGGCGGATTAGCGGCATTCGTTGCGGTGCACTTCGTGAGAAATTATGTCATTCTGAATTAGTGGAACGTCTCGTCTATTATAACGTCGTTTATTACAATTTCTATTGTAAACGAAATAAAATGTGATTATTATTAAGAAGACTAAGTATATATTTTGAAAATAATCATTAAAATGCGTTTTTGAGTCTAAGGTATATATTTTTACCCTGAACAGGGTATATTAAGTTTACCATGAAATTTCTAAAACCCGAAAGAAAACGTCTAAGAGATCTATGTATAAACTGCACATGTCCTTTCCTCATATGCAGACGACCATATTGTGATAGCTGTGGCTAAAGACCTAGAAGATCTCCGGAGCACATGCAATGAGTGCATAAACGGTCTGCGCCAATGATTCTCCTCAATGAGTTTAAAACTGCCTGAGCAAAAGACAGAAGTCTCGCTCATAAGCACTAGAAAAGTGGAGGAAAGTATATCTCTTACCATAGGATAGTGTGAGATTTATACAAAGGCTGCGTGCATTCCAGCTTGCGATTTTTACTCGCAAAGATAATGAGAACGGTTATGCTATATGCCGTTCCCATAGGGATCCAGGCGCTAGGCATTAAAGCAGATGCTAGACAAATAAGCACAGTGCACAGACTGTCGGCACTAAAAGTTCTCAGTGCTTTTCGAACAATATCAAGCGAAGATGCTGAAATAATTGCCAGTATGATGCCCATTGATATACAGGGTGACGAATACGAGCTGTCTATAGGAGTAAAAAGAGAGTCAAAAGCTTAAAAATATGCAGCAGATGCAGCAAACCTCACTCAAAGGACGATGAACCTAAAGACTGATACCGGACATCCACTCGTGTATCAACAGACGACGGTGCTGACCTAGATTTCCACCTAAGCTTAATACTAAATGGACATGGGTGCTTTAGAAGCTATCTTTTCAGATTCCAGCACGACATTAGTCCGAATTGTCGTGAAAAGTACACTCGATGGTAGTTTTACAGTGGAAAATTTAACGATACTCATTCGTCAGTCCACTGAGAAATGGAAAGCTGTCAGCGAAGCGGCAGCTACATTCATGACAAAACTGAGACATATAGACCAGATTAGGGATCCGTCCGTTTGTGCCATTGGGAGTAAATTAGATTTAGCGGATTGAAGTTCCGCACTCCGGCTTTTGTTAAAAATAAAACAAAGCCAGCTTCATAATTTTCGAACAAATTGTTCATATCGGGCCAATATAGAATATAAGTAGCTGTTATACAAACTTGCCAAAATAAATTTTTTTATATGGAAAGCTTTTCGATTTCTTAAACTACTGCGAGAGTAAATAGTTGATGGATTTTATAGTCTTAGTTCAGCCGGATAAGACCAATGATTCAGCGCTAAGTAGTAGTGATAGTGCTATACAGGTCTGAAAAATTCAACGTTATGGTACTTTGTTAGACTGATCGCTTAAATAATAAGAATATTCCAACAATCGATCATTGAAAAAGGACGATGTCTTTTCAAGTGATCGGATAATAAAAAAAATGTATCGTACATTAGGCCACTGGGATTGTTATGAGGACGTGGTTCCTATTTGATTGCTCGAAAAGAGGGACAGAACAGCAGTTCTTTCATCATTAATGGATATATGTTAGAATAATAGACATTTCTTCAGCATAGATGAGAACAGAGAGCTCTGCAATCTTCAGACTGATGAAGTTGGCACGCTCTTTTTTTTGTTTTTTTTTTTCATTCCAATAATCTCGTTACTTCATCTTACTTTTGACAAGATTTCAAGAAGTATATGCTGCGCTGTCGCCATCGCAGAACCCAAAATTGTCAATCAACAATATTACTTTTTTGTGCATGTTTAAACTTAGTCTCTAATTGTTGATATATGTATATCCCTACAAGCTGCCTTAATTTATCGTTCGTAATTCTGCTTAAATCTTTTAAGGTTGTATTTTTCTGGAAGGAGTTTTACTCTGAAAAGTCAAAGCATTTGTAGTCTATACCAATCTATTTTCCCTTCGTCTTCCTTCCGGAGCTTGTTTTATTTTTTTGCGCAATCACAAGAACAATTGCTAAGGATGATATTGGCTTGGTTGCCGAGCTTTCCTGACCAGGTAGTCGGTTCTTACAATTCCTTCAATACCACTGTGCCTACAGGTCGCAAACAGCCAGCAGAAATGATCGAAACTGCATGAAATTCGTACCAAATATGGAGCCCAAATAAATTTTCCAAGCAATTCGAAACTGTCTATACCTCTGTCCTCTTACATTCTCTGAGCTAAGGTCGGACGAACATCTTCGTTTCAACAATACCTTATATGACAGATTTTTATAATGTTTTGGGACATCCTACATATCCATGAATATTATACTAGAATGGATATGTTATCAAGCAGCAACCTCTAAATACCGATTTACTCAGAGAAATAACGGTTATTTTTCGTTGAAGAAGCAAAAATTCATTATTTGTGCCTACGAAATTATGACGGAAATCAAGGTGATTGACAATGATTTCCAGCTCGGGTTGGATACGCATAAACTAACAGTTTTGAGGCTTAAGTCCCCAATTTTCAAATTAGATGAAAAAATATTATAATACATATTTAAAAAATTTAATATTTTAAACCAAAAAAAAAAGTTATATGAAACTAAAGAACACCTACAGAAACAGAGTCACCGTTGTATTGAAAGTTCAGCTCCGCGGTCATATAAAAGTTGAAAAATGTCAAATTGCCAAAGTTTGCGCATTTTTCAAGCGATGACAATCTTTTGTTTTCACTTCTTGGGAATTTCGCGCGCATAGCCACCAGCCACCCCACCGCCAAGTGGCAGCCGCCAGCTAAGAAATTGGCCGATATTTAATGTTAAGTGCCCGTGGCAACCTCTCGCAGCAGTGCCACTGTGGCAATATCTCCGCTGCAAACGTGGCAGTGTAATTGTTATTTTTGTTGCTATTGCTGATGCTGTTGCTGCTGCTGCTGTGGTACATTTTGGCTTAAACAAGTGCACAGCAGGAAGTCTTTCATTGTTTCATTGTGCCACATTAAATACATTTGTTGTGTGCCACCGCTTGTTGCCACAGTTGCCGCAATAAAACGCACAGCCATTTATAATTTACGTTTGCGCTTATTTATGCGCATGCGCGGACTCACTACCCGCGCCTGCGCTTGCGCTTTCGTCTGCTATCAGATCGGGGTAGCCGCTCGACGACATGTCCAACATATTAATACAGACTCATATAAATTCCGTCGATTTAACGCGCCACATTGTTGGCATTGAATTCAAGTGCAGTGCTACAACGGCAACAACTGCGAAATTTGCATATTCTACTTTGCTTCGCGAGATGTAAGGCGATTAAGCGTAAAGGGCTAACTATAAGGGAAGTACTATCGCTTTGGAAGAAGATCAGCGGCAAATAAATGTAGGTTATGTTTTGTATGCCATGCTGAAGAAGTGGCATATTGAAGCGTCTACTTGTATGCATTGATTTTTATGACTCGCAGAACAAACGAAACGTGACTGTGCTCATTTACTTTGTATTCATATTGTTGCAGTTGTAGTTATTTTTGAATTTTCCTATAGATAACGCAATAAGAGATAAAACTAAGGAATCTTCCTTCCTTGGCGCCCTCAAGTAGTACTGTGCTGGGAACAGAAGAGGACTTAGTGGGCATAGCTTGACTTTTCTGCAATTTTAAGCTTCAAAAAATCTCTTTCAAGTATACTATAGTACTAACTATATATCAAAAGCATTGATTCGCCATTTTCTACACGATACCTGCTGAGGCTGTTCTTTTAATCTAACATTTTACCAAAGCAAATGCAAAAACAATGTTAGAATTAAGTTTGCAATATGACATGTTTGCTCAATGTTGCACTACAAGTGCTGCTAATCTCTTTGAAGAGCTGTTAAAGTTCGTTTGATTTATTACTCTCTGAAGCATGTCGAAACAATGAAAGTTATCATCAGATTCATTTTATCATAAAATACTACATGCTTAATATTTTCGATTCTATGAAATCGGAAGTCACGTTCACAGTCTCTATTATTTTTAATAATTTTTTTAAACTGGCAATGAAAATGGCAACTGGCCCAAAAATGTTCCACAGTTTAATGTTGAGGGAGAAAAAATTAACTTAAAATAAATTCTCAGTATTATGAAAGCCATCGGTAATGAAAGATATAATAACTAACAGTAAATGAAAAATAATATCGGGAGAACTGTGAAGGGAGAAAAGGAAGGGAAGGGACGTGGCTGAAGTTTTAAGGGTTAGGAATTATTTATTTCGATTTCCGGCGAAACTACCAGACATATAGCTAAAACATATATCACAAAGTTGTAAGTAATTAAAATATCTATAACTTCTGTGTATATATTTTTTCCCATAACCCCAAATAATATGTGAAAAACTCAAAAAACGAAGCGCATTGTCCAAAGAGGTTTCATAGAAGGAGAATTAAAGCTAAGGACGTAGCGTATACAGTGAAAACAAACAAGCTTAAAAGACTGGCCTTTGCAAGGGAACATATGCACAAGCCAAAGGAGTTCTGGAGAAGTGTTTTATGGATAGATGAAAGTTCCTTTGAGTGTAATTCATAAAAAAAACAAGTTTTTGTAATACTGACAAAGGTGGCAAAGCAAAAACGACCCGTTAGTCAAAAAGTGACCCATAGTGGAGGCTCTGTCATGTTCTGGGGATATGTGGCGTATAATGGACTAAGTGGCTTGGTTCCTGTCGACGGCTCAATGAACCAAGGTCAATATTTGATGATCCTAAATGATAATGCCGCTATTTCTGGACACAGGTTTATTGGAGAAGCCTTCATCTTGTAAGAGGATAACGCCCCGTGCCACAAAGCACGGATGATTTCCAAGAAGGATTTTGCTGTTTCGCCTGGCCACCTCATAGTCCGGACGTAAATCTCATTGGAAATGTCTGGTTTTTTTTGAAACGCAAATGAACAGTTTTTTTAAATAAAACCAGGGAAGAAAAAATTTCTGAGATCACTTGCCCTTGGGAAGAGATATCTCCAAAGATCATGCAAAATTTAGTGGATTTGGTATCAAGACGCCTTCAAAAAGTTAAAGAAGCCAAAGGAGGATGTACCTTTTACTAACTTTATCTTCATATTTTACAAAAAAAAAAAAACGATTTCGACATAAGATTTCAACAAAAGAATTCCAGTTTGAAGTAAGACCTTAGGATGATTAAAAATTCAAAAACCATGAAACTAATTAAAAAAAATATTGCAAAAAAAAAAAAATTATTCAAAACCACGCAATTTATCTAAAATGCTTCAACTTTTTATTTTATATTCCTACATTATCAACAATTGACCTTCTATCATTTTGAGGTTATGTAGCTATGCCTCAGTATACATATTTGTACTTGTAGACGTACTTTTTGCACAAAGTGTAGCATTGAACTAGTAAGATTTATGGCAAATATGATAAGCCACACAATTAACTAGGTCGTTGCGACAAGCAAGTGTACATGCCACGAAGCGGCGCATATCGCCACATCGAATGCAACAGCAGAGAGGTACCTTTCGCAAGTATTTTGCATAAATACATTTTTATTGCTGCAATCCCCCGCAATAAGCGCTGCAGACGCAGCAGCAAATGAAGGCCACAAGGCAGCAAGCAGACATTTTACTTATTTATATATTTACGTCTTTAATTTTCTCTGCTGTTTTGCCGCATGCCACAACAGCGCCTTGGCGTGGCTTTTCTTTCACCGTTGCTGTTGCAAGAGTAGATCTGAGCAGCGGCAATCATTTGTTGGCATCATTTTAATGCATTCTTAGCATTTTTATGATTTTATTAAGTGAACGCTTTCAATGCTGCGCACGCCGACACATATAAACACACAAACGCTGGCTCGCGTGCGCAATGAGTTAACTATGCAAAGCGACAATAAAACTGAATTTGTATGAGGAAATGTATGTGTGTGAGTACTTTTCCTCAGCACATTGCTGGCATTTTATTGCTTTTCTGCTTCAAATTCGAAAGCAATGATGAAAATAATATCTAAAGCACTGCAACAACAAGCCACTTTATATTGACTTTTGTTGTTGTTCTTGTTGTTATGTGTATTTTCTCCATCGCTTTTGATTGATTGATTATAATTTTCTCCATGCAGGCAACCAGCTCATATGACTATATCGCTTATATTATAGTTTATTGTTGCAGTTGTTGGCGTATGTCAAAAATATTCAGAGTGCGGGCGCGTTGCAAGCTACACTTGGGCTGGTGGAGGGCGTACAAGCTGACAAAAATATTTTTCTCCGACTTTTTGTTGCTTTATGGAATTACACAGCGCAGCTGCAGCTTGGCAACTCTGCCACTTTCTTGGTGTGTGTGTGTATCGCATTGCTTCTGGTTCAATTATTCTTCGATTTCGTGGCGGAGCGCTTTCACAGTTTGACAATCAGCCAGTTAGAAAGCAATTACTCGGTGCTTGAATATGTAGATTGCGGAGTTTGTGTGTTTGATTGCACCGAATTTTGCATATAAACTGTATTTAATCGAGAGAGGTTTAAAAAAATAATTTAATTGAAGAAAAATAATCGAATGGTGTGGACTAATTTACGTCATTTTAGCCTATAGTTGGCATTAATTAGAGGTTGGCTGATTCAGTAATTATTTTGGATCAATTTAATTCAGATTTATTATTTATGCTATAAAGAGATCCTAGAAAAATCCTATAAACAAGGATAACTCGCCGAAATAATACTTCTTGGCTAAGTTAAACCTGATTCAATTCCAATAACATAGAGCCGGTTATTGTGACCACAATTAGCTTGCCTCTTACGACCAAAATTTTGTGTGGATAACAGTTAAAACAACTACAACAACCAAAGAATATTACTAGCAAAAAGTCTTGGTGAGCTTTCAAAGGACTTTAAACCATTTCTCGACCTGAGCGCTTACAAAAGCTTTCTTGCGACCACTTTTGGACTTGAAAGCTTTCCCGTTAGTATTCGTATAGTGAGTAGAAAAACGAGACCTTCAGAGAAACTAACTACAACAACAACTAACGAATATTACTAGCAAAAAGTCATGTTGAGCTTTTAAAAGACTTTAAATCCATTTTAGACATGGACTTGAAAGCTTTCTCGTTAGTATAGAGAATTGAACAAAACAAGATCTGCAGAGAAGTTAGTTAGTGATGAATAAGCTTTTACACAAGCTTTTAAGAAAAATAGCAAAAACAACCAAATGATGAGCTGTCAACGGACTTTAAACCATTTCTGTACCCGAGAGTCTACAAAAGCTCTTTTGTGACCACTTCTTAAAGCTTTCTACTTAGTACTATTAGTTGAACAAAAAGATCTCTTCAGAGAAGTTAATTAATGATGAATAAGCTTTCACATAAGCTTTTATTTAGCTATCAAAAAAAAAAAAAATACAAAAAAATTGCAATGAAAAAATTTTGAAGAAAACGCTTTCTTGGAGGTGTTTCGCTAACAAAATACATTTTCAGAAGATTTTAGATTAAGTAGGATTCTACCAGACATCCAACTAAAAAAACAAACCATTAACATCAACTTCAGTTTTATTTGTCATCACAATTGCCTTTCCACTCTCAATTCCTTCGAAAACAAATTCGAGCTTCAGACGAGCTTAGCTTTTTATTTTTGTCAAACTGATTGCGGCTTGACAGCTTTTCCTTCAAAATATTTTAGATGTCAATTATCATGGGTATGACTCTTGAGGGGCTTTTTTGAAGTAAGAGAAAGCATGGAAAGCAGTGGTTCGGAACTTCATTCCGCTAATCCTAACCTGGTTCCAACTCAAGACTCTCCCACGGTTCGGTTAAGAACTACTTCATGAAATAGTATTATTCCTGAAGCTGATAAAATCATCTCGATATTTTCCTATCCAGCAGCTTTTTCTTGACGAATAATTTTGCATTCTTCCATTCTTTTATGCAAACTGGCTGGAGTCGCCTTGGGGGAAGCTTAAAGCGCTTCATCGATACCTGAAGATAGTTTGATCGATTCAACGATCCGTTGTCACAGTAGTTTGAAAGTGTTTTCCATAATCTACGTTGCAACAATTTTAACCTCACACTCATGCCTATTTGTCAAAAACCGATGAAATTGGGACAAGATGAACTTCGCTAAGAACAAATAGTTCTAAGTAGCTCTCGCGTGATCCCACAGTCACGCAATTTTTCGTCGTTGACCAGGTAATTGTTTATTCAATTGAGTTAGGTTGGGATAGTTTTTGAAAAATTCTGGTCTTGTCTAGCTTTACTACGTATTGAGAAACTCAATTCAGCATACAGGAGATTATCTGAAAAGCCTTTGCACAATGAGCTTGAAGTGTAGCAAGGGCTTGTGAAAAACTCTCGACTTCTTAGTATCCTAAGGCTTTTAGATACCAACAAGAAAGCTTTCAAGTCCAAGGGGAAGACTCTAAAGAGCTACTTTGGTTAACTCTTTGGGACTACAAATGTTTTAAATTCTTACTAATGCTCACCAATTGCTTTCGTTACTAACAATAACTAGGTCACTTACGAAAAAAAAAATGTACAATATTGCCTAAAACTATATGACTTCATATATTATATATTTTTAAATATTTTAAAACCAAATTCACATAGCCATATTAATCACCCACCAATTAGTGTCAGTGCAGTTTAATGAGCCTCCGCAACAACAAAAAACGCAAAAATAATTATTTAAGATAAATTGCCTGCGAGTTAACGTGCTTACAATTTTTGCTTACAGTAACAAAAACAATACGTAATAACATAAATATTTCCTACACTTGATCAAAAAAATGTATGAAAAAACTGCAATTGGGATGAAAGCGGTTTGTCAAAAACAAATATGCAACAGCGCAATCAATCAAAATGCCAAAAACAAATCACCACACGCCCCAAACGCCGACACCGCCGCTCAATACACTGTCACGACTTGCTGTGCAGTATCATGCAAGCACCTACATAGGTTCCACACGCTGTGTGTATGTATGTAAATGTTGCGAAGTACAAAGCAGAGCGTGTCGGCTGCTGCGCATGCGCTCGCGCTTGTTTACATTGCCGCTACGCCAGCAACAAGTTGACAACGTCAGCGGCAATGAACTGCGCCGAGTTGAATGGGAAGTGCATTTGCTGCCCACTGACCATGCGAAACAATACTAAATACAACAACAATAAGAAAAAAAAGAACTGCAAGGTAGAAGTGTAGTAGTCGTTCCGGCAACTGTCATTGACACACGAGCGCCGAGTGTCATTTGGCAAAACGGCATGGAATGGAACGCGCGGCGCGCTTGGCAGACACCTGTGCCGATCAGGGAACGCGACAAGGCATTGTGGTGCGGAAAAAATGACAAACTAGCAGAAACAAATAATTAACGAGTATGCATAGAATAGAATAGAATAAAAATAAAGTAGAAAAGGAAGATAAAAATAAAATAACAAAGATTAAAATAAAATAAAAATGTTTAAAGAATTGAAATGTTATGAAAACGTGCCGTCGAAGTTGTACCGTAAATAACGGCTCTCCAATGTTCCACAGGCGACGCAGACTGTAGGCTCGGTTCAAAAATCGAATGCAAAAAAAAAAAAACCAAATCCAATACAGCTGCAGTGCGAACTCTTTTAGTCAGGCCGCCAACAGTGGCTGTGAACTTTGCAGCCGCACCGCTTTGACTTGGTGCCGTACCGCGCGGTGGCATGCAGCAAACTTGCAAAATTATGCCAATTATTGGCAACTGACAAAAAAGACGGCTGCGTAGCAAGTGATGCTTGGAGGGAGTAAGAATTAGCTTACTATACCTTAAAGAACCGCTATCATTGTCTGGCTTGCGGTAGTGAATGTAAATATCAACACCGCATTTTGTAAAAATAATACAAATATATAAATATTTTTTGCTACTTCTTACCAACATTCAAAATTTATATACAATATCTATGAAACCCTAAGAGCGTAACGGTATGTAGTTCTCTTCGAGCAAAATTCTTTAAACCCAACGTTTAATTTAGTTGAAAGTTATTTTCAAACAAAGTTGGCGAAGAGCCGTTAACTGAACTTGTGAAACACTTTGGTTTACTCTCTCCTAGTTGTCTCTCCTCAAAGGAGAAAAAGCTCTCTTTAGTCTCAAAATATTCTGCAACTTAATTAGATTTTGGTATAGCTATATCGGTTTTGATGAGTGGATTTATAAATTCCAAGAAATAATGTAAAAAGGATATATATTGTAGATTTTATTAAAAGATTTGTATGTTTCTTAGAGCTTCGAACACGTAACGAGGTGCCTGGACGTAGAGTACTCCGTTTCCATTGCTTTTGGCTACTCGTACCTAAAACGAACCCAAATACTTATCTGACTAAGCACTTTGCGTTAGATTTCTCAAAAAAACCATTAGAAAGCATAAATCGATAGGCGAACTGAGAAGAAGTGAAAAACAACTAGCAGAAGATCTAAGTGTGTTAGAAAAATTACTTTATATAGTATGTTTTATGGGCTGGGAACTTCAAACGTCTACAGGACGGAAAAGAAATTCCGAGACTAGGAAATATAAAAGACCAATTATATAAGAGACCGGACATTGTGCCTTGATAATGAACTAAATAATGAAAAAATCAAAATTAAGGCGACAATTTGGTTAGGATATAAAACAAAGAGTCAGGAACTGACCTCCCGAATACCTGCTGATTGAAACCCCTTTTGAAATCAGCCTATCAAAATCCAACTCTAACTCAAAGCCTCAAACACACCTACCTTTACCTGTGTTAAATGCGTTGGGCACAAATTATCGCCCTGTAAAAAATATGAATGAAATAAGAATTGCGTCGAGAATATAGCAAATGTTGTTGTATCACCAGGAGCGCCACCGTAAGTCAACAATGGAATGACTGCTAGACACAAATCTCTAACAGCCAATTGCGGCCAACAACACCGCTGTCAGTGCCACCCTACTCACCCCACCCCTTGTGCTACTCCCCTGCACCACCTCTGCCTCAACTATCGGTAAGCTAATGTCACAGCAA
Source organism: Bactrocera zonata (assembly GCA_037783105.1). Taxonomy (NCBI): domain Eukaryota; kingdom Metazoa; phylum Arthropoda; class Insecta; order Diptera; family Tephritidae; genus Bactrocera; species Bactrocera zonata. Next base: position 268,194 of record JBAWJQ010001723.1, read on the forward strand.
TGACGGTGGCATGGCGGCGCAGACTGTTGTGCGGTTTCGCCTTGATTTCGCAGTGATTTAACGGTTACAGTTGTCAAATTAATGACATTCATTTGTGGTGCGGCTGGCAAGTTGCAAGATGAAATGCAAACGGTAGTTTTATTGGCAAATTATTGTTGTTGCTATGTGCAGTCAATTAGCAAGGCGGACGCAAAAATCGAGAACTGCAATGAAAAACTATATTTTTTGCTGCTATCTATGTAAATAGGCGCACGGCAGTTAGCAACTGTAAGGCAAAGTAAAACAACAAAAAAGGTAAATTTGCTATAATTTTAGCTAGAATAAAGTGCCACGGAAAGCCTTACTGCAATGTGACAAACACACATACACACACACCCAGTGTGAGGGGAGCAGAAATATCCACCTTACTGCGCGCCGCACGCTCTGACACACCTCGGTGTCTGGTGGCGCGGTCGCAGCCGCCGCTAATCTCCGTGACTGCGTCAGTGGCTGCCAGTTAAGACAGTGGCAGTCAGTCAATTAGACTGTTGGCCAACAAAAGGTTAAAGGTGCGGCATGCGACTAACTGCTGCCTGCCTACCTACCTGCTCGAGTGCCATTCGTTAGGTGCACTATCGGCGCTGCGGCTTGGCAGCGGCAACAATCACGGTAGCGGCCGCATGCGATTTGCGGGTGCAGAGTGTAGCAGAATTGCGAAAGTTTGCAGGTTACTAAGGCCGATTGCAGTCAGCTTTGTCAATAAGTGTTCCGTAAGTTATGTCGATCGAGTGAAATATTCTAGCGAAAGAAGAAGCATGCAATTTACGTTTGATTGCATGGAATTTATTACCCATGCTTACTTGCAGAAATAATTATTTCTTCTAATTTTGTGGGTATTTCATGTTTGCTTATTTTAACTAGGTCCAGTTAGGTTTTCGAATAGCCAAATAAAGAAACATACAACTCTGCCCAAAAAATAAGGTGACATTTGAATTAAAACTACGCGCGTCGAAGGATTTGGAGAATTATTTTTTTTTTTTAGGTTGGTAGTACTGTCAGTTACATTTATGTCAAATTTCATGCCAAAATATTCATTAGTGTTTGAGATACGTGTCGTTTTGTGAACTGCTAAAAGTGAGTTTTTCGTTTTTTGCGATGTCTAAATTTGTTGAGCAAAGAATTTGCATTAAATTTTGTTTACGGAATCAATTTTCTGCTGCGGATACGTTGAGGATGGTGCAGAAAGCCTTTGGTGATGAGGCTATGTCTAAAAAAAAATGTTTACAAGTGGTATAGTGAGTTCCAAGCCGGCCGTGAACGTGTCGAAGACGAAGAGCGTCCAGGGCGACCATCAATCCCAACCGACGCTCAACAAATCAAAGATTTGGTGTTGAAAAACCGTCGATTAACAATTAGAGACCTTGCTGATGAAGTTGGCATATCGAAAGGCTCAGCCAATACCATTTTGAAGGATGTTTTGGGCCTCAAGCGCGTCAAATCTCGACTGGTACCGAAAACATTGAATTTTTTGGAAAAAAGACGTCGCGTTGAAGTGTGTGAAGCGATGCTTTCCGACTACCAGGGTGTCATGAAATGCATTATAACTGACAGTGAGACTTGGATCTATGCTTACGACCCCGAAACAACCGATCAGTCGAGCGAATATTGTGCCAAAAGAGAGCCGAGACCAAAAAAATCGCGCCAAAGTCGCTCAAAAATCAAAGTCATGTTGACTGTTTTCTTCAACAAGGAATATTATTTGAACGTCATGCGTCGTTTGTGTAACGCTATCCGCCTAAAAACGCCGGAATTGTGGAAAGACAATTCTGGTTTTTTACACCACGATAATGCACCATCCCATACTGCCCTCGTAATTCGTGATCATTTCGCCAAAAACTCAACCCATATCGTTCCGCAACCACCGTATTCACCTGATCTGGCGCCGTGCGACTTCTGGCTGTTCACTGAGCTCAAAAGACCGCTCCGGGGACACCGTTTTTATACGATAGAGGAGATTCAAGCCACAGCGAAGACGGAACTGAAGGCCATCCCGGAAAGTGACTACAACGAGTGTTTCGAAGTTTGGAAAATCCGTTGGCATAAGTGCATTGCATCAGGAGGGGATTGCTTTGAAGGGGATGAAATTGATTTGGAAGAATAAATGAAGAATTTTCAAAATAAATACAATGTCACCTTATTTTTTGGGCACAGAGTACATTATCACTAAGATTTATTTGGATGGGAAAGTCCCATAAATAATTTATTTTCGAATTAATGTAATTAAGGTTTTAGCGCCTTTGGCACCCAAAATATGGTGCAAAGTAACTGAAAATCATTCCTTGTTGAGTACTGTGGCTTAATCTAACCCGCTGGAATACTACCAATTACTTCCCTAACTTCTTCTTCTACAAGATTATAATTATTTTAGTAGGGAATTGTCTTTGAGCTAGAGATAAATCTACAATACTAACCTATCAAAGACGAAAGCTTTCAGAAATATGAAAGCGCTTCCGAAAGCTACCTTCAGGTGCAACATCTAAATAAGCACAGGTTGGAAAAGTGTTAGGCTGTTTTGTGAGCAAAAGTCAATTTAGTCAAAACATATAATGTAAAAACTTTTCTTTTAGAGCTTCAAAGTTTCCAGCAAACCAATAACTCTTTGCAACCTTTTTAAGTACTAAACGATTATTTTTTAAACTGAAAATAGTTGATTTAATATTCAAGTAATGTAGAATATGTTTGGAATATAGTTTCGCCTTATATTATTCATACCAAAAGACACCTTCCTAAAACATATTTACTACTATACTACGCACACTCATATCGAAAGTTAGCTCACATACTTCGCAAAAATTCACATGCAAAGAAAATCAAATATTAATTGGTTAAAAATATTGCAGATCATTTACGAATTATTTCCGCGTACCTCTTGGTGGTCCTTAGCTAAAAGAACACCAATCCAAAAATAAAAAAGCATCAGCTAAAAATTTGCAAAATATTATTCTTTCATATCGTTCAAGACTTCTCAAGCAAATCATTAAATTACTTTCACAGCATTTCGCGCTAAAACAATTTTCTGTTATTAAAGCCATACTAACACCAATGTAATGCCTTTCAATATTGTTTATGCGAGCGTATTGTTTTGTTAAGTATCGGCAAAAAAAAGTGAATAAAATAAAAACAGTGACTTGAAAGTTGTAAAGAGTAATGAAATCGATATACAAAAGATTTGGCGCGGCTGAGTGGTGAGGTCATAGCCGGAGCTATCACCTGTGACGTTTGGGGAGGAGAAAAAAATATACGCACACACCTGCATATGTATAGGTTTTGAGGTTAAAGTAATGGATTTGGCTAAATTTGGCAAACGACTTTTACAAAAAAAAAAAACAACAGAAATTACAATATTAAAATTAAAAAAGTAGTTAAAAATTAGAAAAAATATTAAAAAACAAAAAAAAAAAAAAAAAAAAAATATTAGAAAAAAAAATAAAATAAAACATAAAATAAATTTAAAAAAGTAAAAAAAAACCGAAATTTTCGAAACAAATTTAATTTCATATTTTGATTTTGTCTTATGCGATTTTTTACTTTTTTATTTAAAACTGAATTTTTGAAGAATATAATATTTTATATGCTTTCTTGTAACATTTTAACTGTAATTTGCAGCTATTTTTAGAATATATTTTGACTATATATAATACCGATTTTTTATATGCATTCTCTTTCCAGATTTCGCATAATGGGAGCACCTTTACACCACGCGATATGATTGTAAACAACATTAAGCGCACAGTTGGTGGTTGGCCCACTGACTGAATGCCGCACTGACGAATTAGCCGACTCTCGACACTCGCCACTACACCAGCTGAGTGATTATGGCTGGTGTTAATTTCTGGGAGTTCCCATTTCAACTGTCTTACGAGTGCAAATACACACATATACATATATATAATTATACTCATACTGTTTTCCATACTCATATATGCCACTCAAAACAACAAATACTAATAAATAAATAAATGAGAAGAAAAAGGTTCACCAAAATGGTACGAATTGCCGTTGACTTATTGTTGAGAGGTTAAGGAACTCTGACGCTGATTGAATATTGAACTCACTAAATGACTGACTGACTGCTGTACTGACTGACTAATTGTCTATACAATGCTAAACATTGCAGCGACAGGCTGACTGACATATTGAAAAAAAAATTTCAACGGCCAGTTTTTTTTTTAATTTTTTCTTCTCTCCAGCAGCGCTCACGGCACCACACTCCCCTCGCTTTATTGAATGCGCCATATTTTATTGCTTTGGTTTTTGTTTCAAATTTCGTATTATTATTTTTGTAAATTACTTTGGCTTGCCTTATGCTTCAGCTTTCTTCGCCGCACTTGATCGATTGTTTTTTTACGCTGTCATGTTGTTATGCGGGTGGCAGCAGCTGGACATTTGCGGAGCAACGCTTCATTTGAATGAAAGCGCGGCATTCCAACGGACAGTGCATTGGCAGTGGCGATGAGCCAGGCGTGTGGCAGTGTATACAGCCAGGCATTTGTGTGGCTTTGAATCGGAGTTTATTTAATAGGCCTTTCGTTTGGGTTCAGTATTGATAGAAGTGAAGTTTCTTCCACTTTTAAACACTTGCAACATGTTGCTGCAGAGTATAATCGATTTTTTCACCTAACGGTTTTATGTATCATCTAAAACTAAGCGAGATAGATATAAAGGTTCCTAGACACCTCTAAGAAAGCCTCTCGAAAAACCTAAGAGTTTCATCATTCATAATAATTTTTTTTCATTGAGTTTTAAAATTAATAAGAAATAAAAAATTTTCCCAAAAATAATCAAACTTTAACTGTTAATATCTTTTAAACGGTTGAGTGTACGAAAAAATCAAATAAGACCTTTTTTGTAGAGCATTCAATTTCCTAAGGAACAAGATATTTTTTCAAGTAGTTCGAAGCGAGATATAAATTTTTCTATCTGATAATAAGAAAAAATAGAAAACTGTATGTAGGAGGACCTTCCCGTTACAATTAAAAACTCATATTTGGAGAGGCTTTCTTAGAGGTGTCTAGGAACCTATTTTTCCAAGTACAAATCGAAAAAAAAAAAAAATAAAAAAAAATTTTTGAATCACCCTAGTGTATATACAAGTGTTACGACAACTGAGTATTTTGTTCTTTATAAATAATTTAGGACTCATAGTATATAGTAGTAGTTGTAGACTCCATCGGGATCCGACCAAAATCAAATGTTCCAATACAATCTCCCAACACTGCAACACTAAATTTGGTACATATATTCCTATTTATTTCCCTTAAGTGCTACACCTCCTAAGATAGTAATCCTAATAATAACCTGTTAGCTTCCTCTTGAGAACCTGCGTGATTACACGCTACCTTAGCATGTTGATGCTGCAGTGCTTGCAACAACCTGATGCCGCGCAAGCATTTAACTACTGCAAACGATACCATGTATTACTGTAAGCTAGATTACATTGATCTGCTGCAAACGCCATATGTACAGCGCTCACTGGTCGCTTGTAATCTAAATGCTCATATCAAAAACGCATGTTTACGACTTACAACAACGTCTGCGAGTCGCATTAAAAACGCCAAATAAGCACGCAAATGCAAACACGTCAATGCTGCGACTGGAAGAAGCTCCAGTGTTCAATAAAAGAATATGCAAGTGTTAAAAAAGTCAGTGCTGCGCTATCCGGTTCAAAGCAGCAAAACCTCGGCCTACGAAGTGCATCGTGTAAAGGGGGCACAAGTGTAGCGGTTTCTTGTTTTTGTTTTTTATGCGACATCAAAGTTGTTGTGAGTAAATTAAGCGGCAGTAACTCAATATATTGGCCACTTACACGTTAATTTAAGCACAAATTGAATTAATAAACTATGTTTAACATAGCCGAGTGTGCGGTCTGTTGTTGCAAGTTGCACCGTACGATGGCCGAAAACGCGAAACGATTTATTAATTTATGCACGAATCGCCTGGCAAACGCCGACAAATACGAAGTTTTTATGGCACATGTTTATGTGTGAAAGGAGGAGTGTTGCCAGATTTGTAAATAAATAAATTCGAAAATTATTGTCTGAGTAATCTTTGGATACGGGATGTCCTTAGTGGGAGGGGTTTAGTCATGACAAATGCGGATTATTACCTGATCCTCATACTGGACTCTGCCTTTCAGTGAACAAGCTGGGAAAATTCACTTATGATATGCAAACGCTTGGCCGGAAAATCTTAAGGATATGAGACCAGAATAATTAAGGATCACGTGAAAAAGAGAGCCTCGCAGTAACTATTGAGAGTAAAGTCCACTGTTGGAACTCTACAATTAACCTCAAAAACGTCGGTAGTCAGTGGTAAAGGTCCAGACACAACTCTTTCCTACCCATGAGGATATTTTCTAGCCAGAGATCTTTGTAATTGGTCGGTGTTCAGAAATAAACCATACTCAGCGATAGTCAAAGAACACTCAAAGGGATCCTACGATACGAGATCAAATCGTTCTTGGTTCACAAGTACTTAGAATGGCACTTAGAAGTGAGTAGACAGGGGCAGATACAGAATAAATCTCATATCGAAGTAGGGAGCACATTATCTACAGTACAGTCCCTAATTTGATTCTATTATATTTAAGGCTTGGCTCGTACTTTCTGGTCTTGGGTTATTTTTTGATACCATTTGAAATAAACTTCGAATATCGGTGAATTTTCAGCCACAGATTTCCAAACTGTGTGGCAACGAATTATTCTAAGAAAACGCAATGAGCGGGAGAGCACAGCGCGACGTGTGTTAATCGAACAAATGTGCTCGTTAAAATATGCCAACGCACGAACACACACACATACACACGAAGGAAAGAACAAACAAAAGTCACTTTGTGGAGTAAGGCTTACATGCACTCCCCCTGCCCTACGCCCGGCACGCAGATGCAAATTTGAATTTACAAGCACGTAATACGAAAACCTGTGCAACAAACTCAAACCGAAAGCATAACAACAACGTCAACAAAGCGAGCGGCCAAAAGGCGATACAATTTCACAGTCGCCCTACAAATTGTGGCAGCACGTTGCAAACTTTCTTGTTGCATGTGCGCACAATGTACATTGTTGTGCGCCTGTAATTAATGTTACTCCTCTTATTTTAATTTATTTTTATTCTTTTTTTTTTGTTTTCATGCCTTGCCTTGTATGTGATGTGTGGCCAAAGCCAAAGCAAACAGAAAATTGTGCGTTGTGTGTGCGAAAATGACGTGATTGAGTTGAATGAATTTTGGCGGCGGTGCTGCTTTTGTAAAATCAAAAGCCGCACATGCAACATGTACGTGTGGCAGGACTGAAGCGGCCAAAACACAAGCAGAATGTTACCAGATGCCAGCGGCATAGGCAGTGCGGTAGATATTAAACAAAAACTTTATGAACAACGAAAAATTAGAACATGTTCAATGCGCTGGACAAAATTTACATGAACATGTCGCGATTGGCGGGCACTGTGTTGCTGTTTGCGGCACTGGGCCAACAGAGCTCTGGGCTAACGCTTTGCATACATGTTGAGTGCGTAAGGCCCTCTATATGACTTTGGAAGTGAAGCAATAAATATATAAACAGAAATAGTATATATTTTTTCTTTATCTCGAACTATTATGGATTTTCTAAGTATGAATGTTATTTTTTTTTAATTAAGAATACGCAATCTAAGACGATCTGCCAAACTAGAATTAAGAAAAATCGAGTTCCTTTGTCTTAAAGTACACTTTGGGACTCCTCTAACGATATGCAATTGATTGAATTGAGAAAAAGGTTACTTTTAGAATTATTTTAAATTAGGTTTGCCCCATAATTTCAGATAATGTGTTTATTACAATTATATTTGAAGACAATCAAATAAATTCTACTTACCACCTTAAATATTCTTATTATCCTCTTTGACATTCCGTCTGCAACAAGACAAAATTTACTTTTCTTTTACCAAACTCAAGAAATTTAGCAAAGCACATTGATATCCATTGCACTTTTTACCACACACTTTTTTTTTTACCATTTAAGCACACATTTACATTTTTCAAAAACACCACGTCACACACTGCACTTTTTTAACACACATTTTTCACCATTTATTTTTTTGCAAAAACACTACATCACGCAAAGCGAACAAAACATAAACGGGACTTTTGTGATGAAAATATTGAGAAAAGATTAAAACGAAACCGATATTAAATTATTCATATTATTATTGAATCACTTTCTGAATATATTACGCGTAACTTAAACTTCATTAAATTAATTATTAAAACAATAATTCACAGAATATTTCTCACTCACGCAAATTTCTGTTCAATTTACTCACACTTTTCATTGACATCACCTGTTAACTTCCACAAAATGCACAAACTGACAATGTCATTCACTCATCACTTTTCTTTACACACCCACACTCTACACTACATCATCACCAAAACTTTAAATTTGTTGTTTTTATGTTTCTCATGCGCTCTTTAAATTCATAGAAAAAACAGTACATGTGCTTGTACAAATAAATACATAAAAGCATACATACAAATGTATTTACACTAAATGCATGCAAAAGCAGCAGTGGCTTTCGGTTTTTCGCGAGCACACGCAAATGAAAATGACGAAAAGTAAAGTCAAATAATTCTTACATTGCTATGCAGAGCTACATAGTATACTATTGTGCTGCGAAAAAAGTGAATATTTAATATTTAGTGTAATTTTAAGTCAATTTGCTATTTTAAAATAAGTTAAAAATAAATTTAATTACAAATAAACATTGTATAACTTCATAGTTTACAAATTGAAAATATGTGCAGTGATATGCTCGTAAAAGTAAAATTCGCGTAAATGTTGTTTTCGTTGTTGACTCGGTTCGGTTCTCAGTGCTCGGTAAATGTCAGCGATGCGAAGCTTGCAGTGCAGTTGTTGTTAGCTTATGTTAAATCAATGTTTCTTGTAAACATACCAGAAAACATGCAGTGACATGTTAAAATAGTATGGTTTTTATTATTTTAAGTTAAGAAAAGTGTTTGCTATTAAATTTTGATAAAAAATATGTGTTTTAAAAAATTTACGAGTGCAAATGAAAAAAGTGAGTGCTGTTAAAAGTGTATTTGATAAAATTGCATTAAAATGTGACTACATAACAACATTAGCTGGTAAGTTATTCAACATTATGTGAAAATTATGTTCATATTTACCTTGTTACATAAAGCATCATATTTGAATACTGCTTTTCAGTAATATTTGGTGCATTGTGTTTTTTGCATATTTATTTAATTTTATTTTGTTTATACATATGTATATACATGTATGTTTATGGATTTGTTGTTCATTAAATGTGTATGTATGTATGTATTAATTGTTGACTAAACATGTATTCAAATGGAATACCTTCAGTTTGATTATGATAATGATTTTAATAACAATTAATATTTCAACGCATGAACCGCAATGTTTCATAGTTATTCTGACCCTCATAACCATAAGCAAATAATCTTTTATCTTAAAGTTTACTCGAAATCGATTGGAAAATCTTCCTTAAAATTATTTAACAATTTATTTTCCTTATTCTTTAAATTTTTTATTTACTTGACTACTTCTAACTATTTTCTCTTACAATAAAAATAGGCTATCCGAACATCTGCCATAAATCTTTTGAAATTTTTTAAATTGGTTTAGTCTATACTCAAAATAATAATAATTTTAAAAAGCAATCGTAAACTTTTTCCTTGAATTCATTGTGGCTTAACTGCAATTGACTAAACCCCTAATCGATTTGTAAATACACTAGTACGAAATAAATTGTGCGTGGTCCCTCTCGAAGGAGTAATATCCCACAACTACACAATTTTAAATGTCATTTATTGCTTGCAACAAATGTAATTGACATAAGCGGCGATACCCTATCGACCTGTATTAGCCAAACAAAATGCCACACTAATGTGTGGCCAAGCAAAACAACAACTCTCTCAAAGGAGCAAAATGCAGAAATAAACCCACAACATAAACCGTTAAATGGGCCATTTTCGAAGCCTAGAAAAAATAACAAGGGTAAGACAACTTGGCTAACAAGGCGGCGCATAAAGTTAGACTGACTGTCTTGGTTGAATGCGTCGCTGAAAAGTGTTGGAAAAACATAAAAAAAACCAAAGGCATCAAATCGCTGCCACAAATCGCCACAAACTACAAATTGTGGCAGTGGCAGTGGACGTTGCTAGTTTACAGTTAACAGCATTTATTTACTAGACTGAGTTGGCCGCATGCAACGCACAATTTAAACATATTAAATGCATGTTGAGATAAATTTCGGCTCAAACTTGAAGAAAAATACATAAACGACAAAAAATTTCGAACTAATGGCAGGCAACAACAAATAATACAGGCTTGATCGCATTGTGCGTGCGCAAAACGCACCTTTTGTGAGCTTTTTGCTTTAATTTCGAGCGCTCGAGGCGCAGCAAAATTGTTTATGCCGCGCCATTAACTGCATAAATACGCGCAAATAAATGCGGTTGCATGCAACAAAATGAATTTTTTGTATTTACTACTATTTTATTCTGCTTAGTTTGGCGCTGATTTTCTGCGCTGATTTTTCTTGCCGCCTTATGTGGCAAACAGCAAGTTGCGCACACCATTTTTTTGTGCGCAAAAATTAAATGGAAAATTTGTCACAATTTATGTCATAACGATTGCGTGTCCATAATAATAGTTGAAAGCAGTGCGGACATGGCGGCCGAAAACTCGACGAAGGCGATAAATTATAAAATTGATCATGTCAGTAATAAGCGCAAACAGGATCAGCGTCGGGCACACGCAGCACACAGACAACGCCGGCGCAGGTGCGGGGCGACACAAAAATACTCGCGACCGCCCGGTGGCGGCAAGCAGGAAGGCAGTGGCAAGCAGAATTTGTTTATTGATTGTGGCGGTGATTTGCTGCTGGCGGCACGCACATGTTGCAAGGATTTGCTGTAGACAAAAGTGGAAAAAATAAATAGGCACACATTACTTCAATTATGTGTATATGTATGTGTGTATGAGTAACGGAAATTCAATTAGTCAAAGCATAAGTCTTTTCACACTTCGCACACAAACATACATATGTATGCCACTAATACACACACTTACACATAGATAAGTCTCCATCGCTTTCCGTTTAGTCATTGGCGCTTATCGCACCCTGTTCCCACCACTCCGCTAGCAGCAAGTACACGAGCAAACAATTGTCCGCATTTGAAATGTGAAAAGGTGCGAGGATTATTACCGTTGGGGCGCTGATAGCGTTCGCGCGCTGCGTACCAGGATTAGTGGGCGTATCGGAAAGTGGCGCAAGCTTTGATGTTCTCATTAAGTCTGCGTATACGTTTGCGTTGTCCCCGTTGCTTGAGTTTGGAGCCAACCATAAGCTCTACCTGCATCTGTTTGAATTTCATTGGCGCTGGTGGCACCGAGCACTCAATTATCGGCATTGATAAAGCACTTGCGAATATTTGAGAGCGACAAATAGAGGCACGCATGTGCATATGTATATGCAACCCTGCCATGTTGTTGTCCAAATTGACATTCTCAGCGCAACACACAAATGACACGTTAAGCCCGCTTGATGGCTCAAAGGTACCATGAAAGCCTTTTCGAGTTATTAGCATTTAAATGGTTTTCACTTTTTCCCCCCTTTTTCGGTCGACATAATTCTGTTCATGCTTGCCACCGTTGCTTTGTATGCGGTTAATATGTGCAGGATTTTCTTTACAGCTTTTAATTACAAAATAAATAAAATTCAGGTTAATTATAATGGTGAGCTTCGGAGACGCCTTTCACTGATGAAATTTCGAAAAAAGAAGAAATCGCTTTGATAAGAGTTATTAAAAGGAATAAGTTTATTAAGGCAACTTACCATGTGGCGCGCCATTGGCGTTTTCAAGAATAATTAACAAAAAACCAAATTTTGAAAAATTATGGAAAAATGTAAATACGAAACACTTTTGGTACTGATAGTTGGAAGAAAGAGTATTTTTGTTCGAAATCGCCTGAAGCTGCTGTTATACTAAAGCGCTTTTGGTTATTAGTCGCCAAATTGAGGTTTATTTATACAAAATACATACAAATTTATAAAGTTATGCACATCTTGTTGCAAAAACAAAAAAAAAGTTAACTTCAGCTGCAACGAAACTATAGTATACTTCGGTACCACTATATGAACTAAATCTAAAATCGTAGCTGGTCAAAAAATACCTTGAAAGTTGGGGTATTTTCATCCTTCCGCAGAAAATGACCTCGCCAGCGCAGCTACTGGTTCACTGAACTACCTCAATGTCGTCTTATATCACGAATAGCTATAAATCTTCCCCAAAATCATTCTCTCGAACATTCTTAAGGCCGACTCATCAGATAATGTTATTGTCCAGGCCTCCTCGCCATATAGTAGGAGAGATAGGACTTCACTTTTCAATCGTCTACTAAGTTCAAGGTAGCACCTGTTGGCACGTATGATTTTGCGGTGGATTTCAAGCCTCACAACCAGCCCCATATGCTTCGTTTTCGTATCCAGTCTGGAGAGAGCATAACTAAATGCGAGACTGTTGAAACTAGCGACATCAATATAGTTGACGATTGTACCTTCTCTATTTAGTTGAGCAGCTCGAATTATTTTCTCCAGCAATAAATTGAAGAAGTCACAGAATAGGGAGTCTCCTGACTGAAGTCTGAAGCCTCGCTTAGTATACAACAGCTCAGAGAGGTGCTTCTCTATCCTGACGGAGCTTTTGATCTTACTTCACGTCAGCTTACTCAAGGTGGTGGGTATAAATCATCCGCTCATGAGGTTTTTCCAAGATTTGGATCAAGGTAAAAATCAGGTCTAAAGTCACACTGATAAGGTCCAATCAGGCGGTTGACGGTGGCTGAAGCATGCACCTTGTCTGGTTTTCGCCGTCGTATTTGAGTAGCTCCGCCGGTCACCCATCGAACTCTGCCTCTCTGTTGTTCTTTAGGCGGGTAATTGCTATTCGAACCTCATCACTTTCAGGCAATAAAAAATATATTCAATCGTCGTTGGTTGGAGAATAGGGTTCGCCATCGCCAGATGGCGCACTTTCGCTGCTGCTCAGTAGGTTGGAGAAGTGGTTCTCGATAACTTTAGTTGGACCCTGTTTAGGGCAAAAAAATAACAAATGAGACTACTGGAGCCTCATCCTCCACAGCAACCGCTTTGAAAGTCGTTATATGAAAATCTACGAACACGAAAATTAGTTATTCTAGAGATTTCTTTAAAAATTCCAAGTTTCTCTCGAATTGATACTAGGCTGGCGTTTGGAGGTGATAGGAAGTTTCTTTGCCCAATTTTTTTGTTAAACAATGCAATAGGAGCCGCTTTATTTTGGTGTATGTTCGTGATTTATTTAACAATTTTAGCCATACCAGATTGTAAAACAATTGCTGCTGCTCACTTATTTCCCAACACTTCAGAAAATATATAAAATGTGCTTAGACTGATTTACGAGGCAGCAGGTTGTTTGCTAGATTTAAAAGGGTGCTTCAATAGGTTTGAGAGATATTTGGATAAGAATAGTTAGATGGTGAAGACAGCTGTTGAGAGTTTTATTGAGAAGAAGTTTTACTTACTCTCATGACTGTGGAGTTTCAACAATTTCGATATCTATTAGTGAAGGGTATGATTAAATAGACTGAAGGTAAGAAGAGCAAATCGATCGCAAGTAATTTATAATAGACTTATGTCCCGATATAAAGCTTTGTATAACTAATATTTAAGTTGAAGTTGGGTTCTTTTCATTACACGATAGCATGATTAGATTAATAACTAAAGTTTGGTTGATACTAACACTTCATATATCAAAATGTAATACTTGTGAATCACCTGATAGTTGGCTTTGAAAAAATTAGCTCTTTGTAAAAACTCCTACTGATTGACCCTGTGCATTCTTGGCAACACTTTGATACACTCACACATATACATATTTCGATATTTATATACTATATATAGAGGAATTTACTCAATCTGCTCAAATTCTTTTTGGCAGTTGCAAGTTCAAGCTGCAAGCCGGTCAGGAGGCACGGTTAGCCGGCCAACAAAAAGCGCATGCTTGTTGAATGAATCACGGCGGCACATAAAATAATGTATATGGTATATGTGTATGTGTGTGTTTGCAAAATTTGCATAAATCGATATGTTTGTACCGAAACTGTTTTTGATTTTTGTTTTTGTTCTATATGACACTTGGTGGGGTCCGTTGCGTGTTATTTCGTACGTTCGACATTTGCTCGCAAGTGTTTGGCTTTGCAATTTTGACATTTTGCTTTGCTTTTGTTTGCTCATATCTCTTTGATTTTTGTGGCATTTCGGTCGCATTAGCGCGTTTAAATTTTTATGATTATTAGTCATAATTTGGTGTGAAAACTGGTTGGCGAGAATGCTTTGAAAGGTGGTATATGCTACTTGCACATAAGCATTTTTAATTTTTTTTTTTTTTAATTTTTTTGTTTTTGTTTTTTCGTTTACAAATGCAGATTCTAGCTGCTACCTGCCGAAAAAATTCTTAATTATCCTTTGTTTTATCCAAATAGCAGCTAAAGCTTCAAGTGCCACAAATTTATGATATCATTTGGCCTGCACTTAATATGCTTATTGCAAAGCTCTTCTTAATGAACTTGAATTTGGAATAATTCGGCTTTAAAAATAACACCAATTTGGCTTTATGTTGCTGTCATATAAAATTTATATATATATATGCACATATATGCTTGTTTAAAAATTCAAAAATAAAACTTAATCAAGCGAAATCACATTTAATGGACTTGTCAGTGCCGCAGACATGTCCATTAATTATTTTTAATCCCATTTATGTGCACCGATTCCCGAGAACTACAAACACAAATATACAAAAGTAAATATGTATGCATAAGCTTACACACTTACAACTGCATGTGTTCTAAATAAACGAAAAAGTTTTCAAAAGAATGTCAGATATTCTAGTTACGTACAGTTGGCAACGCTGTAACGACCGCTGTGAGCGCCTGAAAGCATTAACCTGTTGCACAAAGCTCACAGGCAGCGCTACCTGTCCAGCTCAGTTACTATACATACACTCATATATACATATGGAGTAGGTGCGTACACAAAATTTTATTTTTCAATTGACATGCCGCAATCCAATTGAATTCCGCTTGACTTACGTTACTCTACTTTTATTGCCTATCCAATTTTTTTTTTTCACATGCCTTTTGTCTTCAATAAAATCAATAAAGTGTGTACTTTTGTTTATATGCCGCTAATAAAAACATATCAGTCAAAATAAAATATTAAAAATTAAAAATAATATTTAAATCCTCTTTGAAATGCGTGGCGAAATCGTTTGATGTGGGAAATGTCAAAACTTCGACAAGTGTCTGACTAAACAACATCACCAATGAGTGAACACCAATCAGAATGTCATCTGAACCAATATTGCTTCAAATACATGCTTATCTGATCTCATTCGAGTAACCCAGTGCTAGAACGACGTGACTAAATAGAACTCAGTCGTATGAAGATAGAAAACGTAGATCATAGTACAGGTTGGTTTAGATTAGGTTAAGTTATGAGATTTACCCTAACAGGGAATTTCTGCTATATCTTCTGGTTCGCCTAAAGTAAGACTGCCGAGATATTTCAACTACAGTCTTGCAAAGGCTGGACAATGGAGGAGTAAGTGCCTGGATATTTCCATCTCACCTTTCTAAACACAACTTTGCAAACTTGAGTCGGACAATATAAGACATATACTACGAATTCCCATTAGACAATATCCAGTCGGAATCCCTACTATCGATGCAGGGTGAAATTTGGTAAAGGAAAAACGTAAATCAGTTAAAAATAATAAAACAGATTAATTAAAAAAACCCACAATACGAAGGTTGCAAATTACTCCCAATATGCTTTGAGACATGGCATATAAATTAAGAAAACTTACTCCCCTAAAGTAAGCTCCAACGTTGAGTTAAAAATATATTTGAACTTCGGTTGACAAACTCGTGAAATTTCATGTTTGCTGGGTAACACTTTAGGTCTCATTCACCTATCTCTACATTCGTGTAAACGTACCCACAGGTTCAATTTACTTCAAACGGTCCGAAGTAAGATTAGCTTGCAGCCAAATAGAAAACAAAAGCTTTTGCACTGTGCTTTACTAGATTTTAATCCTTTTATTGATTTCTCTGACATTTGAGATCTTTTCTTTCCACGTTTTGAACGCGTTTCTAAACACAAGCCTTTCATGAACCAAATTTTTCATACTGCCTAGTAATGTGAATTTTTAGAGATTATCAAATTTCATAAACTTTTGCTTGATGGTCATTTATGAAGTGTATTTTTACCACACAATTTTTCTGCTCTATTTATTCCTCCTCTTTTGGGGATTGCGGTGACCTGCTATTTGTTGTTAATTGGCGGCGACATGTGTAAAATAATGTTGCATTGTTCGTTTGACATAATCATTCTGTTTATTTTCGTTTGCCTGCTTACCAATCATAGAAAACTTGTTGCATTAAAAACAACATTGTCGCCAAACTTCAAAGTGAGATTAAAAATGATGTTTTCGAAAGAAACATCTAAACCTTTTTTGCTCTTTAACTCGGTGTTTGGGGACTTGTGGTCAGTGAAGTGAACATGTGATAGAAAGTTTTGAATAACTGTGTTTTTGGATTAGGCGTTGCCCAGCTGTCCAACCAATTTTGTATATTCACCGATGGAATTATCAGTTACCTGTATCTCAAATTTTGTCAGGTGATGAAGCTTAATATTTTCGTGATAATCACAACAAAGTCAATAACAAATCTCTCAATACCCAACAAATGAGTGTGCTACGGCATTAGTGCTGCGGAATTGGAAAGGATGATGAAGCTTTCAAATGTCGTGGTTATGTCTGAAATTTGAAGAGCTGTATGTTCGTTTCACAAACATTCGTTCTGAGTATAGTTGCTTCATAGCTTTGTTCGTTGTCGTGAGCTTGTCTCATAAGTATATGTGATGAAGTTCCAGTTCCTGAAGTTCATAATCTTCTTCATCAACTTCATTAATATTATTCTCTTTTATTTTTTACAATATATTCGATTGTATTTTGACATTTTGTGTTTTCACGTTTTGATGAGGATTTACAATTTTCAAAGCTCTTACAATTTTGATCACAGCTGGATTAACGGTTAATGGCGAAGTAGTCAACTTTTTTACGGTTGAGATGTTTATGTCTGGTTACAATTGGTCCGCTGCACAATTGCGCTTTAGTCGTTTCTTTATTTCGTAACCCGAACATTTCTTTGGTTATAAACTAACTGTATCCATTACAATACTTGTCTAAAGTGTAGATTTTCATAAATTTTACAAACTCTTCACGCTCACGTATAACATTTCATCGCTATCCATAATTAGCAAATCTAAAACAATGTTCTTAAATTA
The DNA here is from genome assembly GCA_037783105.1 of Bactrocera zonata. Classification (NCBI taxonomy): domain Eukaryota; kingdom Metazoa; phylum Arthropoda; class Insecta; order Diptera; family Tephritidae; genus Bactrocera; species Bactrocera zonata. The sequence continues at coordinate 285,645 of JBAWJQ010001723.1, forward strand.
TTCAGTTCTAGTAACGTGATCTATTCGGATTTGAAGATAATTTCTTAGCTTAGTAGATATAGTTTATGTTCCTGAAACTATAACAGTCACGCGCCATTTCAGAGATTTTGATGTGAAAGATGGCAAATTCTCGAAAATATCGGTTAAATAACGGAAATATGTCCGTCATATAAAAAACTATTTCGATGGTCCAAGAGCTATACACTGCACAAAAAGTCGTTTCGAGCCGGTTCTGTAAGCCAGGAAGGAAAAAAAAAGAGCTCGATATGGATATCACACGACTTAATGTAAAAAAGTTAAGAAACGATTTTATATCTGCGATTTGCTGCTGAATATCAACTAAGTTGATCAATTTCTGATGACTAATGCTCATTAAAACGATCTTGGTCGAATCACGGAGAGCCTTCTCAAACGATGGGTAAGCCAGGATTGACGATAAAGAAACCTCTCGCACAGAAAAGGGAAACTTCCGACAAACCTCTCAATTTATCTTCCAACAGGACAAAACTAGACCACACTCATCAAAGTAATACACCAGAAGCTCAAGGTTTTTTGTTAGAAGGACTCGGCCCTATAGTCTAACCCTATTCCTGTCTATGATGAATGATTGTGCTTGTGAAAAATTAGCGTCAATCCATACACAACATTATTTTTTCTTAACCTCTCGTGTTTATTATAAAGAAAATGTAGAATTAATAAAATATTTCTAAACCTTTGGATGTTTGGTTATTGCACAATATTCGTGGAACTTTTGCTGGATTTCTTTCTTTTCTTTCTTATTAATTTTTCTCGTTTTTTGTATACTCTCGCAGACAGCTTCCCCTTTAAGTTCGCTTGATTTATTGTCATCTCAACTCAAGAATTTACCGTCAAAGCAATAAATTTCGATTGTTGTTATTGTTTAGTCTTAATATATTCGTACTTACACAGGTCGGTAGAACTCAGCAGTCACTTTTTTCATTCTACGTTTGCAATCGGTACCTGCAAAATTTTTGGCCAGTGCTTAAAAGAAAAAGGTTTAGCTTATAAACTCATCATGAAAACGTAAGGAAAAAATTTCGTTTCTCTCTGTTTTTTTTTTTTTTTTTTTTAAATGTGATTTTTATTTCACTTGCAAAACTTTAACACACATTTATACAAACAGATACTCCACCGCATAAACGAAAAGTTGAAAGGTTAAAATGTGGGAGTCACGATTTCCCCACACATTTCACACTCTACTTCCCCCGCTGGCATGCGCTCTGCTGGCTTGCGCTTTAAATGAAGTTACTAACCAAATGGAAATGTGTGTTTGTGTCGCCGCATGGATATTTTTGGCAGGTAGTACTTGAAAGTATGCGCCTTTGGCCGCAGGTACCGTTGGCATTGTGCCGTCACTGCTGCCTTCTTGCCTTAACTTGTCAGCGCCGAATTGTTGTTCAATGGTCAAAGTGCTTGTGGTGACCAAAGGCAGTGCATCAAACCGGTGAAATTTCTGGGCGGGAAGTGGTGATGGGCGCGGAAATGTCTACCTTCTGCCCGCAGTAGCCGATTGCCTTCGCGGGCAATTTCGCTGCACTTGGCTTGGCTGTCCACTTCGGCTGCTTATCGATAAATAATTTAGCCATTATTACAATATTATTATTGTATTATTATTATTATTATTGCTATTCCATTACTACAAATTCTAAGCACGTCCGTGAAGGTCTCTCTAGCCGTTTTTTCTTGCGGTGGACTTTTTATTTATTTTTATCTAGTTGTGATTTTTGATTTATTATCAAGGAATTCAGTTTATTTATGTACATATGTATATTCGATAGAAATTGTAGTTTGTAGTTTATGTTGTAGATTCTTATTTTTCCTTGGTCAAGTAGCATAGAGCTTGTGACATATATTTCTAAAATGTAGAACCTTATATGCTTTTGGCTACTCTCGAACACTTAATTTGTTTAATTTGAAACTTTCCCACAAATTTGAAGTTAATCCAGCTCTCTTCATTGATTTTCCAAAGAAGATTTAGATCTCTCTAAGAGTCCGAGCTGTATAAGAAATTATATATTGATAATTGCCATACTTTTTCTACTCCAATTACTCAAATAACGTGTAAGTCCTATGAAACTTATTTTTCAACTTAAATTCCAAACAGGTGGCAATACTTAGTTTTTTTTTGTTTTCAACAAAACGTTTTAAAGCCCCTCCGTTTGTTAAAACTATTACTCAGTAATGTAATTTATCAACAAAAAAAAAAAAAAAAAATTCAAACAGGTGGCAACATCCAAAAAACTCAAGCAGGTGGCAACCCTAAAAATATTTTTGTTTTAAATCGCGCATTTTGTATGTTTTTTTTTTATTTAATAAATTTTTAAATAATTTAGTCGAACAGGTGGCAACTCCATTTTTTTTTTTTTTTTGGTAAAAGAATTATTTCAGAAATATTCAAATCGTTGTGTTTTCATGCCCAAAGAAGTTTCATTTCAAAATTTGTTTTCCAGATATTGATAATATTCATAAAAGGAGCTTGGGTGCACTCTATATTTTGAAGAATTTACACTTTTTCAAAATCAAACAGGTGGCAACCTTCAAAATCTTTTTTTTTTTCAAATCGTGCATTTTGTATGATTTTTTATTTAAAAATTTTTCAAATAATTTAGTCGAACAGGTGGCAACTCTATTGTTTTGGTAAAGGAATTATATAAGAAAAAATATACAAACAATTCGATTAAGTTGAGCTATTCTTTCAATGATCAGTGATATAAAAATATCAATAGAGTTTTGCAGAAGTCAGACCTTCTATGAAAAGTCGAACCTGTTTCATTAAGAGTCTTTTGCACACGGCTCCAAATCTGTGTCCCAGGCAATTAAAATACTACCGTTAGCAAATATACGTATCATGCGACTGCCTCTGCTTGAACTTCGTATCCACCGCCGCAGCATGAAAATAATTCACTGTCAAGGCAATTTGTAGTGTTAAATTGGCAATCGCAGGCACAAACAGCAGCGGCTACCTCGCATGTGCAGTTAGATAACTTACCCTTTTTGCTGCTCTTTTGTTGCTTTAGCCTCAAACACCACTAACACGCCAAGTAATTTCTACGCTGTTTACTCTAATGCGCGTGTGTCGGCGTTTTCGTTTTTATTATTTCGGTGATTAGGTGAACAAGATAAACGCTTGAAACGAAGCCGACATCACGACCAACCGGCCAATAACCAAACACACATCGGTAGGACACTTCCAGTAAGTGTCGGCCACAAGAGGATGAGCAGCACCAAAGCTACTAACTGCGGTTGCTAGGATGATGATGATGATTCGCCGTTACGACTACAGCTTAAAGGTTGTTGTTATTGTTGCTGACGATTACAGCCAGTAGCTGGCAACAACCGTCAACTCTAACAAATCGCACTTTTATTGGTTACAACTCACTTAAAGTGGCCACCGCGGCCGAGACGTCAAGGCGACGTCGAGGCGCGCGGCATAGTGCCACATTTCTCTTGCCACCCCGAAGCGCAGTGAGATTTATGAACAAACAAAAAAACCACTAACTTTTCTCGCTCTTTCACTAAATTAGCTACAACGCCAATAAATACAACAAATAAGACAAAATTAAAGTTTTATCCAAAAAAACAAAAACAAATATTTAACTTTTTTCTTCCTGCGATGCGAGTAAGAGCACTGCCGCCATCATTTTATCGATCTGCAAGTGTTCTTCCCTGCTGCACTTTGAGTTAGTAGGCAAGTATGTGGCGTGCAGCAGTCGCCGTTGCATGCAGCGTGTCCCAATATCAAAGCTCAGCCGAACTGCTGAACTGGCGAACTTACCCGTCGCTGCCGGCGCGACCTTAAAGCAAACACAGCGCGCTGATCTCAATTTGAAGATTTCTCGCCGCTCTACTGACATTGAGATACTCAACCGTTGCCTTTGCCTTTGCTACCTGCATTTTGGCGTTTTTGTGGGGTTGTAGGTTGCGGTAGAAATCTTTATTTCGTTTTCAGTTTAATTTGCTGCTTTTTTGCTCCTGATTCTAAATAGGCTGAGTTAAAAAGGCGAAGTGATTAGCGGGATTAGCGGCATGGTTGTGAATTTCGTTATGTTGCATGCTACACATGCGGTCTATAATACAAGACACGCCATTTTTAATCATGGAAACTCAGTAGTTTTGTTTGAATAAAGAATAAAAGGTGTCAAGTTTTGATGGTTTTATTAAAATATAACGAATTTATAAGAACCTTCCATATTAAGGCTGTCTACTGCATTATGAATTAAACTTGGCCTTCGCCTCCTAAATGCTGGACAGTCAAGAAGGAAGTATCATCTTATTCCATACAGCTTCTGCAGATGGCCAGAATTCTCAGCCTTTAAGTGAAACGCTAAAAAGCTTCTGCGACATCGCATGTACCGATGGTGACCCAGCGCTAACCAAGCTTCCGCGAAGCTCAGCTAACTAGTAAAAAAAGACAAGAGAATACGGGATAGCGGTTTTGGGTTGACTTTTCTTACTAGATTATTAGCTTTACAGCTTCCTGTAATTCCGCTATGATCTAGCATCGATACCAGTGTTATCACAAAAACACTAGATGTTATTGATAGCGAGGTTTGGAACTACTTGACTAATCTTAAACGCACTGTTATTGAGACAAGGCTGGCATCCCCACTCTGCTATTTGCGTAGACACTTCTCTGAAGGAATCTGCACACCGGAGAAGTGAATGCTACCATAAAGGCTGCAAACTCGGGCAGGAAGGCACTTAAATAGTCAAGAAGTCTGAAGCTGGAGTTGATAGGGAGCTCTTGACAGTAAACATCTCTACCAACCTTCCAACCAAGCTTTGACCCGTCCGTAAAGAAGATCACTGCTCCTCTCCTCCAGCGGCTTCTTCCCAACCACAATTCCCACGCCGGTATATGGGTAAAGAAGGAGTCGCTAGAGCTCGGTTTGGCGACACCATGATCCAAGTGATCCGGTATGAAGTCAAAGTGAGTGAGGATTTCCGAGCGTTCAGGCAATTGTTATTTCCACTATGATTCCATGAGTCTGGTGGCAACTTTCACAGGCAAACACCTTCCGACGATGTCTACAGGCAATATGTGCAAGATGGCGTTAAGTTTCGTGGTTGGAGAGGACTTTAGTACCCCATGCATGCAGCTGAAAGCCGCCCGTTCGCTCCCGATTTTCTTAGTAAGTGCGGTCTTTTTCAGAGCCCTCCACCACATAAAGACTCCATAGAACATAATGGGCTCAACTATGCTGTTATAGAAACGTCCCCTGCCTTTTTAATGAAAAAAAGGTATGACTAAGATCTTTTGTCTATTCCGACCTCCTTGGAACGTTTTTATTAACTACTGAAATTGGCGACATCATTCCATTATATCTATCTTGTAATTTTGTTTAGAAAATGTGTTAATAACTCAGACTTTTCTTTCCTCAATTTTGTTTACCAAGCATATTAGTTGTCCTAGTCTAATTACCATATAATTCATTTCATAACCGTGAGAACTACTATACTATGTAGTGGGGCACTCAGTCAACAATTTTGGTGTCTACTTCCAGATCCTACTACCAGATCTTTTTTTAGCTTGTCTGCTCTGGACATAAAATGTCTGTGTAATTTTTTAAGGATATCGTTTCTAGTGCTTTCGGTGTCACATTATGAGTGAGAAGGAGAGCTTGCTGATGTTTAGAAATTAACATTTGAGCGCCGCTCGAAACCAGTCCAACAGTGGGTATGGTTTGTTCGTTTCGTCACTCTGTATCACTTATCGAACGTGTTGTTGGCGGAGCAAAGGCTTAGAATATTTTATTGTTTATGGAAGTTATTTGTGTAAGTTTTGATTGAATCAATTTTCTTCACTTAATACATAAAATAGAAAAGCCTTCAAAAACTGAAAAATATTGTCACGCCAGATCCTTTAGGTTACAAAAGCATAGCATGTGTTTGTTGTTGTTGCTCTGGAATTTTTCTTTTGTAACAGGCTCATGAGAAAACTTACCAATGCTCAACTCAGTGAAAATATTTGAGAAACCTTATATATTTTAAATTTCACACGCTTTTGCGATTCCCCAGCAGTATTTTCTCTGTCATAATTATGTTAAGTATATATTGTCCACAAATAGTTTGGAGCATATGTATACAGAAATGTAAATAGTGCAAACTGGAGTAAATAATTTCTGAAATTGATGTGTGTAAATATGCAAGTCGCTTTGTGCAGGTTTTTGTTACAGAAGAGCATTATTGTAAGGGTTAACTACTGGAAATCTGACGAAATTGCCATCGCACGACATGATTATCATTTTTGATTGGTACGTGCAACCGTTGGAGGGACAAACATATATACACAAATGTGTATGCGACCGGTGGAATGCATGCAACGCGACGAATGTGACACTGAGCAAAGTAAACAGAGCATAATTCCCTGTGAATGCTGTTGTTGTTGTGTGAACATGACATTGACAATGGGCAACAAAGGATTACTCTTCTACTTTTTCTGTTCAAAAAGTATTGCAAAAATAGACACAACAAATGCAGTGTTGCCAGCAAATGTTGCAATATGAGCGCTGCTGCTACTGCCAAGCGATTGGCGTGAAAAAAAATCGTAGGAAAAAATTTGAAAAAAATACAATCGATTTTTCGGCAGCGATAAAATGCAAACACCAAACGATGGGAACCGGCATTTGCATAGCGCGAGCGCAAGTTGTTGACGTGCAACCAACGTGTTGACAGGCCGCTAGTTGGCGGCTGGTGGTGGGTGCAACAGGGCACTGGCATAGCGACTGACAAGCCGTCCACTTTATATGGAAATGAGCCTGCGAATGTGGCAGCCGTCGACAAGTGTCAGGCTTGAGAAAATCGTTAGCGCTAACTCAGCAGGATAAGCAGCGCAACAACAATGCCAACACTTTTTTTTTGTGCTTTTCGAGCGTCAACCGTGCCTGAAGTGCCCATTGAAGATCATGTTAAGTTGTCAGTTGGCGTGCAACATGACCTCTGCGCTTTTAATACAAAAAAAAAATAACAAAAAAGTATTTAAAAGGCATTCACATAAAGTTTGGCACTAAAATAAACAGTTATCACAAAACACAGAAAAAAACAACAAACAGTGTCATTCCTTCGTTCATTCGTTTGTCAGTGCGGCGCGTTCATTTCGGCGCCTGTGACTTATGCATTCCATTAACGTAAAGTCGTGTCCTAACGCTTAGTAAATATTCATCTTTCCTTTATGCTACATATATTCAGCCGTGTGCGTGTGTATGCCACAGCTGTAGCGAAATGTTGCACGTTTGAAAAATGCCGTTTACATGCTGTTTATTGCATGTTTTTCGCTTGTAAATGTCCTTTTCGATGTTCACTTCTATGGCTCTTCCTCCCACCTGCAACACGCCAGCATTTCTTAAGCGCTGCTCCACTCACCTCGAACGCCCCTTCTCCTCTGTTGAGTTGGTCACCTTTCTTATTCGCTTGTCTCATTCTGCTTTGTTTTTGTGCATTTTCACAAAAATCTCACATTAACGCTGCTTGTGGCAAGTTGCTGGTGCTTGCAACAACGCAATATTCGCATTATGACATAAGTTGCACGTTTTTGTTCGTACAGCGCATTGTCAAAGCACGTCGTCAAAGTGTAATTTCGGCCATAACGCGACAACAGCAACACCTAGCAGCAAAGCACATCAACACTTTGACAACGCGTGAAAAAGACCGTGAAATGCCTGATATTAGCTGTTTGAAAATGTATAAAGAGTATATAAATAGCTGGTCCCGATTGACACTTAACGCTCACAATGAGTTGCCTGCGCACTGTGGTGTGTTTCTGCTGCGAGTTTCACAAATAACTTTTTTCTATATTTAAATCTAAAAACTTCTTCCAGAAAGTGGTATAAAGGACTATATGATAATATAAAATATTTGACGGAGATCAAATTCCACGAACTCAGATCTGTCGCTTCTGTTAATTCAAAGCCACATAAAATTGGTTTTGTAAGGGATTAAAATTTATCTTTATTTTTGTAGCGGGAAAAATCCGGTCACGTTGACAGTCTTTGGCTGGATAAAAAAAATTCGGGCCCTTTACGGTTGCTTCGAGCTGACTGTCGTGGGTACGGTCATTCTTTGTTCAATCCGTATCTTTTAGTTTAAGTCAATGGTTGATTTCCGCATCAAATACAAAAGAACCCATATGAAAGGTTGAATTTACAGTTCATTGTTGTGCGAATCTTCTAACTATTTCCTTGTTTCGACTGGAAATCTCATAAGGAACACAGCTAATTCGTCGGGTCGATCGGGCTCGTCATCCGGTTCTTCGAAGTCATAAAAGCCAAGATAGTTTAAATTAAGTCTAGCAAGAATTAGACAGTATAAATGACATTGTCGAGATACTTCCACTCCTTCTTTCTCCAGACAACTTTCAATCGTAAAATTGTTAGCTTCACCACTAATATGTATAATCAACGAATTCCCCGTTAAGAAACACAGAACTGCGACAATATGAAGACTTGTCATTAGAATTTCTGTGTTCGACTTTGATCAAGAAAGACCTCACAGCTGGGTAGGAGCTTTTTACTACCGCTCATCAAACTCGCCCAAAGCAGAGCCATTATGCACTAGTCCGTAAGAAGATAGAGCAACTCCAACTAATTACCAGTCTGCTGATATTGTACAAAGTCTTGACTTTGACTAGCATTCAGCGCGCAGTCAACGAGCTATGTTGCCGATCTTCCCATCCCTTACGTCATAATAATTGCTTTGTAAACCTTTCGACCTTTTCAACATTTTTCGATATATGATATCGTAATTTAGTGACCTAAATGAGAGGTCTTTCTTCATTTATGTTTGTCAAATAACTTTGAATACCCATTTGCTACATATAGCCTGTCATACGGTCTTACCTTACAAGAGGGAATACTGGCTTTACTGTAAAAAGTCTAGGGAGCATTAAGTAACATACTTGAATATTTGTGAAATTCTGTTGCACTTTCAAATAAAAACGCCAAATTAACGATTTGTGTATTGTGTGCTACGCTGCGTATGAGTTATATCTCAATTGTTTTTGAGCTTTACTTGTTAAGACAGTTACATATTTCTATGAAATTTATTCCAACAACGCTCATCCCTTCTCATCTCGCAACCATAAGAAATGATGCATCTGACCGTAGATATCTGGCATTCATCTGTCAAGAGAAATTCGACTGTCCTCTGACACTTGTCAGACAGACGCCATTTGACATTAGAAATGCGGCAACTGTCTGACAGGTATTACTTAACAACATGCTTAAGATCATTTTGATCCTCCGAACTCCCATCTTCAATCCCTAAGTGAGAGTCCGAAAGGTCTGCAAAATACGATTCAACAGCCGTTATGAACTCTTCATTTGATGAAAAACACTTGCCACGCATAAATTTTTTGAGTGGTGGCTGGGGACCAAATCTGGGAATACGGTGGATGCTCCAACAATTCGTACTTTAATTCATGGATTTTATAGATCCAAAAACTTGCAATAATATTTAGAATTAAATGTTTTACCAGTTTGCAAGTAATCCACCAACAAAAATCGTCTCGCATCCCAAAAATCTGATGCCATAACCTTTTTGGCCGATTTCCGGACACGAACTCGTTTCGAAGCCTAGTGATCTAGTAGCAACGTCCTCTCTTATCGAATGACAAAAATTATTGAACAAACTAGTATTTATACTGCATAACTAATAAAATGTAGCGTATAGTGTCGTTGCGCTTTGAAACTAGCTTCTGTTAGGACATTTTTACTCTAAAACAGAGCTATCTTCGCCCAAAATCGGCTATAACTTCGGCAAGCTTCCTCTGCTAAGCGTTTATAATAAGAAGCGATGCCATTTTATTAAAAAAAAGGAATCGCAAACGGATATTGAAACCACTGTATCAAATGGCTCCTTGCGCGCTGCCATCGTGACTTAGCCACTTGAAAGCTGAACTGCAGCTGTGGTGCAATAAAGAGGCGACACAATGGCTATGTTTACACAGCTTGCATCAAAATGCGTTACAAAGCGACAGTTGTAGCTATTAATATTTCTTCGCGCTGATCCGCTGCTGCGCCTGTTGTTATGGCTGCTGTTGTTGGCAACGCATCCCTGCTGTTAAAGCCATTGGTCGCGTTGCACGTTGCGCATGTCCGCAGGACCAAGAGCGCTATTCCGTAGAATAAGAAAGCAGTAAGATGCGGCTTAACTGCGCCGCCGCGTCTTAAATAAACAGTTTTAGTAACTCTGTGCTTTTATTTCACTTTGGCTTAGCGCGGCCGCGTGAGTGAAGTTATGAGTGCAATAGTAAAGGTATACATTTCATACAATAACAAATATAAGCTTTGGCTATTGGTTTCTTTTACTTTTGTTGGTGTTGTTTTGAGTATTTTAAAATCGTGTAAAGTCAGTGTTAATATTAAAATTCGTTGTGGCATTTGCTGTTCATGTGTTTTATCTTATTTGCAGCTTTTGAGCTTTTTTGTAAGCATTTATTGTGTTGCGCTTGTCTTTGCCTGCCAATATAACTGTTGTCTCAGTTTTTCTTTTTTTATAATTTTTTGACTTTTTTGAAAAAAAGAATAAATTTTTTTGTTTTGGGTTTTGTTTGCTTTGATCTGTTTATTACGCTGTGAATTTTCAATGCTCACTCAATGCTCACCAAACACATTGCCATGAAATAATATCGCGTTCAATTGCCCGTTGGATTCGTTCGATTTGTTTTATTGTCTTTGCGTGTCGTGGTGAAAGTGCACGTTTTCCTTGTTAAACTCATCGACCCGTTCATGCGACCGTCAAAACGAAAAACAACCTGTTAATCTAAATATCTCACTCACAGAAATATAATAATTTGAAAAATATTTCACTCTAACTACACTTCAATGATTCCAATTGCCGCGCTAACGATGCAGAAAACCCACAACCAACAAAAAAAAAATACACACAAAATAAAGCTAACAGTGCCTAACCACGTTAGTTGCCAGAAGATGAGGGCGAAGCGTGATCGGAAATATTCACCATAAAAGTAGAAAATAATAAGAAAACTGTAACAAATTGCAATGATTCGACAATTGTAGTTGGGCAATAATAACAATAATCAAGTGGAACTGTTTGTTGTCTCGATAGGGTTACCACTGCACGCCCGCTTGTTGGGATATGATCTTTTGAATTACTTGAGAAATGAAATGAAGTTTGAGCGGCATTAAAAGCATGCTCATGTGGCGGCTAACATGCTGTATATATAAGTATGTATTTACATATTCATAGAATAAATAGATATTTACTGGCAGGTGGATCACTTATAGAAGCAGAGAGTGCGCTTATTAAGCTCTGCCGAGCTCACAAAGTTGTTCAATTTTTCTGTATTGCATTTTTCAGTAGAAAAGCTCGAAAACGATTAAGCTAATTTCCCACAAACTCGTTGAAGACCTATTCGCGGATGACCTTTGTTTCCTTCGGGTGTTCCCTAATTGTAACTAGATATTGTTTAGATAACAAAAAATTGTACAGAAAGTCAAATAAGCAAAAAATGGTTTCTTTTCAATACTCTGATCTATCAAGTGGGTCCATAAGTGATATTAGCAGCTGCCATTACCCGAATACCAGGGAGTAGGTTAGGTTACGTTAGTCTGGTGGGCTAATTAGCCACGAATATACCAGTTTTGGTGCTTTGCGATGCTTGATGGAGTTCAGTTGCTAGGTCCAAAAGGAGTAGTCATCCTTTAGGATGCCTGCGCTCTGCGCTAATTTTAACATACTCTGCGGCCTCACTATCGAAACCTTTTCCAGGGTATCACACCGAAGGGATCCCATACGCTTCATCTAAGTCTTGCCAATGCGGGACAAGTACACAAGAAGTGCTCCATTGCTGCCCTGGTACACTTCTATACACATTTCCTGCAGTTTTATCGATCTGTTAGCCCCTTCCTGAGGGCGTGTTAGCCGTGTACCATTCGTGGCAACCTTCCCCACTATTTCATTGCTCTCGATGCCTTTGTGGTCTGGCACCCAAGCTCCTCAATTCAATATCATTCTACATTACAGTAAGGCCTGACCTTTTGGATACATATTTCTGAGTTCTGGTCATTACTACGGACCATCGTTTTTAACTGTCCAAGTGATCTTATTCCTGGCTTCACTAATATCAGTCACAATATCGCGCCAGTCGTTTCTTCTGTTCGCAATTTGGCACCAATTCGAGATACCAAGTGCAGCAAGGTCTTTCTCTACTTGAACTCCCCACAGAGTGGAGGTCTTCCTTTTCTTCTACATCCCCCCGGGGTCACTGTCGCTGTTATTTCCTTTTCATTGGTAGTGTTTTTTACGTGGCGGGTCGCAAGCCCAGCGCACAACCCTGGATAGAGGATGTTTGGCCTTCTCATTTCTCTCGCCTTGAAACGGATGTTTTTGGCTACCCAGAAAATACTTGAAGACCGGCAGTCGTGAGCTGCTTGACCTATAAGTAAAAGAATCGTTTCTGGTCACTACCAAGTGAATGGCGTTTAGAGAACTTACCTCACTTGCGTCAACTTCAACACATGGCTCCATCTTTCTAATCTAAGGATTAATTGAGCTACAAAATTATTGTTGTACTTTTTGTAATATTTATGTAATTTAAAAATGTAGACACGGTGACTGAAGTGCCTCAAGCTCTCTGAACCTAATATAAAAATTCGCTTACCTGATGGATTTCTAATATTTGTACATCTGTGGTTCTTTTGAAAAATTTTTCCGCTATTTTTTTTCTTCTTTTCAAAAAAATTATTATAAAGTCTATATATTAAGATATATTACATGTATTATAATTCCTTGAATTTCCTTAGGTACCGTTTTAAGACCGATTTACTCCAGTTGCAGCGAACTTGGTTCTCTCAAACATTCTCCATGATAACATAAAAAAACGAACACACACATGTCGTCGGCGAGCTTTCAAATTACCTTCCCCAAGCTGAACCAATTTACGACTCACAGTCTCACTTACATATATCAAAATGCTATTTGTACCTGTCAATGGCAAACGGTTTCACTTCGATTTTCTTTATGAGCCACAGCAATTGCAACACATGGAATTTCTTTTATTTGCCAGACAACTTTTACTTTATTACAATTTCTTATTATTTTCTACTCCCAATTCCACTTAAATGAAGCATTTCATTTTATTTTATAGCATATTTCTTGACTGTCATTTCTAAATTAGAATAATAAAAACAAATACCCCCATCAACGGAAAAAAATACAAAAAATTACCGTACAACGGTTCCCAAGGTGGTGTTCGCTGTCCGGCTGGCTTGGCTGGCTGCTTGGTTGGCCCACCGGTTAACTGAAAAATGCTACCAAAATGCGGGCATTTCACTTTACACAACAGCCAATTCACCAATTATTGCCATGTCATACCGCCAACAACAAACGCAACAACAACAACAATAATAGGCACCGACCGCCAGTCAAGACGCTCGCGACGGTACTCGAATGCTAAACGCAGGTGCTGCTGTTCCAATATCGCTTAACAACCGGCAGTCGGTGGATACGATGAGCGTGCCGCATAGTAACCTAAAAGCAACAAAAACAACAACCAGCAGCAATTGCTGCTTGCGACCATACAGACAAACGCTGCGGCGAACCACTTTAGCCGTCGCTCTATTGGACATATTCAAAATAATCGAAATCGCTCTAATGAAGATGAAGATCACTGCTACTGTCAGCGTAATTGAAGTCATAATTGTGATCTATGGGTTTGCGGCCGCCACAGACGCTCCACGAACTCCGACTCAACCGCAGCCATGAAATGTCTGTGCTGTGTGCTTTCCCCTACCCCCAGTTCCATCGCGCTGTAGTAGTGTACGCGCAAGCGCTATCGGTCAGCAGTTTAATGGAGAAATCAGCTTGGAGTGTTTGTTTATTGTGTGTGAGTGCGTCTTTTTTTCCCATTAGAAATCTTTTATATTTCACTTTTTATTGTGTGTGGTGTTTTACTGAAATGGAGCATTTGCCTGCTGCCGGCGGAAAACACAAACAACCACACATTGCGCTGTGAAGTGCTTAAAGACGGACATATCCACATATACATAAACATGTATGAACCACATCGCTGCCTTAACGCAAGCGACGCAGCTCAGCAGCTTTACACGGCTGTTGCTGACTTTTACTGCTGCTCGCACCGCCGCCATATGACAGTCACCGGGGTGGGTGGTGGTGGTGTTGCCGCTCAGGCCGCTTTGCGTCGCTTTGAGTGTACTTAATGTAGCACAAAAATCATTTCATTGGCATCAGGTTACTGTTATTTTTTCAAAGTGTTTGTGATGAGTGCATTGTTTATGTTGCTTTTGTTTTTGTTGCTGTTACTCAAGTTATTATCGAAAATATTGAAATTTCTTAAGTCAACAAGTAGGTATGGTAGTTTTGTGGCACACTTTTAATATTTCCATAAGTTAATCAAAATGCCGAGGAATTCTACGAACTGTCTTCAGGCAACACTTGTTTGGATTTACAGCTCTTTTCTAATATTTCAATTAATGAGTCGGCCGTCGATTATGGAAAATTTTTGATTTGTTGCGTAATTTTTAAATTTATTTGTCTCTCAAAGTATTATTTTAGGCCGAAATAAAAGTCAGCGCATCTTTTAAAAAGTCTTTCTAGAAAGCCATCTTTTATATTTATGCGATAAAGAAAAGAGCTTCCAAGAGCAGCTTTAACTTGTAGTTTAACCATAACACTGAAACATAAAAAATTACAAAATTTTTCAAAAAGCTATTTTGAAGACGCCAAAAGCTTCATTGATTAAAGTAATTTGAGCTGCGCACTATCGTAACCAGGTCCTAATTTCGATTGGCCTGTGTTCAGTTCAGAAACAAACCATTTTTTCTATAAGAAGATTGCCATGGAAAATACTTAAGTCTATCTCACTTGCGAGACTCCTTATAAAATTTTTAAGTTATACAGAATCGACTTGAAACTCCAGTTATAGGAGATCATTACGGCGGAATAAGGCATCTAAAAGAGGTTTAGGTCTTCCAAATATAGCCAGATCCTTCTCCACCGGTTATTTCCAACGGACGGGAGGTCTTTCTCTTCCTTTGCTTCCGCGGGAGCTGATGTATGCATTTAAAGATTTTTTATAATGCACAACCGAAGATCGTCTTATAACACTACCTACCCACAATCTAACTCAAATATACCCCGCAGCTTCAAAATGATATCGTTTTGCCAAAGATTTCACTGTTTTGTTTCGAAATCCATCTGTTCGAAATGCATAGGATAGTAGCAAAGGAGGGATTGCTCTATGTTTTGAGGTGGATAATAGTTACGAAAAGATTTCTCTATGAAAGAGATCTGACGATAAAGAGAGAGACAAGAGATCTAAGAATCTTTTTTAAGTTACAATTCCTCAGCACACAATTTTCTAGATCTTTTACTTAGACATACCGATAATACAAAGGGTGGGCCATATAAAATTTTAAGATTAAAAAGTCAATAAAAAAAACGGCTTGATATTTTTCAATGGTCTAACATTTATTTAAAAGATTGTTTTATGAAATTTATTTGTGAAAAAATGAAAACAATTTCGGACAAATGACCACCACGGCTGAGTTTACAGTAGCTTATCCGATCCATCCAATTTTGGAGTACTTTCTCGATGATTTCGGGCCTTATGTCAGCTACAGCAGCTTGAATCTCGTACTTTATATCTTAAATTGTTTCTGGATGGTTGGCATAACATTTATCTTTAACAGCTACCCACAGAAAATAGTCCAACGGAGTTAAATCGCAGCTTCTGGGAGGCCACTTTACATCACCTCTTTTGCTGATTATGCGATTTTTGAAAATAGGGCGTAAAAGATTGAGTGTAGCGTTTGCTGTATGGCACATGGTGCCCCAAATGTGACAATTCTGCTTGTTAACGTAACCATCGAGGTGGAAATGAGCCTCGTCCGATAAGATGATTTTTCGGTAAAATTGACCATCCTTGGTTTTTTTTTTCAATATTTCCCAGTTTTCTTCTATTGAATAGCGACCCATTTCGTAAATTTTAGACTTTTTACTGAATATCTGTCACTTTCCGAATGGTATTTCACGTTTCCAATGTCGAAATATAGGTAATTCAAATTTAAAACTTTAGATGACCCATCCGTTAGTAACGTTTCTAAGCTTTATAACAAAGCAATCTTATATTTCCATTTCTATCCTAACCTAAAACTGGCTATCCATTTTGGAATACGGTTATCAAAAACAAATCTTTCTTCTGACCAAAATATTATACTCTTATAACTCTTTACTTTTTATTATTTCCCAAAATGCCTCGCTGTTTTCAACCAAATTAATTTATAGATGTATGTATGTACATATAAACCTTGTATTCATGCATGTATGCGTGTGTTTGTGCATTGGCCATGTTATTTTATTTCGTACGACAGGTAACCTAATCTGGCGCCATTCCATACTTCAAACCGATTTCGCTGCTTGCAACAGCGAGAGATGATAATAGAAAAGACAGCAAAGAAAGCGAAATGGGTATGCAGAAACGCTAAGCCCCATAGAGTTAGGCTAATAGCGAAAATAAAGCAGATGAATGCGCAACTTGTGTATATACATATATGTATATCTAATATACGTAAATACTATATGTATGGATATACATACATTACAAATCGCAAAAAAAATCGAAGGCAGTGACTGTGAAACTGTTATGCAAAAGTCACAACTAATGAGGAGACATTTGCTATTGACTCACACTGACGCACAAAATACAATAGAGAAGCGGCGGTTGCTGAAGTTTTATATGGAAAAGTAGTGTGATATGGGCATAAAGACCCAGCTCAGGTATGTGTACAATATGCGAGGATGAAGTTGAAATATATGCGCTAGTGTGCGGGTGGGTAAGAGAGATGGCTTAAGAGAGATCATGGAGCAACAAAATCTTCAAGCGAAGAATACCACAATTTGTATTACTAGGAGGCTAGTAAGCTTGACTGAAATCTGCTGTACAGGCTTATCATATTTCAAGGGATGCTGCAAAGGTTGTAAATTCACTTAATTTTGTTTTCCTCCTGGATAAATTATATATGAAGCTCAACAAAAATTAGATTAACATAAAACAGCGCAAGCTTGGAAGTCCTCTTTAGCCGTGCATCGTGGCATCCAGAAGAATTTTTTAGTCCGATATCGATATATTTCGAAGCAAGTAAAATTTATCTATGGCGAGACAGTAACCCTAGATACATTTTTGAAATCAGTTTCACTTAAAAAGCAATGCTTTTACTATTTCACTTTTTTTAAGTGGAGTTTTGAATATTTTTTGGCATTTTTGTTAAGTGTGGAACATATTTTTTTAGAAATGAATATATTCGAACATATGTTGGCTGCGCTAGTTAAAACCTCACATTTTACTTATGTCTGAAAACGTAGTTTATGCTGTATCAACCAAAGCTTTAGTATGGGAAATGTGAATAATATTAATAATCAATAAGCAAAATGAAAAAAGAGAGAGAAATGAAGTCTTTAAACACCGATCGTTATTATATAGGTATATGAGTAATAATCTTTTCAGTTCAGTATGTTATAAACTTATTTATAGGTAATTACTAAGGACAGTGTTCTTGTTCTTAACTTTAGTACCATCTACTTTTGCTTCTAAAGGCCTCAACTTCGCAAACTATTTCTTCTCTTTTTCAAAATTTCCTTCCAGCGAAAGTTTTTTTAGAGGTCTGAGAAGAAAGAAAAAGTTATTGGAGGCCATAACCGTCGAATATGGAAACGCTTTTTTGGTTTTTACTGATCTGTGGCACGGTGAATTCGTCTACTTTGAGCTTGAGTGGCCTCCACTTTGTACATAGCTTTTTAATATTCAAATGTTTGGACATCAGTGCGTTCATTTTCTTCAGTGGCTGTGCGGAAACTTATGAATGGTTACTGCGACTATGCAAACCCTGGGTAACACACGTCAAGCCACTTTATGAACCAGTTTTTGGTATCAACGGCTTTGAATGCCTAAAATTTTCAAACAAATTCACTTTCTTTTTTTTTGGTTTTGTTTTTCAAATACCCTAACTTAAGCCTTTCAAAATGGCTTTTTTTTAAGGTTAGCTCTAACTATAAAATAAATATATGTATTAAATTGTAATAGTTCCCTCTCATCAAAACTGGTCAAACTTTTCAGCCTGCCCGCTAACTTGGCTGCCTTTTTCCTACGGGGTGTGAGTCAAACTTTCTTTTGCGCAATGAGATGGAAAATATACAAAGAAAGATGCTGTTGCATACACATATAAAACAAAAAAAAAAAAAAACTATAGTTTGTAAAGAGATACTAGGATGAGCCATATGTACCTGGCAGCTTCTGTGCTTCAATAGGAATCTGCTTAAATTAATTAAACCGCCTTTCATCGATGTTACTAGCTAGTTCATCATAAAAGTTAGAAATTAATAATTAAATTTCAATAAAATAAAAGTGAAGCACAGAGTCTTTTATGTGGCTATGTTGTATGCTGTTCAGTTTTAATTATCGCTGATTACATTTACATACATGCAAGGCAATCACCTACATACCAAACACAACCAAAGATGAGGCAGTTACTATTTTTACTTTGGCTTAACGGTCAATTGCGCTTCTTCAAGAAAGTGCTGCAAAAGTCTTAAAGACCTAGCAAAGAAATTTATATATTTATATATACATATGTCTATGTATATAACGTCTATGCGGCTGCGTGAACGCGCCAAACAAATGCTGATTTATGATTTAGCAATTTTCATTGAAATTGTCCGCAGCTTCGCTTTGTGCTCGGCTTTTATTTCGCAAATACTTTGCGGCGAATTATGGTTTTTTCATACGCTTTTTCTATTGCTAATTTTATTATTTTGCAGCGCTTGAACCGCTTTTTCCTTATGTAAAAACCGCACGCTGCATGTCAATTCTTTGAAGAAATTATTTTTTTTCTAATTTTTTGTTTCAATTGCAAATTTTCTGCAAAGTTTTTTTTTTTTTGCTTCGCAAAGTTTGCAAATTTCTTTTCTTCATTGAAGTTTGTTGCTGTTGTTGCCCGTATTCTCTGCTTTGTCGCTTGACGTCTGACCTATTCACCCACAATTTTACACAATGTGCTATCACTTCATTCCATTTCGTTACCTTATTGTTATAGCGACTTAAAGTTTTATTCCTTTTTTTTTGCTTTTCAACGATTTTGTTGTATCACTTCGGCACACTCTGCCACACTACGTGCAGCTAGTGTGTGGCACTCGCTCAGGCGGCCGTGCTTTGTTGGCCAACAAGTGAATAAGGAAATACTTTGCCACAAATGGACATTTGTCGACATTTCCTTAAATGCCAAGTGAAATTTGCCTGCATTGTACAAGATGTAAAGCTTCAAAAGGTGCTCATGCGCATACAACAACACAACACAAACATTGCGGTATGGCCCAGCTGTTGCTGTCGGGATGATTCGCTGCGCTCGCTGGACACACGCCTCATTTGGTTAGGTGAGGCGCACATGTGTTGCAAAGATATTCAATTGGCTGTGATTTTTTTCCTTATAGCAACCTAAAGATGCTACATGCATTAGTGGTATATGAAAATTGATAAATTTCGAGGGAGTGGAGACTTTTTATTGATTAGGTAACTGTGGAGTTTGAAGGAAGGTTTTTTTATGTAGTTATAGCAGCATACAAAGAGATCAATTACAAACTTACACCTAAAACATTCAAAGGCGCTCACTATGAGGTTTATATTTTGAGATTGAATTAGCACTTTGCTGTGAAAAGAGACGGAGAATGATCTATCATGACCTTTATAAAAGTCACAGTTACTGAAAAGAGCTCTTTTTATATAGCTACTTTTGTATACATACTTTTTTATATTCACAATTAGTATTAGGTCATATGAGAGACAGGATTCGAGTATTTAGATTACTGTTAACACATTGCATATTCGAATCGATCTATCACCGGATCTAATATTCCCTCATGAATTCTCTCATCTCTGAACCAACGATTTTGACATCGTGACGGGGGTCGCTCTCATAGAAGCGACCCAAGTGATCATAGAAGACATCTTTGGTAACATCGCCCTTCTCTTCCGTCGGGGTGTGGGCACAAATCAGGGATATGTGGAAGAACTTTGCTTTGATGCGGATTGTGGCTAGATGTTCATCCACAGAGGTGAATGCCATAACTCTACAATGAAGTCTCTCTCCCATCACAAATCCCTCACCGAATTTGCGCTCCTTTATATGGACACTGTAATAAATGACACAAAGACCTACTCTTCTCAGTTCTTGTCCCATCTATTGCATTCTTGGACGATAGTCAGCCTTTACTTTTCTCTCGAGGATATCAGCAGGCTGGGCAGTGGCACCTTCCCAATTAAAGACCGGACATTCCGGGTGCATGCGCTTAAATTGTAATTCTTAACATTGCAGTGGTCGCCATCAAAGGGCGTCTCTCATCCAAGGTTATTGTGTCCTTTTCATTGAGTGTGTTTTTTTACGTGGACAGGGACAATTCGCCTTCTCACTTTAAATGGATGTTTTTGACTACCCAGATGATCTTTATCCAAGACAGAAAGTCGGGAGCTGCTTGAGCCATATGTAAAAGAACCATTTCTGACCAGTCCCAAGTGAATTTCCTCACTTGCTTGAACTTCTACGCATGACTCCACTAAGTCATTGTAAAAAAAAAAGCAAGCCTTCGATTTGAATAATTCAGATTCTATAAAAAACGACAATTTCCTTTTAAATATGTCCGTTTTCCTGCCACAGCTTTGTATATAGCTGCCATCCAAACTGACCGTAACACTTCAGTACAACCGAAGTTAATGTTTTTTCTTGTTTCTTTTTATGAAATTGTCCCAAGTCGGCAAGATATTGTTAAACTCATTTCTGAGGAGAATGTAAAGGAGAGCATAATCAGCGGAGTTAAAAAAAGTACGTACCCTTAGTACCACCCTTAAACTCGTGGATGAAATTTTACCATTAATTTTGAATTAAAGTTACCTTAGGGATTCTTTACTTAATCATACATCTTATAGAGAATATTTCCCTGAAACAAAATTTTCTTCGGGATTAAAATGCAGCTATTTCGTAGCAAATTTTGTAACTTTAATTAGCTGTCAGTTATTATATATATATATACAGGCGCTAAAAATAACTGCAATAGTTTGCTTCCTTTTCATTGAGAGTGGTTCTTCACAGTGCCAGACGCCTTCAGCAACGACCGGAAATTCTACTAAAAAAAGTATTTTGATCTACTTTCCGAACTTTCAAACTTCACATTCAAATCCTGACAACCAATATCAAATCGTTGAAAGGTGAAACGCGTACCAAGCTCAACCGTGTTGCAAGTGCGCGCCATCATTGTCTACGAGTGCATTTGCCTACACATTTGTGCGGCAACAGCGCGTCAATGGCAATGAATTATGTGCAACCTCTAACCATCTATCAAAGTGTATACAAAGATTAGCAACATTTTGCTCTACAAATAGTTTCAACACCAGCCGAAATGCAAGCGAACAACAAAAACACCGCTACAATGTAAGCCAAGCAACGCCATTCGCCAAAAAAACAAAAACAAATAACAAAGAGAATTTCATAGTACAGTAACAAATTCGGCAAACAAATGGTGAAGTGAATAAACAAGAACAACAACAACAGCAACGCATATAAATAACTATAAATTGCGGCCAATGTGAAGGCGAATCATCAACAATAATGGGCAACTTGTTGGCGCGCAGCTTGTTGGCTGCCTTCGTTTGCGCGGTGAATTATGGGAATTTCAACGCCAATTTTTGATCCTTTCGCCCAGTCAAACTATAACAAACAGCAAATCGACAACACTAAAAATCGTTCGAAAGTACAAACTTACATACCAAACATTTGTTTGCGGATCACCTTGTTGCCAGCGACGGTCTTTGAGCGACTTTACGCTGACTGATCTGCCGGTCCGCTCGCGCGCTGTTCCGCCTGCCATTGCTTGCAGCCCGCGCGCCGTTTCACACCTCCCGCAACAAGGTTGCGCCCACGCGTGCGCTGGCGCATACCGCCAATAACAACAACACACATATATATGTGCCTCATATATGCGCGGCAGCATTCATAAATCTCGGCCGCTGTGCGCAAGAATATGCCCGGCAACGCAATGCATAATTTCTCTAGCGGTCTGCGCAAATTTCATTTCAATAATAATTTTTCATATGCAAAAACAATAAATTTATTGAGGCATTGATTTTTGCTGCTTTATTTCAAACTTTTCGCAGCAACAAGTTGTAGAGCCTGCGCCTCTCGCCTTTTTTCGTAGCTCAGCGCCATTTATCACGGCGCGTTAATGCCTTTGTCGATTATTCTAAGCGCGCTGGCAGTGGTTCCTGAAACGCTTGGTATGCGTCTAGCCTGCAACTGCTTGCTGATTTCAGCCCTAAGCTCATACAAATGTTTGCAGTTCAGCACTTCTCAATTCCTTCAAATTTGTCTCTGGTTCTATTTGATTAGTGGTTTTGTTCTCCTTGCTTCTTCCGCCAATTGTTGTTTGTTTATTTTGGATTTAGTGGTACTTTGGCGAGCCCACTCATAGTTTCTTATTGAAACCAAATCCTCGAATCCATTTCGCATTAACGGCAAACCCGCCGAGTGCTTTATATACGCACATCATGCCGTCTCCTCTTTGCTGCACGGGAAATCAAAACATTAGGCCTTGGTTACAAACGCATGAGTTCATATGTGGCTAACATGGAACTTACGGTTTCCGCCGATAAATTTACTTGCACTGTGTTTGTTTTCGACTACTTCAGGAACAAAATCGTTTCGGAAAAAAAGTTGCTTGCGTATTGTAACAGGTAGCGCTGTGGTGGCAGGAGAAATAGTAGTCATGATTTTATGTAAAGATGTATTCAGACCCGGAGACCGTTTTTTGGAATAATATACAGGGTTTGTCCGGAAAGTAATAGAACTGCGTCGATACAGCGATGCCAGCGCGATTTCTAAACATTGAAGGCCCCACGGAAGGCATTCTCCGGAATAGCTATGAGAGCAGAGGTGCATGCTGCTTGGATCCCCTGTGTCGTCTCAAAATGCTTGCCTTTCGTCGGTCTTTTCAGGCAATGAAACAAAGAAAGTCCGGCGGTGCACACCTGGGCTGTATGGCGGTTACGGATGAGTTTGGACGCCCGCCTTGGTTGGGTAGTTGAAAGGCGGTGTGAGCTGGGGTGTTGTCGTTCTGCAGCTTCTAATCGGCTGCGATGCTTTGTCGGACCCGATTGCACCTTCGTCTGAGTTTCTCGAGGACTTCCACATAAAGCTTGGCGTTGACGGTTTGCCCAGGAGGAAAAAATTCATAGTGGACGATGCCCTTGATGTCAAAAAAGACAAGGCGCATTATTTTCACTTTGGATTTGCTCATTCTTCCCTTTTTTGCTCTAACGAACGCTGCATTTTCGACTTGCACCACTGACAGAAACATGTCGCGCGATTATGTTTGTCCTGACTATCCAGGTACTCGTAGAGAACTGAGCAGCCGCTCGTAGATTAGCTAGGAACACCCTCTACCGAATCCAGTCGGTGAGCGCACGTTCCGAAGTATAGTCCCGGCGTAAGAAAATCAGTCCTTTTAATTTCCGGACAAACCCTGTACAATATAGATAGAAGCACAGCTTTCCAATGACCATTTTTTGGAGTCAAAAGCCGTGAACCTCGTTGGGTTTTTTCGAGTTGAAGGAAATTTAATTCCTTAGCTGTCATTCCTTTCTTCGGATGCCGATGTGAAATGCCTCCTTTTATAAAATCTTTATAATGAACAAATCTGTTCTGCTAGCCTCTGAGATTTTAAAATTTTGTAATCAATCAATACCATCTAGTTGGACTTCAATGAGCAGTGAGTACATTGTTAGCTTATATGGCTCTTCTTCTAAAAAGGATAGTTCCATCGATCCGGTATTCTTTAAGTCAATGAATTCAATTTCCACTGAGGAATATTTCTACTAACAATCACCTCGAGATCCAACTGTTTTCTACTTTATAAAGCAGGAAATTAATGCACTGTTCAACACTTCCCGAAACACATACAACAACCACTAGAACGCGCCGTCAAATACTTAGAACAACGATCCATATATCATTACCAAAACAAATTTGTATTTGCAACATAATCGTTAAAGTATTAAAAAATAACAAAAATCGCTTAGCTGTGGCATAAGAATTATTATGTTTCCTAAAAAGATAAAAATACAAAAAACAACTAAGCACATCTCCTCTAAACACATTCTCTCTCACTCTCAGAACTCACGAATATGTGTGTGTGCCTTCGCCAACCGACGCCAAACTACGACGGACGCAGTCCATATGTAAGCATATTCCATTTAGTCAGTCCATATTTTGATGGACTCCACCAGTCAAAGTCAAGATGTTGCAAGCTTTATGCGTCACAGCATACAAGTTGAAGCTGAACTCCGTCCGTCCATATATTTATTTGCACACTCACTCGCTGCTACTCGACCGTACTCAACTCAACTCCACTCAACTGCAATACTTCACTTCACTTCGCACACTTATTGGGGAGATCTAACTCATCAGCCGGCCGGCAATCGATTTCGTTGCGGTTTCATATCGGCGGCAACGCTGTGCGCTGAGCCCCTACAAACCAAACGCATATTTATGTTCTGACGCTGGAATTTCTTTGCCGTGCTTTCGGACCGTAGTTATTGGCTGATTTGCTTGCATAAAGCTCGCGGTCGCGAGCAATTCATTCGCATTCACTTATGGATTTATTGTAGTTGTGTTGCCGTTGTGGCAGGTACATGTTTGGGGTGATTGTTCTTGAAATTGCTACGCCAATAGGCCGCATAATATATGCACATACTCGCCTGTATTTGTAAGTGTGTGTGTGGCTGTGCTGGTGCCGTTTGAATTTGTGTGCGCTCATGTCGATCGTTTCTGGCAACATTATTGATTTGGCTATGAAATATGCATTGAGTGGGTGATAAATTTTATTATGTTGATGATTTGATGAGGTCGTTTATATTCATCACTTTGGTTTTGGTTTGACTTTTTTCTCTTTTATACTTTCTCGTTGGCTTTTTTATAAGTGCGAGAGACTGTATCCAATTAGCATTGCTGATTTCGGGGGTTAAGTGTACGACTTTGGTTTAATATATACTCCATTGGCATAGATATGTTTATACCTATTGATATCAATGAAAAGTAAGATGAAAATACCACTTAACATTTTAATTACTCTAGAAAAAAACGACGAAGCGTTAACTTCAGCTGCATCGAAGTTCTCGTTCCCTTCACAGGAAGACTTCTTATAGCATAAAAGCGTATTAAAAGATCTTCATCTTGTTCGGTTTGTATGGTATGAGCAATCTGTTTCTTAGATTATGAGGTTTCCTTGGACAATAATCCATTCCAATTTTCATGAAGATATCTTGTTAAATAAAAAAAATTAAGACAGAGACTTAATTTTGACCGTTCACTCTTTATGGCAAATATATATCTTAAAGAGGTCTGATATAGACGGTTCCGAGAAAGGTCAATAAACCTGTCGTTTATATTCAGTCAAGTTCCCAAATATTTTGTTTACATTTAGCCAAGTCTTAAACCTTAGTTCACATTTAGCCAATTAAACACCCTTTGGGGTTAATGATACTTGCGTTTATATATAATTACGTCGTTGACTCCTTTGCTTACATTATGAGGTCTTCGAATCTTTTGTTTACATTTTTCAAGGTCAATAACTCCTTTGTT
The DNA here is from genome assembly GCA_037783105.1 of Bactrocera zonata. Classification (NCBI taxonomy): domain Eukaryota; kingdom Metazoa; phylum Arthropoda; class Insecta; order Diptera; family Tephritidae; genus Bactrocera; species Bactrocera zonata. The sequence continues at coordinate 311,321 of JBAWJQ010001723.1, forward strand.
TGTATTTTATGTCGTCAGTGATCCTTTTCTTTACATTTATCCACAACCTTTCTTTGTATATAGTTAAGCTAACAACCTTTTTTTTACATTGGATGTCAATGGCCCTTTTGTGTACTTTTAATGAGGTGAATAATCCTTTGTTTAATTTTTTAAATTTAGTCGAGTTTGCAACCCTTGATTATATATAGTCAAGTCAACAACCTTTATTACATTTGGGGTAGTTGATCCATTTATTTACATTTTTTTAAATCAATGATCCCTTTGTTGGATCAATGACCTCTTTATTTAAATAATCAAGTCAAAAACCGTCTTATTTACATTTTTCAAGGTCTAAAGCCACTTTGTTTACATTTAGCCAAGTCAACAACCTTCGTAAATAACGAAAACCTATAAGATTTAAGAAATAGGGTACTCAGCAGACAACGCATAAATGGCATGAGCTTTCACAAAGAGGGAAAGCTTTTTTAGTTAAAGCTCCATAAATCGATGATAGTTTTCGGAGCTGGGAAACCTCCTAAAATCTATCCCCAAAAATGTGCAATAATAAAATGTAATTAAATACCAAAACATTGAAATCAAACTATTATATGCCAGCAACCCAAAGAGCTTTCACATAAGGTCTTCGTCCTAACAATGTTTAGGAAAGCTGACGAAACAACTCTTTCAAATAACTATCATTCTCCTGAAGAGACAAATTTAACTAACAAAGTCACCTGTTCGATCAATCAAAACTTCATAATGAAAACTTAACTCAAGATTAATAAGAAGCTCTTAATAATAGATGGTTTCTTGAAATGTTACCGATAAATTCTGAATCATACGTCTGACGAGGATTACTCGAAACCTTTTTCTCTGAAAGTTCCAACTAGCGACGTCTTAATACATTGCGAGCTAGTCGAGGACTTAACCGGAGCAGATATCCAGATCGAAAATCATAAAGGGAAAGTTATGCTTAAAGTTTTGCTGATCTTTACTTTTTCACTAAATTTTTTTGAAAGTACAGTTACATAATTAAAAAATCTCTCGAAAGGCTCTTAAACTTCCACGAGAAAAAAATTTATTTCTGAAAAAACTCTTGGACATAGCATTATCCGCCCTGTTTCACTTTATTACTGGTTTTTTATAAACCCACTTAAAAGATTTATTGAACTTTCAATAGCAAATGAAGAATCTGACACAATGCACCTTACACAAAGCATGAGTCGACCGTTAGCTATGAATGTTGCACTTGGGGTCATCCATCACAGGCTTCACAGTGTATGTATGTTCAAGTGTCTAGAAGAATGTGTCCAAAACAAATTTGTTCATTGAACTATTCAAATTCTACTCAATTAAAGAAAATGTAATTTCGAATAAAGAAAGACTTTCTTTATGAAAACACAAACGAATTAAAAATGCTTCGTAAAAAAATGTTACCAATTAAAACCGAAAAAAGGCCCGATCAAGCAGCTAAACAATCAAAATTAAACGAAACGAAACAAACACGAATGCAAAGTGAAATGTGCGTACAAATCGTGAATTGATCATCACCGCAACAAGGCCCTTGCCGACGTCATTGACATTTAAATGAATTCGAACGAAATGAGCCAAATCAAATTGCAGCCAACAACAACACACACAGCATGTGTTGTTGTAGCTGGTGCGGATCAGCTGCTTTGGAGGGCCAATTGAAGTAAGTGAATAAAAAAACGGAGTAAATAAAAAGCTTTGAAAGAGAACACCACAGAAAAATCAAAAGAAATGAAAATAGCTGAAAGACTTTTAAACGAACGCACTTTGCGGTCTTTCGTTACGCTTGTTCCAATTTCATTGTTAGCCGGCTTCATGTGTGCCTTCAAATGTAAGTGTGTGTGTGCCAGTCTGCGTTTGTTCGAGCTTTGGAATGTTCTTAATTGTTTGAGTGCGTTAAACGAGCCGTAGGGCTAACACCAGACAACACCAATCACCAAATCTCATTACTTGCCGGCACGCATACATGTGTTTGTATATTTTTTATGTGTAAGTGTGTGTTTTTGTGTAGTATCTTTAAATCGCTCGCGCTGGTTTGCGAATGCGTGCGCTTTCACAGGAATTTCTAAGGAATGCGAAAGTAGCGGCAGGTTCACTTGTAAATTGATTGTGGAGAATGCTCCAATTTTGATGTTGGCTCAGATTTTGAAGCATTTCGTATACAAATACTCATTCGAAGCTTTAAAATTATTTGCTTTGGTATAGGGGTATGTTTGAATATATTAAATATGAGTTTAATTGATCACAAATTTTGGTCGATTTTGGTCTATTCATATTCGGAACTTTTTCAGATCAAAAAAGTGGTAGATTGTTGTATGGGGGTTTGTCTCCAAATAATCACACAAGCAATATGAAGATTTAGTTTTGAAAAATGACTTTTACAGATAATATATATCCAAAGAAACAGACAATTGGATAATCTCAGAAGAACCTCCTTTCCCTGCTTATTTTACTTTACAATACATATGATGAATCTATCTCTTTGCTGTTGAAATAATGAATGCTTTGAGTCAACATTCCTTAGTCATATACAAATATAAGTTCTCACCAGAGTTCAGTATTCCACTAAGCCATTCCTACGAGGTATTTCCACAATAAGATTGTCGCTTTTTCAGTTTTCATTTTAAAAAACTTGACCTCAAGTAGGGATTTTGTATCTTAAAATATCACTGATTCGATGGTTTACTTAAGGGTTACATGGGTTTCCTCGGGAAAAGTGGACTTTTTTCAGCAATTGTTCCTCATAAAAAAATTAAATATTTTATTAGAATTTTTTACTGATACAAACATACTCTATTAACAATAAAATTCTGAAATTTTTGGAAAAGAACATTTTAAGCTCGACCATTGCGACGCCATTTTCGGTGACTCCTCGGAAAAAAGATGTGCCCGCGTTAGTAGGATAACTCCTTACAGGAAGGAAACACAAAAAAACTGGAAATTGGATTTTTGGCAAACATTTTAGCAAAAAAATTAAAATTTCAAAGAAAATTACGGGACATTTTTTTAAATATTTGTAACCAAAAAAAGAAGAATCGAAAAAACATCTTTCGTCCCAGTCTTTAAGGAGTGTACCTCAAAGACATTTGTAAAATTTTATAATGATCGGTTGAGTAGTTCTCGAGAAATCTTACCAACCGACTTCAAAAACATAGTTTCTAGAAAAACGCGTTTAAAGACGACGCACTTAGCCTAGCTAGCCTCGAGCGCACAAGTTCTCAAGGCTGTATCTCAGAGACTATTACTTGAATCAACTTGAAAATTTAGGACAACATTCTTGAAGTGTTGTAGAATTTAATAAGACAATAAAAAATCGATATTTTTAAACCCGTCAACCCGTGTGGCTAGATGAGTTAGCGCCCCCCCCTCAACACACGTCCCTGGACGACAACTCATGACATCAACACGATCCACACATGAAGACCACACACGAATACATCACATATGAAGACAAAGCAAATGGCAATACCATACCGCTATCCCGTTATGCAGCGTACTCGCCACTCAGCAGCCCTTAAAAAGATCAGCAGTAACGAGCAACGGCCCTTTTTTGCGATTCCCGTTCGTGGCGACTAGTCTTTTTTTCTCCGGCGGTCTACAAGTGCGAAGCGAGTGACGACAGCAACGTTTTTTATACAAGTGAACCCCTTTTAAATAAAAGTGTATAAAAGTTTTCGGATTTCCACGCACAAGTGTATAAAAGTTTTCGGATTTCCACGCACAAGTGTATAAAAGTGTTTTCCGATTTCCACGCACAAGTGTATAAAAGTGTTTTCAGAGTTCCACGCACAAGCGTTCAAAAGCGTTTTCAAATTTTCATATACATACGTCCAAAGTGCGTGCGGGTAACTTCCTAACCCCATATATATACGTTCAAAAGTGTTTTCAAATTTTCAATACATACATCAAAAGTGTGGTCGCTGCTAAATTCGCATTTTTTCATATACATACGTTCAAAGTGCGTGCGGATAATTTCCTAACCCCATATATATATACGTTCAAAAGTGTTTTCCAATTTTCAATACATACATCAAAAGTGTGGTCGCTGCTAAATTCGCATTTTTTTCATATACATACGTTCAAAGTGCGTGCGGATAATTTCCTAACCCCATATATATATACGTTCAAAAGTGTTTTCCAATTTTCAATACATACATCAAAAGTGTGGTCGCTGCTAAATTCTCATTTTCACATACATACATTCAAAGTGGTCGCTGCGAAATTCTCATTGGCATATACATACGTTCAAATCAAAGGTGTCGGAATAATTGGACGTCTGGAAGAAGCTACGAAAACAAGTGAGTAAACATATGGTCCTTCGAGCCATAGTGACAGGCACTATGGATTATTAAAAAAGAAAAAAAAGTGCTGAAAAGTGGTGGAATAAAAATACATATGTACACACATACAAAATTGATAAAATAAGGCAGTGCTAAGCTTTATCACAAAAAAAAAAAAAAAAGGTGAAATTCAACAAAACGGAGATAATGCAAATATAAAATAATAAAATAAAACAGTAAAACAGTAGCAGTTATAAAAAGAGAGAACGGGCGCGAAATAAATTAATATATGTATAGCGGGCGCGAAACACAACAAAAATACTTACATATGGAACTAAAAAGAGCGGGCGCGAACTAAACAAAAAAACATAATAAATAACAACAACCACATCAAATCAGCACGACCGCAGCAAACACATATCAGGAAGCCGAAGCGCAAAAGGCGCGCACTACCATTACCAACATTGTCCCCAAAAACCCCTGGAGGAAAATAAAGTGAGTCGCATCGATTCCTTTTACTGTTTCTTTTATATTATTATATATGCATGTATATTTAATAAATTCATTTTTGCGGTTTATAAAAGATCCGTTAAGGAAAAATTTGCTGCCAAACTGTATTTAGCATTCGGTTTATTTCACGGTAAAAACCGAAGTACCGCTAGAAACTGAACAGTTTGGTTATACAGTAATTAAATTTGAATTGACAATAAATGCCTAACGTTTGTTGGGAAACACAAAAATAAATTTCCACAAAACCAAAGCTGCTCTCTAATTTCCAGCAATACCCTCTTGTACTTAATCAAGTATAAGCAGGATTGCTCAAAATAAGCGGACAAAAGAAACAAAAAATATTAAAGCATACGTACAAATACTTATTCGTTCATACATGCATATATTCAAAATTTTCTACATATATATATTATATTTACAATATATACACACTTACTGATGTATATATATTGTACAAGAGTATAACTTGCTCCTTAATATAAAACATAATAACACATATACATAGATATATACCTCTACTTATACATGTACATTCATACATATCCACAAACAATTGAAGTTGTGGAAGTTATTCTTCTAATTTTCTTCTCGCGGTTTCTCCTTACTGGGAAAAATATACCCCATTTAAATCGGGTACAATTCAAATAAAAAAAAAAAAAAAAAAAAAAAAAAAAATTTTTTTCTCAAATTAAAGAATAAAAAACAAATTTATAACTGGCGGAAAATTTATTAAATATTTGTACAAGTCGTGTATAGTCACATATGTAAATACGCATTGTGCTTCAAAGTCCACTTTGGCATATATCCCGCAATACCCCTTGGATTTTGGCAAACAAACCAAGCAGGATTGCGTTTACAATATATTCAAAGTCCATATTGGCATATATCCCACAATACCCCTTGGTTTTTGATCAAAAACAAGCAGGATTGTGTAAAACAAATCAAGGCGTAATACATGTGTACATACAGGCATTTGTACAAAGTGCAGTGATCTCTAAAGCGAGCTCTCATTAGCACATAATAAACAAAAAAAAAAAACCCTTATAGGTATACCCTATAAGACTTACGGACATATATACAAAAATTTTTGCGGTGAATGAAAAATAATTTGGAAAATTAAAGCGAAATTGAATTGAATACTCGGAAAACAACTCTTGATTAACTTAAAAGAGTTGTCGGTATACATAAGCATACAGCGATTAAAATCGTTTTTGTTTATTAATTTAATTCAAAACTCTTATTTACATAAAGAGTTCTCGTCCAACCATACATATACGAAATCCAACTTGGAATTTAACAAGTCATTTCAGTATATTAAAAAAAAAAAAAGAAAAAAAAAAAACAAAAAAAAAAAATAAAATAAAAATAAATAAATTACAGGTTTATCGATTTTCGTTGCAGCTCTACATACAAAGAGTCCCTTTTGCGACATATTATACATACCTTGTGCGAAACCATTTACATATATACTTTCACTTACTTTATTTAAGTTACTGAAACGTTTTGTTATTCTATACATTTTTTAAATGAGCTCAGACTCAAAGGACTCCAAACCAAGTCAGTTACTAAAAGTCCCAAAGATGATTTCTGACGAAAAAAGTCCATGTACACCTGCAGAAGCTACACGCTCGAAGCAAGGTGCTACGAAGCAAAAAAGGGGAAAGACATATCATACTCTAAATTCATTTCTGAGAGTGATTGTCTAATAAAATATTGCAATCGATTTGCTTCTTCGCCGATTCAAGAAAATTCTGAATCGGCGCTAGAAATAAAAGGCCAAACAATTGAAAATTTTTGGACACGTCTCCAGACTGCATATGACGCAATTGTAGATACTGACGATGCAGATCTACCGGAAAACTTTAAATCTTCTGCTTACGCCAAATTTGAAAACTGCTTAGACCAGTATGAAGATACAAAAATTATGATCGCAGATCAGCTAAAATTAATTAAAGCAGTTGCACCTACTCCACCTCCGAGAGTAGAGCTGCAACAAATTCAAAATCAAGAGGCAAGTTCGGGTATCCACCTTAAGGTGCCCGCATGCGACACGGAAATTTTCCATGGTGGTTATGAACAATGGCCGTCCTTCCGGGACATGTTCACAGCTGTTTACATAAACCATCCGAAATTATCAAATGCTCAAAAGTTGTATCACCTCAGATACAAAACAAAAGGTCAAGCAGGCGTCATCGTGAAACAGTTCGCATTAAATGACGACAATTTCCATATGGCTTGGGAAGCTTTGAGATCAAGGTACGAAAACGAACGAATACTGGTAGATAAGCAAATAACGATATTGATGAACTTGCCCAAAATTCAAAAGGAAACAAGTGAAGAATATATGAAACTTCAATCCACTGTTTCCAACTGTTTGTCGGTTTTAGCCACACAAAACGTTCCCACAGACAATTGGGACCCAATTCTGGTAAACATATGCACCACCGCATTATCAGAAAAATCGTTATTGCTATGGGAACAATCTCTCTCATCAAGGAAAAAATGCCCCACGTGGCAGCAAATGCAAGATTTCCTAACTACCCAGTATGAAATCGCAGAAAGAGTTGATAAAAAGATAATTAAACCCAAAGGTATTTCCCATGACCTTAATAGAAGCTTCCAAAGATCCCAAGCCAGTAGCAACAACAACTCAAATAGAAGCTTCTTCAAAAATCAAACGTTCACATCTGAACAATACAAACAAACGTCATGCGATCTGTGCACAGGGGGACATAAATTGAAATCTTGCGAGAAATTTAAGAAATTAAACATAGTTGACCGAAACAATTTCGTAAAGTCAAAAAGACTTTGCACAAACTGCTTATCACATGCACACATGCTTAAAGATTGTGAAAGCAAATTTAATTGCGTTTATTGCCATAAACGACATCATTCGATGTTACACATCACCAATTTTTCCAGCTCACCCCCAAACAGCGCAAACATAAAAAGGGCAACAGGTTTAGTTGCAACAACAAATGCAGAAAACAGCCAAGAAGCACCATGCTGCTCAAAGGCGTTAAAAACCCAAACGCTACATAGCGAAAACAACAGTAGAGTACTACTACCTACAGCAGTCGTCTCCATCGAGCATCGAGGAGAGCTGTTTAAACTCAGGGCCTTAATAGACCAAGGATCACAACGATCATTTATTGCGTCTAGGGCACAAAATAGGCTACAACTGCCTACAAAATTAGCCAATTTTGAAATTACGGGAATGGGCGGAAGAGTAGTTCAAAACTCCAATAAAATCTGCCCCATTACCCTAATTTCCCCCCAAGCGGATAAGCGCATTCAAGCAGAAGCTATTGTCTTACCGCAATTAACAAACATGCTTCCAAGCTATCATATAAATAGCGAACATTGGCAAAAGGTTTCACACCTTAAGTTAGCAGACCCCAACTGCAACACTCCCGCTCAAATAGATCTTCTATTAGGTAGCGATCTCATACCACAGATAATACTCGAAGGTATTGAGAAAATCACAATACACTTCTGGCGCAAAATACCATTTTCGGATGGGTCCTAAGTGGACTAGTTGCGGAACCAGTCACAGCATTGACAACTCAAGTTGAGGAGGTCTCAAACGAGTACCTCAACTCACAATTGAGAAAATTTTGGGAATTAGAAGAGCTCCCCCCCGTATCAATCACAACTCCTGAAGATCGGTATTGTGAGGATTTTTACAAATCCACAACTACTCGATTAGATAATGGCCGGTACGTCGTACGACTACCACTAAAGCCAGAATTTCCCCGCACACTCGCCTTAGGTCATTCCCGCACCTCTGCTATACAACAGTTTTTAAGTATGGAGAAAAACCTACTTAAAAAAGGCGAGCTAAAACCAGAATACGATAGGGTTTTAGAGGAATACCTCCATTTAGACCACATGGAGGAAGTCAGCCCTGGCGAAAAAATCATAAAAGATAAATACTATTCATTTGACCTGCCGCATCATGCAGTAGTAAAACCAGACAAAAAAACCACAAAGGTGAGAGTTGTCTTCAATGCGTCAAAGTCCACTAGTTCGGGAAATTCCCTAAATGACATTTTATTTACGGGACCCACGCTTCAGCCAGACCTAATGCTGCTTATCCTGAATTGGCGTATCTTCAAATACGTATTCAACGGGGACGTCGAGAAAATGTATAGACAAATAGTCGTACATCAAGACGATCAGGATTTTCAACGAATTATTTTCAGAAAATCACCCACTAGTCCACTACGCGACTTTAAGTTAAAAACAGTTACCTTTGGCGTTAACTGTGCCCCATACTTAGCCATTCGAACACTCCATGAATTGGCTGAAAACACCAAGTCAGCATTTCCTCTGGCGACCCAGGTGTTAAAAACCCAAACGTATGTAGACGATATTCTGTCTGGAAGTCACAGTCTTCCACAAGCATACGAATCATTATCACAAGTAATCCAAGCCCTCAAATCCGCAGGGTTTCCATTAAAAAAGATTACGGCAAATCACTCAACTATATTAAAAAATATACCTAAAGAAAATTTGTTGGACACTAATTTCCTTATTTTCGAAAAGGAAAGTACAACAAAAACTCTGGGCATCCAATGGAATGCGATATCGGACCAGTTCTCATACACGACTGAGTCCATATCCGCACTATCCGCCAGTACAAAACGCCAAATTCTCTCCTCTGTGGCAAAACTTTTCGACCCCGCAGGATGGCTTTCACCAATTATGATACAAGCTAAAATCCTGATACAAGAATTATGGCTAGATGGGACCGATTGGGACGAACAAGTAAAACCACTTCGTTTAGAAAAGTGGTCACAGTTCGCGAGCAATCTAAACGATATCTCACAGATACAAATCCCACGGTGGGTCAACTACTCCCCCGAACACAAAGTCGAATTACACGGCTTCTGTGACGCCTCTGAGAAGGCATACTGTGCCACTTTATATGTGCGTACTCAAAGCGATAACGCGACCACAAGCCACTTATTAGTAGCTAAAGCGAAGGTGGCTCCTCTAAAAACGCTAAGTCTACCCCGACTTGAGCTTTGTGGCGCCCTACTGCTCGCAAAATTGGTTTCCATGGTGCAGACCCACTTAAACATGAAAAAATACCGATTGCATCTCTGGTCCGATTCTGAAATCGTTCTAGCCTGGTTGGAAAAACCACCACACGCATGGAAAACGTACATTTCTAATCGTACGTCACAAATACTTGACCTAGTGGAGTCAGCCACTTGGCGACACGTAGCCAGTGCTGACAATCCTGCCGATTTAGGTACAAGAGGGTGTAAGCCGCTGCACCTTGCCACCACCTCTCTCTGGTGGAATGGCCCCCGATGGTTAACAGAATCTCCCGATTCCTGGCCAAGATCGCCCATGCGCAATATAATTGCCCCAGAAAGTCGAAAAATCGACTGCTTTCACGCAACATTGGATGATAATGACATCCTTGAGCGATTTTCATCGTTCCCTCGTGCCCTTCGAGTTATCGCCTACATGCTAAAATTCGTAGAGCGACTCAAAAATAAAATTAAAGGAATTCACCCAGAAGCTAACCAATGCGATACGTTAACGCACCTAGAACTCCAAAAGGCAAAGGTCGCACTCATCGCATCCACTCAAATGCGCTACTTCAGCCGCGATATCTCATTACTAAGAGAATCAAAACCCATTGATAAAAGGAGTTCAATCTTGGTTCTTAACCCATTCTTGGACACGAAGGGTCTGCTTCGTGCCAATGGGAGGCTTGCTAACTCAAGCCTGACGTATAACGAACGCCACCCGCTAATTATAGCAGAGAAATCCCAACTTGCCACATTACTCCTCAACTATATCCACTTACTCATGCTTCACGCTGAACATCGCCTAATGCAGCATATAGTCCGTCAAGAGTTCTATATTCCCCGTCTGAAGCCCCAAATAAAGAAATGCATTTTCATGTGCAAGATCTGCACTATGCACAAGCAGAAGTTGCGAACACAGATTATGGCAGCACTTCCACCGGAACGCTGCAACTTCGCTCTACCTTTCACAGTTACAGGTGTCGACTTTGCTGGGCCTTTTCAGATAAAGGCGTCCATGCTAAGGTCCCCCACCTTAATGAAAGGTTATGTGGCTGTCTTTGTCTGTTTTACGACAAAAGCAGTGCACCTAGAGCTGTGTACGAATCTGACAAAGGAGGCTTTTCTCGCGGCATTCGCGCGCTTCGTCGGACGACGCGGCTTCCCATCAAAACTGATGAGCGATAATGGTAAGACCTTCATTGGAGCCCAAAGAGCCACTGAAAAGGAGTTTGTGGATTTTATCAAACAAGTCTCACCAGAGATTGTACAAAGGTATGCTCCCCAAGGTATTAATTGGCAATTTATCCCCCCAAGCGCTCCTCACATGGGTGGTTTATGGGAATCAGCAGTAAAGAGCTTTAAATCCCACTTCAAAAAAGTAGCTGGAAACTACAAATTTAATTATGAACAGTTCACCACACTGTTAGTGAGAATTGAAGCCGTTCTCAATTCACGGCCACTCACACCCCTCTCGCAAGATCCCTCGGACTTCACAGCCCTAACACCAGGGCATTTTCTCAAAGGAGCACCCATTCTGGCCACACCTGAGCCAGGCGTGGGGTCGCTATCCTTATTAAATCAATGGGAGAGAATAAAAATTCTCCATCACGATTTCAGCCGCCGATGGAAGGAAGAATATATAAAGGACCTTCATAAAAGGTACAGGTGGAAGAGTCCAGAAAAGGCACCAAAGCTTGGAGATTGTGTCATCATCCATGATGAGTGTCTGCCCCCTACCGAATGGCGGCTTGGACGCATAGAGAACCTACACTACGGTTCTGACGGCCATGTGCGAGTTGTGGATCTCCGCACTCAAAGCGGTATGTTAACACGGCCGCTCGTGAAACTATGTTTTCTGCCATATAGTAACGAAATCGCATATAATGAGAAAACTGTCGATAATCCCGCAAACAAGATTTAAAAAAAAAAAAAAAAAATATATAAAATCAAATAATTAATCGATGAACCCGCAGATAAACCCTAATCGAAACTACTAATGAATCTAACCGCAATGGTCGGCCTACATGACGACCCGTTCTTGCCACATACCGTGGCACAATCGCCATATAAATTGCATGCAGCACATTTGTAATTATTATAACTTCTTTACGCAGATCAATATGGATGGGGATATGCCCAGCGTGCCAACGCCAACAGTGAGGTCCACCGTTACTGCGCCACGCCCTGGGGCAGCTTCAGCGCCACGAAGCCCAGCGGCAAGGCCTCCTGCAACCGCTCCTCGTAGTGGTACGCGACCGCTACCACCCCCCTCGACACCAGCCGCGGAGCCTCCGCGCAACCGATGTCCCCTGTGTCGGCGCTCTCATCGGCTACAACATTGCAGCATTTTCCGTGGCATGCAGCCCTTACAACGCCAGAAGGTTGCTCTGGCTCACGGACACTGCCTGAATTGTTTGGCGACGGCACACCACACACGAGAGTGTACGTCAGTCACCCTCTGCCAACTGTGCAACCGGGCGCACCATACTATGCTGCATCGTGCTCCAAAACGGGCCGTTATGCGCCAACGCTCCGCGGGTAGATCGCAGCAGACGAGTCGTCCGGGTCGGCAAAGGAGACTAATAGCCCCTCCTCCAACCATATCGAGGCGAAATGAGGTATCATCACGGCGTCGACAGCCTCGGTCGTCCTATCCCCGCTCCACTGGCCTCAGCAGTGTTGTTGCCACGCTGCAGCAACTACAGCGACTGCTAGGCTAATATTCGCCTAGGGGGGCCGGGATGGCTAGATGAGTTAGCGCCCCCCCCTCAACACACGTCCCTGGACGACAACTCATGACATCAACACGATCCACACATGAAGACCACACACGAATACATCACATATGAAGACAAAGCAAATGGCAATACCATACCGCTATCCCGTTATGCAGCGTACTCGCCACTCAGCAGCCCTTAAAAAGATCAGCAGTAACGAGCAACGGCCCTTTTTTGCGATTCCCGTTCGTGGCGACTAGTCTTTTTTTCTCCGGCGGTCTACAAGTGCGAAGCGAGTGACGACAGCAACGTTTTTTATACAAGTGAACCCCTTTTAAATAAAAGTGTATAAAAGTTTTCGGATTTCCACGCACAAGTGTATAAAAGTTTTCGGATTTCCACGCACAAGTGTATAAAAGTGTTTTCCGATTTCCACGCACAAGTGTATAAAAGTGTTTTCAGAGTTCCACGCACAAGCGTTCAAAAGCGTTTTCAAATTTTCATATACATACGTCCAAAGTGCGTGCGGATAATTTCCTAACCCCATATATATATACGTTCAAAAGTGTTTTCCAATTTTCAATACATACATCAAAAGTGTGGTCGCTGCTAAATTCGCATTTTTTTCATATACATACGTTCAAAGTGCGTGCGGATAATTTCCTAACCCCATATATATATACGTTCAAAAGTGTTTTCCAATTTTCAATACATACATCAAAAGTGTGGTCGCTGCTAAATTCTCATTTTCACATACATACATTCAAAGTGGTCGCTGCGAAATTCTCATTGGCATATACATACGTTCAAATCAAAGGTGTCGGAATAATTGGACGTCTGGAAGAAGCTACGAAAACAAGTGAGTAAACACCGTGTTACCACAAGTATAAAACATTTTATACACTTTTTATCATCTGAGCCTGAAATAACTAGATTACAATTAGTACACATATACTAAAAGTCAAAAATCCATATATAATCATTCATACATATATTTCTAAGCTCATTTTATAATAAGGCAATGGTGGAATGAATAGCGTGTAGACTTAGGAAACAACGCGTTCAAACGATAGCCGTAAAAATGTGAGTCGAAGGGTGATAACAATTCACTTAATACAAACAGTTGAAGAACTACGAAACCAGAATATATCAAGTCAGTAGTGACAACTATGAAAGTCAAGAGTTTGAGTCAAGGCCACCTCAAAAACTCAAATTAAATATAAAAAAATTCTCAAACGAAAAAGACTCCAGCTTAGCAATATTTATTAAATTTGCAACCAGTTTTGGCTCAAAAGGTAGAGTTTCGGTTATATTTCCCGAGATAATTCATTCTAGTATGGATATAGTATAGTATAGTTTAGAGGCTTTATAAAATAAGGTGAAGGCAATAACCTGTATTCATGATTTACCAAAACTATCGTTAAATATATTTTAGCACTTTTCACTTGTCGCAACTCCACTTTAAGCTTTCGCCCTCTCCACGATCTGACGCTATTTCAACAAATTTTCGGTAATTTATTTACTTATTATGTTGTTGTTGATATTTTCGTCATTGAGGTCACCTGTGAGACTATGAAAAACACTTGAAATGTTTAAGCTCTTTTTGTTTTCATAATATTAGCAGTGTCTCGGTGCTTCTCTTCCTCAGGCGCTTGCACTCTTATGAGCCAAATTTGTATATATGTATGTATAAATAAACAAACATACACACATACATAATTTTTTTGTTGGAATTGGTGCTTTCAATTGCCTCAAAGCTTTTTTCCATCGCCACCGAGTTGCGCCAATGAATTTATCATTTCTGTGGCAGCTTCAGGAGGCAAATCAAGCACAATGAATAAGGTGTGAAATTTGCGATTTTGTGCACTGCACGAAAGAAAGTTCAACGCACACACACACACTCGCCACTCACCCGCTTTGTGCTTTTGTTAGAGTCGGCGGATCATAATTATATAGATATTTACATATTAACCTTTAGCTGCATACATACAAATGTCTGTTTGTAGGTGTTTGTGTGCGTGCGTTATTTGTGGTTAGAAAAAAATGTGCCGGACCTGGTAGCTACGTGCGTAACGCCGGTTGTTGTTGATCGTAATAAATGAAGCTACTTGACTTTTGTTCATTAACTTAAGTTGATTTTGAAAAGCGAAACCAGGCAGCGCTTGTTTACAGTTTACGTAAATACAGGGTGGGAGGTGTAAAAGTGCGGTGGGTAATTAAAATAGTATTATTGTGTAAACAAAAAAATTTTGGGGAAATGTGCTCAGCTGGGGCTTTCTGTCTCAACCAAAAAACTATGAATGCTGGGGAAATCGCAGTGTCTTCGATGACTGCCCTGTAATCTCCTCGATATAAGAATTAATTTATTGACAACAATCTATTTTTAGTTTGGTCTAAGAAATCCTAAACAAACCTCTCATTTTTGGATCCAGAGATAATGAACAGAGAAGTGGTTATATATCCCGAAAATTACAAGCTTGTTATGCTTATTAAACTTCTTCTTCTTACGCGGTTATAGCCGAATTAACAACAGCGTACCAATCGTTTCTTCTTTTCGCAACTTAGCGGCAATTCGAGATACTAAGTACAGCCAGGTCCTTCTCCACCTAATCTCTCTAACGAAGTGGAGATCTGCCTCTTTCTCTGCTTCCCCCGGCGGGTACTGCGTCGAATACTTTCAGAGCTGAAGTGTTTTCGTCCAATCGAACTACATAACCTAGCCAGCGCAGCCGCTGTATCTTGATACACTGAACTATGGCAATGTCGTCGTACATACGCCAGCAGCTGTACATGCTCGATTAAGTTCTGCAGCTGGAATTATTTTCTATAGCAGCATTTTGAAGGAGTCTCATGAGAGGGGAATCGCCTTTTCTGAAACCTCGTTTAGTATCGAACGGTTCGAAGAGGTCCTTCCCAATCTTGACGGAGCTTTTGGTATTACTCAACGTCAGTTTACACAGCCGTATTAATTTTGCGGGGATATTGAATTAGAGAATTTTTAGTAATGGCTCACTAGTAAAAGTGGCTCAGATCTAATTAAATACGTTATGGATTAAAGGTTGTTCCCTTTTCTTTAATACTCAGTTTAGCCTTAAATTTCCTACATAATCTCACTAGTTCTAAAAGGTGAGCTTAAACTTCTTCCCATAATTTCCGTAAAGATTCCTCATCCTTAATTAGATGTAAGCTCATTTATGTGTGTCAGCAAATCTCTTAAAGCTATGACGTCACATTAGCAATTCAAGATCTTTCGAAATCAATTTCGGGTATTGAAGCAATTTCTTACAGTAAATCCTATAAAAACCAAATTTAGGTCATCAAGGTCCTCACGATCCCTAACAAATACCAAAAAGAGAATGTTTCCGCATAAATAATAATAGAGTCTGTGGCCATAATGTTCTCTATGTTTCATTCGAAATTCACCACATTTCAAATATTACTTTGTTAAGTCACTCCTTAAACGATCTGCCAATTAAGCAAATTTAAATGCCATATTTACGCACCAGCTGCTGCGCATGCGCATGTGCGCGTACTTTTCCGCTACGAACATATACACTCATTCATGCAGGCACTCACTTTATGCTCGCCAACCATTCATTCACTCACCCACCCATTGAATTGCACAGCCCCCCGCCACTGCCTGCCGCTCACTAACGTTTCATTTGTGACAACGAAATTGCTACGGCGATTGCCGACCCGCCAGCCAGTCACTGAGTGAGTAGGTAAATACGATTGTCAAGCAGTCAGAGAGCACTCGCACTCGGCCGATTGGACCACTTAGCATTTTTCATAAATACAAACGCATAAATAAATGAAATCTATGGCAGAAAAACTGGAAGTAAATTGATACCCTGGGGCATTGCGAGGAGGCACATAATTCAGCGGCAGCTAAAGCAACAACAACAACAACAACAAACACTACTGGTAACAATATCTAATGCCAACAAACGTAACTGCCGTGGTATTAGTATATGGTCAACAACAACAACATATAAAAATCACAACTACAACAACAAAAATAACAAAACTGTAAAAGTAATAGCATCAGCAATACGGTAGCTAAGAAAAGCAATCGAACATTTGATATAAGAAAAGCACCAGCAACAAAAAGAACAACAATAATACTTAAACAACAACAACAACAACAACAACGACAATAGCTGCAATCAAAACAACAGCAAGTCAGTTTTGTGTTGTCAAAATGTTTCCATTAAAAGAAGTACATAGTTGCAATGTGGTTGTTGTTGTTGCTATTTGTGTGTTTATCCAGTAAATTTAAAATTGTTATGATCCATAAATGTCAACATGTTGAAAAGTGCTCTGTTGTTGTTGTTCATTCAAATTTTATTTTTTCTTTATTTTTACTTTTCGAATTCGAATTCGCATTCAATTTACTGTTATTGCTGTAGTATCCGTTATTGCTCTAAGCCCTCTCGTACATACATATGTATATACATCTGTTACGCTGAGTATGCAATTTTTATTTAATTGTTGCCATATTGGATTTTAATTTGGCATATTTGGCCTATGAGGCAGCACTCGAATGATTACCGTACATTTTTCTGGGTTCCGCAAAGGGAATTTAGATGAAAATTTGTTAAACTTCTACAAATTTTATAATAGCAGTGCGGTTTAGAAGCAAAATAAGCAATAAAAACACTAATTTCTCAGCTATGTGTTTGGGTTTCTGTAATTTACTGAACAGAATTTCGATTAGATGGCTAATATAACCCTATAACATACTAATAGACTTTGCTGTCATTTGAATTTTTTAGTATTTAGATCAATTCCGTTGAACCCTTAGATGTTCTGAAGCTCAAGGATCTTTTCTTCAATAATGGATTAAAGAAGTTGCACGATAGAGAGTCGCCTTGTCTGAAACCTGGTTTGGTATCGAACGGTTCCGAGAGATCCTTACCGATTCTCACGGAGCTTTTGGTATTTCTCAACTTCAGTTTACACAGTCGTATTAGGTTTGCGGGGATACGGTCAACGTGGATAAAGTCAGCTCTTTTAAATGCTGTCAAAAGTAGCTTTGAAATCGAGGAAGAGGTGGTGTGTGTGGATTTTTTTTTGTATCAAATTTCAAGATTTGGCGCATGGTGAATATCTGGTCAGTTGTGTTTGCCATGGTCATCAGCAAAATAGGGTCTTCTCTTCCGAGGCTGTGGTTTGGTTTTCATTGGGGACGTTTTTTACGTGGCGGGTCTCAAACCCAATACATAACCCTGGTGGCGATGGTTCGGCTGCTCACTTTAACTCGCTTCAACCGTATATTTTTTGGCTACCCAGAGATTATTTGGTATAAGACCGGAAGTTGTGAGTTGCTTGAGCCGTATTTAAAATAATCGTTCCTGGACACTCTCAAGGGAATGGCAATGAGGGAACTTTCTTCACTTACGTGAACTTCTATACATGACTACATCTTCCCATAAAGCCCTTACTGACTTCATATAAGAAGAAAAATTCTGTTGTAGAACCTCTTGCGGAGGCGGATCTTAGTAACTTTCGCCTCTGCCTGTTCGGTAGTATGTGTTACTACCACTTCCCAAGCTCCTTTTTCACACCATTCTCAAACTCCAAATAATTTCCAATTTCGTAACAAGCTTTTAATATCTTATATCCTTCTGTCAGACAGAGTGTAAGGAAATCGGCTGCAGAATCCTTATGTTCTATAACATGGCAATACATTTAAAAAATTCCAAGCTGTTTGACAACTATTTCCAGAAACACTGCAGGGGTTGAAAAGTTTTTTTCCCAAAATTTAAAGAAATTTTTTTTCACTATATTCTCCCCATCTAGAGTAAATTCATTTGTTGTAACGGTCTTTCAAATTTTCCATACCGGTCCGAAAGCTTGAAGCTTCGGGGCCTTCAAAATAAGTCTTATTGTCAACCAATAGGAGGTTCAAATTTATGTTAATTATTTTCTCCCAGGCTACTTTTGGGTCTAGGAGCACGGCCAAATCCAGACTAGGCATTCTTTATAGAAACCAGCGATGTGAACTAACTAAACTACATTTCATTCCACAGCAACATTTTAAGAACTTTTCTGGAATTAGTGCCTCCGGTAGTCTTCCTGAATAAGTTGTTAGTAGTAAGATTTATAAGTGGGTGTTGTAGGAGATACTTTCTATCTTTGCGAAATAGATTTGATTACCAAAGGATGCTTTCTAGAAGGTCTAGAAATGATCTGTTATAATACATAGGAATCTAACTTAAGACTCAAGGCCGATCAAACAGATCGAATTAATCAATACCATAAAAATATCTAGTTGATTTATATTAGAAATGAATAGCATATACATAGATAACCTTACCGAATAATAATTTCGTACATTTGTATTTTGTTTCGATACAAAAACTGATATATGTATATGAACTTTTTTATTTGATGTAATATTTCACACGATATCTACATACATACAATGTATGTATATACATCTATATTTATTTGAATACTATAACCCTGGGAAATCAGAGCAGCAACATAACAAATTTATAAATTAGAATATGTGTACATATATGTATATAGAAACGCTAATCAATAGCCACAACTGGTAAGAATCATCACCAAACAAGCGCTCTCCCACACATGTAACACAATACCTAAGGATCAACAACTAATGACGTCTAATATTCATGAATTATGAATTAACATAAATAAATATCAAACGCAGCAGAAGAAGCATACAAACCACAAAACAACAAACAATTTTGTAAATACTCTCATAACACACTACTGCCTGTAATGAAAATCACCCTCAAGCATCAACGCGATCATGAAGATCATCAGATCACCTTTATCAAATACTCGTATCCTTCTCACCACTATTAGGCGGCTGCTGCTGCTGCGGCGACGCTGATGAGCCACAAGATGTGCTGCGTTCATCAAAATACTGTTAGGGGTAGATCAAAAGACAGCTTGTTGAACGCTCCCACAGAAATTCAAATTAGATCACGACGAACAGCGGCAGCCATCAAGAAGCGAAGAGTTTGTGTTGAAATAGCGGTGACAGCCTTAACCTTAACAATTAGAGCAAACGGCGGGAATTTCAACAGATATCCTGTGCCGCTGTCGTTTGATATTGCCCGAGACATTGCAGAACGTAGGCACTTCCGATGTTAGGCAGTGATGATAGGCAGCGGATCAACAACTATTTGCTCCTTTTTTGTCGCATTAAATAAAATTCAAATCACATTTCCCTTAATAAGCGCTGCTTCAGTTCTCTTGTGACCCAGAAGATATGAAGGTGTGTCCGTGATAGGGCAACGCGGCCTACAAGCGTAGGAAGTAATGCTGTTCACATTTTGAGAAGGTTAAAAGTGACATAAAAAACGGAAAAGAATGCTGCGGAGCACCTGTGGGAATTTTCTACTGTGTGGCACTCTCAACATTCGGCTCGATGAACGCTTGTTTTGACGAGGAGAGCAACAATTGATGTGATCCTGTCAGCATAAAAGCAACGCTGTGAGCGAACGTGAGTAAGCAAAGAGGGAGTGTGGAGTAAAAAACTGGGAAGAAATGTAAAGCAATCAAAAAGTGTCTAATGAATATTTATGCGCACACAGACATACATATGTACATATACATACGAATAGAGTTGATGCGAACAGGTTCATTTGAGGAAATGTGAGACGCCGGCATCGCGTGAGAATCCGTGAAGGAATTGGTTATAAATGCACACATTTGCAGTAGGCAAAAACAGGCAGAAGTGAATCACGCATTGCCGTGTGAAAGGTGAATGTCCTTAGAGGAAATTTTGATAAAACAGACACGCTAGAACAAATCATAGCACATTAGGATGGTTAAGAAGAAATGCTGAGAATCTTGTAAAACGTGCGCGCAGACGCATAGCGGTGCTTAGTTGTGGTGTGCTCGCCACTTTTGGTGCTTAACGATGTCACTAATTCCACACTTCCGTATCGGCATGGCGATGGACATTTACATATCTTTTTATGCCCACCACAATTGTGTGGCTATTTGAGAGAAATGTGAAAGTTTGAGGTTGTATAGGAATGATTTTTACTTTTGGTCTCTCATTAATGTATGTATACGCGTACATATAAAATTTGAGTAGATCCTTTTTATTTTTACTTTCAGTTCGTTCATGACAGGTACTGCCAACGAGTTTTCTCTTTTGCTGATCTCTTTTCTCCTTTAACTCCGATGTCCACCAAAGAGGTTTCCCGCTACATTTTTTAGGTTTCAAAGGACTGGAACTTTCAAGTGCAGTCATTTTCATCAATAGCACCTGAAAGGATCGAGTCCTTTTCTAACGCGGTTGGAAGAGCTGTTCGAAGCTTCATGCCATTCAGGTGCCAATTGGTATTTTGGACTCTGCAAGACGGTGTGTCCAGAATTGGCAACCGAGCTTATTATTACTCTGAGCCTATTATTACTTCCGAGCCTTTTTATTACTTTGGCTTTTCCTTTCTTAGTTTGGCCTCTGAAGAAGCTCTTCTTAGCAAGCTCAGAGTTGGTCATACGGCATATAGGCCGAGACGTGCCAGAATTCTCCAGCACTATCTTCCAACCTAGCAGTGACGACCTCCATCTTGCTGAAATTGAGTGAAAGAGGAACATGAAATTCATTCTTAATCAAAAAGCTAGCTCTGATGCCGCCTGTATTACCAGCTGCCGACATCTTGTAGATCTTTCTGTTTAATTTAGAGATGCCATTGCTGCTTAGCCACGGCTCTTGAATAAGGGCAACGTCGGTTTCGTCTCTTTCTAGAGATTGGCGGAGTCCATTTCTCTACTTCCTGCAAACTCTTCGCCAGCAGTGACAGTTCTGAACGGATCCATCAACTGACGGTCCGGCCACCATACTTGTCGCTTAGCAATGAATATAATTAATTTCCATTTTTGATTGAATCTCCTCCTTTTTTCAGTCGTGCCACTAGAGGAAGCTCGTTATTCGCCCTGACTTATGTCGGGGGTATACTGAGAACCACCCTTTCGAAGTTATAGCTCATGGTCCTATTTACGAAACTGAGAGCAGTGAAGGACCCCTTGCTTGGAAGTATAAGCGACTTTCAATATGCCTCCTCGGTTCTTTCTAGCCTAATAACCTGACCCGCATAACTTTCTAGTGTGTGTATACCGAGGTACCAACCATCCTTCTCGCAACTAGCCGATGCTCCAGTGTTTCCCTTGTCCAAGTAACCCTAAGTAGAATAGAAGCCTTCTTCTTTCAAGAAAAATTTACTTAAAAATGTCAGTTTTTAATTAGTGTGGACCGTGTTTCACATCCAGTATCTTCCAAAAGTCTTACAATAACACTTGTCCGCCTAAAATCGATAGTAAATGTAGAGGGTATAGAAATATTTCTACCTGCCTTTTTATTGCTGTTCACCTAATTGTAGTTTTGCGCTGCTGATTGCTCACATTGTTGTTGCTTGTTGTACGACCAGTCGTGTTGGTACGCACTTTTTCCACGCTGGCAACCCAATAGCAAGCAACCGAGCAACCACCCACAATAGCGGTTATCAGAGCATGTGCATCTGCAGCTTCGTTGGCAAAAAAATATGCACCGTTTGGAAAAAAAGGTGGAAGAAATATAAAAAACGGCGAAGCAACGTTTTTCTCTACTTACGCCGCGAAGGCATTTCATTTTTTCTTCACACAAAACGTGCAAATAATAACACCATCTTTGTTAATGATCTACGCCATGTTTGTGCGCGCATTACGACTAGTTAGTACAGCTATAGCATCGCGCAACAACTTTTAGCACACTAATAGTAATGGTAATCGCTGTTGTTGTTATGTGTTGTTGACATCAACGGCAACAACAGCAATTGCGCGGCCAGCGGCTCCAGCTATGCGAGTGTCTCCAGCAGTTCCAGCAAGTCTAGCGGCACTAGCGAGTGTAGCGGCGAGCAGCTGCCCATATTGTGCACTCGCAACTAATTGGCGAAACAATTTTCTCAAACGCAGCAACAACGGCAGCTCCCAGCCACTGCTATCACCCACTGCAAGTGCACGCGTGCGCGTCTGAAGTCTGAAATTGGCATTGGCGATGCTCTCGGCCAGCCAGCAGGCCGGCAGCAATCATGACACACACACACATACGCCAATTGCATGCTTGTGTGTGTGAGTTTTGCCAGATGATATCAACGCTTTTATGGTGGCTTCAGTTTATTGGCCACTGTTAGCGCGTTTTAGTGACGCGTCGCTGGAATCTAGTGCCAAAGCGTAGTTAGCGGCAATGCGACGTTGTGGCAGTGAGTGTTTGTTGTTGCTGCTACCGAAGCGAATTTTGCACGTCCACTTCAGCGCATGGCCATTTCTTTTGTTCGCAGCCTGTGACTCGTTTCGCACTTTCGTTGCTTTAACTGCTTTGACATTGCACGCATGCGCACACTTGCCACAATCGCAACAACAACAACAACACTAATGCGGGTAATTCTTGTCTTGCGTTCGCATTGGTGTATGCCATTAGGTTGCCGCTTTGAAGCACGTTGCAACGGTGCAGCGCCGCGTTGCATTGCGTTCGTCGTTCGCTCGCAAATTAGCGAATTGTCATTGCGGCAAATAAAAGTTTTGGTCGATTAAATGCGTGCGCAAACATCTTTTAACAAAATTGTTGAAATTAAAGCGGACGGCTTGTTGTTTTGTGTTTGAATTTCTAGCACACGTTTTCCGCACAATTGTGCATTGGCAGCGAAAGCTTTCAATGGCAGCGTTGCACAGCAAGAAAAAATGTGTTTGTTGCGGCTTAAGCTCTAAGTTTGCCATCCTAACGTATGCTCTAACTCCGCTGGTTGAGAGGTATACACAGAAAGCGAACATTTTAGTTCGCTATAATTGACCTACCTATGCACCAATTTCTTTAACCCGGCTGAAGTCCTCCAAAACTGGCCTTTGTTGTGGTGATTACTTTATATTCGAATCAAATTTCTGATTTCTGAGTGACGAATTCGATGCATTTGGCCGTAGCATCGACGAAAGTGTGAGCTGGTTGGTTTTCACTATTTCCTTGGCCCGTTCGAAGTCGAATCGGACCAATATTTCGGCAATGTAGAGACCTGTGATCTTTTCTTAAACCCTAGTTCTAGAAGTCGTTGTTGGTTATGCGTTGTAAATACTAGAAAAGAAAAATCATCACCTTTCCACCCGATTTGATAGTCTTAGCTTTCTTTTAAGTCGTTTCGAACGAGGAAATGCACAGCATCGACTGACCGCTTTTGTATACCAATGCATCTATGTCTCGTTGACAGTCACAAAACGGTGCAAAACCCACTTTGGATAGCAGGTAAAAAACATCAAACACGGGATCTCACGATTGCAGTTTGGCCTTTTGCTCCGTTATCTTCCTTAGTAGCCATTTTCGGAGCATCTGTGTGCACCTTATTTAAAACGTTCGAGCGAAACCCTTTTTCTAAAGTCTGACATTCCACCCTATTTTTCAAAGGGTCAAAATAAATCGGCGAGTCCAATTTGACTAAAATTTTTATATAAGCGTCGACGATAATATAATATCTTGTGTCAGGACCATAATCGGGTGGAGAGGACCAACTTTTTAAGCCCTCTTTTTTAGGTTTTTATTATTTTTATATTGTCTCGGGTGGTATAGCCTTGATTTTGGGGCAAGTGTAGGCTTTAAGCTCGTCAGTGGTCCAAGGATTGCTTCCGTACATATTACTTTTCAAATTCTCCCATAAAAAGAAGTACATATAAGGTAATCAAAGATGGAAATCTGAGAGGCCGACCACTGGCAACTCTTCCTCTTAAAACAGCTCTCTAGTTAGGGTAGGTTAGCTTGCATGGCTGATCAAAAGTCGCACGTGGACCGCTATATGTAGTTCTTTGTGAAGCCATAGAAAACAAAAACTCATGTGTTCGAACTTATAAATTAGGAAAACGTTTAGTATCCAACAAAAATTTACATAGTTGTTTAACTTTCTTTCCGCCGGCTCGGTGGGATATCCCAAGTGATTAAGTCTTGACCTACCAAACCTGGAATATTCAAGAGGGAAGTGTTGTGTTGTTTTAATCTCATCTTCTTCAATATAGCTTCTGCAAATGGCGTCTGGTAGGATTCCCTCCCTTACTGTTTGGATGACAATACGGCAATGGCTTGTTAAAAGCCACACAACTGCGGAGAGGCTAGCCTTACTGAGGGCAAAGAGATAAAAGAGATAACTAGATCTCTTGAAATCGATCTTGAACCAAAAAAATTCGCGACAGCGGATTTACCGGTGGTGGTCCAGCGCCGCCCAAGCTTCCGCGAAGCTCGGCTATCTGGTAGTAAGACCCAGAATATACGGAAGCACCGACTCGCTTCCATTCTACTGATAGCGGTTCTAGGGGACCTTTTCTTGCTGGCTCATCAGCTTTGCAGTTTTTTGCGATTCCGCTGTGGCCTGGAACCCTTACCAATCTCATCACAAAGAGACTCGATGCTATAGATAGCGAGATTAGGAACTCTTTGACCAGCCCTGAAGGCACTGTTAATGAGTTCAAGTCTAGTATAGCCGCTCTACTATCTGAGTGGTCACTTCGCTGCACTTCGGAGCTGTAAATCTACTGCCTCCTTAATGACTGCAACTTCGGCTTGGAAGACACTGTAACAATCTGAAAATCTGAAGATGGAGTTGGTAGAGAGCTTCTGACAGTAAACTCCGCCACCAACCTCTCTAGTTGCCATAAATTTAAATACATATGTTTCGAAAACCTCATAGACCTCCTTGTCGTATTGCCTCCTACAAACCAGAATAAATACAATTTGTTAGTTCTCCCAGTCATTTGCTGCAACTTCATGCAGCATATTTTTAACTTAGCAGACTTTAGCCACAAAGTAACAACATAAAAAGTCAATGCGAATTGTTAGGGAATTAGAGCGCACAGGTCCATGCCGCTTAAGAAAGTTTCTACGCACGTCAGTGAAGAGCTTGCAACATGAAGCCAAACAACAATAACAGCGTGCAACCAATATATAACAACAACAGCTGTCAACGACAATGTGCCAAGTTCAATAATAACCTATCGAAGATCAAGCCGTTTTCCACAATTTCTACAATGTTGCCGCTAAGCCGAGCACAGACTCTCGCTGCCAGAGCCTATCTATATCTACACATGTACGAAGTCATACTTAAACGACTAGCATGCATATTATGGCTTATTAGTAGTGCGCATTTAGCTTTGAAAGTAATGCAAGTGCGTAATAAAGTTTCAGAAGACCATGAAGAAGAAGAAAACGATGAGTTTGCCACAGCGTCTAAGCGCTTGCAGATGAACCACAAAACTTACTTGCCGCGGTGTTGGATTACAGAAATATTGCTCGGCTTAAGAGCGGGCACACACCGCTCAACGGCACCGTTTGCGAACGGGAACGCGGAGCTGTGTTTTTATCTCGGGCAAACCACAAAAGAAATGGCAGCCGTAAGTGGGTACTTAAGGGGTGCCCACTCAGTGCAGCCAAAAGCAGCTTAGCTGTAAGTAAGTGCGGCAGCTAACTGTAAGTAGGAGGAAAGTAGCAATCTAGCGAAGTGGCAAAGCTTTTCTTTATTACTTTTCTTTTTTCCGTTTATTTGCTCGTGCTCGAAGCGCAGCGAGACCAAAGCAAACGCCACAATCTGCTGATGATCACAGCGCGCATAACAAATGCGTTGACGGCTCGGCAGCAGTGGCAGGCTGCAAATGGCGAGCGCTAGAAATTTGAAACGTTATTTTTCCTGCACTCACTCATTATAAACAACACAACGCGGCGTATTTATTTGTGTAAACAGCGTATTTGCTGTGCGGCTGCCCTTGCCGCATCATATTCGCTTGTAATTGCACGAGTGTGTGGGTATTTGTAGTGAAATTAGTGCGCGTGATGATGGTGTTTAGATAGTCGCATTACGCAAAAATTGGCAGACGCAAGGCTTGACTTAACAGCTATGTAGGTAATACACTGAAAAAAAGTATATGGAGATATAATACGATACGTACTATGGAATGGTTTAACTCATTAGACACGTTAGCTTAATATATGGCAACCTTGCTGCCCTAATTAGAACTCAGAAGAGTTATTTATCTAAGTAAGGGGTCACATAAACCCAAGCGAGAAATTGGCAGTTTCGGATCTTGTTGATCCGCTCGCAATCGAGTATTCCACTGCTATGTCAAACTGTCGCCTCATCATCACTTTCGCAATGACTCGCCATTGAACATTTAAGACTGCAGTTTCGCCTTTATCTACTTTCTTTTTTCACTACTAAGTCTTGCTCTTGATATATTTGCGCCAACTATCAAAAATCAATAGAGTTTCAGCTTTCAAACTCACATCCTTCACAGGATAAATATGAAAAAAGAAAAAAAGTCAGTCTCCTAAGCCCAGTACCTTTTTTCAACAAAGTTTACATCGATTTCGTATGTTGGAAAGAAATATACATAGCTAGTTGAAGAGAAAGTGCTTACTAGTACCACTAATGATTATTCAAATATTTACATACTATCCAATTTCGGAAACCAAAAAAGTACATGACAAAAGTATTGAATATGTGTCATATCAAAAATCTCTATGAAAACCCATTTTGAGTACTTCTGAATGGAGATTTTCTCGAATATCAGTCTTTACAACATATTTATCAAATCGGAATCCTGTACACAGAGATTTCAGCTTTAATGTAAATCAATAAAAATATTAAAAACCTTTAAGCCAAGTCAATGATACGAGGTATCCCGAAACAGCAAGTTGACCTGTCGGAGAACTGGTCGGCAATAACCATCCATTCATAGCTATAATCAAAGAATACCAGTAAGGGCTTCCTTCATTGACCGCATCAAGTGTTAGTCAAAAGGGGTAAGGTTTGGGCTAAAGGCAGGTGAGGCAAAATTTCCTAGCCGATGTTTCTGAAGGCCTTTGGATCCATCTGCATGGACAGGAATTACCTCTATCACCTCCATCGCGCCCAGTAAGCTCCTAGAATTAGTTGCTGGACCTATGTGACCATATGTGATTTAGGAGAGCGCACAATTGACCATAGGTTGGAGTGCAAAATCTCAATTATTTTCTCTCTAGCCGCTAACTACAAGTAGTTTTAAACCGGTCTTGTAACGTCAGGCCGACCATTGTCATGACGGACAATTATCCTACTCGCAAATTACTGGCATTTTTCGAAAAGTGCTCAATTTGATGAAAATTAATGATTTCATTGGATTGAAGAGGCTTTTAATACAGAATGCCTTTCTGATCCCACCAAACGCAGGAAATAACATTGGTGTTATGAATATTGTTGTTGTTGTAGCAGCAGAATTCTGCCGAGTTGACAGTCCTTTGCCGGATAAATAGTCGTGTCCGTTGGTCCATTTCGATTACGTAGACCCAACTGTCGTGGGAACCGTCGTCACGGCTTTGCCGTCTATTTGGCTGGTTGAGCACGTTTCATGTATGATTTTTTGCATTTTGGGTTGTCGTAGTGGGTCAATTCTTCAGCACCGGTCAAAATCCTGTACAAAAGTGATTTATTTTGTAGAGTTCAGGTTGCATTTTTGACATGAAGAAGAATCATCTTTCAACAATACCTTGGTTTCAATTCATATAACACTCAATATCCATGCCTGTACGGCTGCTTTAAAATTCCTGGTTTTGAATAGCTGCTTGCGTGTTTCACAAAGAATCTGCCAGATTGTCTTGTTCAGTTCCAGTTCAAACCTTTTTGAGTTTTTTTTTTGCCACCAGAAAGTTCTTCGTTTTCGGAGCCAAAATCCCCACTTATAAATTTTGCAAACCACTTTTGGCACATTCGCTCAGCTAGAGTGTGTTCGCCATAAACTTCCACCAAAAACTATGACTTTCGGCTTTGGTTCTCTTGATACTAAAGTATACTCGTAGAAGTAACATTTTTTCGGCATAATACTTGAAATACTTGTGGGAAGAAAATAATTGCTGTTTCTTATGGTCTAAAAAATGACATATACTGAAAAAGACGAACAAGAACAGCAGCTATAATATAATATCGAACAATGGAAAAATTATCAAGGTAGGCTCTTTTGGCAAACCGCAGTGTATTTATAGATCCAATATTTTGGATCTTTACCTTGACTGTTTCATTATTATTTAACGCAATAAAATAAAATATATTCGGGTTTTCTTGCGCCATCTTCTCGAAAACATCTAAAACTCAAGGCAATCCTTGACTCTTCTATTTCTTCGTAGGCCTTTTAAATCCTGGCAGCAAACCCTCTTTAAAGGTAACTATAGACAACTCAATATATCTCTCCAACTTTTATATTTGACCTAAGTCAAGCATCAAAACCGAATGTAACGAAAATATTTGTTTCCAAAACTTTGCCACTTCGCGTGGTAATAATTTTTCAAACTTTAGGTCAAACCATGTTCAAAAATTTACAACAAGATCCAAATTAAAATTTCTATTAACCGAAATCTATAACCCTCTTATTTGTACTTTGGGTTACTTTTCTAAGTATGAGGGTCATGGAAGACTTTCATTTAAAGCTAAACTTGTCGCTGATATCAGAAATGAAATGATGATGGATATAGAACATATTTAAGCGAGATAACCGCGAGTTTATCATGATGGTAGGACTATTTTGACATAAAATCTATAAACACCGGTTTCTTTACTAAATGATATTTCGATTACAAATATTAAAATTTGACATTCCTCCGCATTTTCTAACCATTGCTTAATACTATATTACACCTTCAGTAGCAATTGGTCTGAACCGCCACAGTGCCAGCCGCCTAACTGAACAACACTTGGTTCGGTTCGCCTGTTTCTAGCCCGCGCGTCTTTGCGCCTGCGACTTATACCTTATGAATATGCAAATATCTATGCATATAAAATATACCGTTACACATGTTCGTGTAAGCATTACTGTAAAAACTGCCTGCCACTCGCTTGTGATCTCCTTTAATGATTTCCTTTTTTTCTGCTGTCGCAATCACAACCTTTTAATTTTAATTTTATTTATTTTGTTTTATATACTCATAAATATATACATATATATTTTGCAATTGTTATTGCTGTGCATGTTGCCTACCATTACACCAACGCGGTGAAAAACTTTCCAAAAACCCATTGCATAGATCAGCTGGTGATAAAAGTCGGTGCAAAGCAAATGCGAACCGCAGCGCCGGCGCAAGTGAACTCGTTCGCACACAATTCTTTCGTCACGAAAAAGTTTCTAAAGCACAAAAAGCTAGCACAACAACAACAATAAAGTTTAACAAAAAGGTTTAAAAATATCGAAAAATATTCAAGCAAAAAAAGTCGAAGTCAAAATGCTAACTAAACAGCAAAATGAGCAAAAGAAAATTCGTGTTAAATTCGCTATACTACCTACTAGTCGCCGTTAAAGCGGGCCCTCTAAAATAAGACTGTAGGTAGGCAGCCAGTTGGCGCGCACCAGCCCCCGTTCCTGCTCTAGCTGCGGCTGAAGCTTACGTACTTCGTCGCTGCCAAATTACGAGCAAATCGCTTGTTTGCGCAAGCAGCCCGTAAGCGACAGCAAGCGATGCGTGCATTTTAATGGCGCCGTGGCCCATTTGAAGCGCCGCCTCCTGCTCCTACACCTCGCTCGAGGCTGCCCGCTGCCGGCTGCTTCCACTCGACTGATGTGTCGTCAACACGTGAATTTTGCATTATTTGCTTTGATTTCCAGCCAGCCTTTTTCGGTGCTGATGATCTAATTTGGCAACAATTGTCGTCGTGGCGCACACCACCGCTCAGCGCCACACTCTGGCCGCGACCGCGCACCAGCTCGGCTCCACCTAGCTGTTTTTGTTTGTGCACTGTTGATCTTCCCTATTGAGATTTGTGATCTGAAACACATGTGCCGATTTTTATGAGCATTATTTGATCTTTTTGTATACTTTACGTTTGTGTGTGTTTATTTTTAAGTTACTTTATTCCTTTTTCCATAATATTTTTTTGATAATCCTCGCATACGTTTCGATAATGAGTTTAGCGCACCTCTTTTATGAGTATTTATGAGTATTTCAATAATATTGGCATCACTTATTTGCGTATGCATACACAGTGGCGTACCGGATTTAGGGAATCAATGAAGAGTGATAGAAATATACATTACGAGAGCTTCACTCCTTTACTTTTCTTCGAATTGTCATATAAATAGGGGATTTTTTTTTACTTTTACTATAAAAAAATCTTATGTTTTACGTAAAGTGTTGCCTACATTTAGGATGAGTAACAATCCAGCCATGACAAATGCGAGTTTCTATATTTTTTCTTGTATCTCTTACTATATTTTACACGGGATAATAATTATGTATGTACCACAAACACTATCCCGCAGTTCTAATGGTAAACTGTTTATTCATAACCTCAAAAGGTGTCGATCTGTTATCCACAACAGAACCTGGTGAACGAAATGTATAAAAAAGGATGAGTCTTGTTTCTATTTTTAATGAGAAGCCATTACCTAGATATCGATTTTCTGTAAAAACTTTGAATACATTCCAGGATCTTTACAAGAACTTCTGCATAAATTTTTCTCCCAACACTTTAGTACTGTCCTTCCATCTTTTTGTATGATGACACCATCAAAATCTCTTCAGTTTACTATATGTAAAGAGGAAGAAAACGGGAGATAGGAATGATAGCTTTTATTGTTCGAGAGAAGATCTAGTCCGAAAGTCGTTTTGTCGATCTAAAAAAAAGTCATGGGTGACTTAAAAATGTTCCGAGAATTGTCCTTACATATGTCAGAAGTGCAAAACTTCTTGTATGGAAGGTTTAATGTCCATTTATTAGGTACTTATACATATGTGTCCAAGAATAAAGACTAAACTGAATATTCGACAATTTCGTTCTCAAACGTTTGTCGGAGTGCATTTCGCAGACAAAGAAGTTCATTTTGTCTAAGTCGTAGCTTCGTTTTGTGCTCCATAATTCTTACAATACACCCTCAAATCGTATAAATATGATTTCCGACAATTTCGTCCCGTTGCCGCTCAAAAAGAACATTTGACAGAAGTAATAACATAATGCGTGACGTCAGAAATGATAGCAACGCATGGCGTAGAAATTTTGATAGTTTGTTCTATTGCTGACGTAGCCTGTCGCAATTCTGTTATTACTTATAACTGACATCTCAAATCTGCAAATGTATGTTACACATTCCCTTGGTTGCCTATTAGTCTAATGCCGCACAGCTGGTGTGTGTTGTATTTTCTTACTCACTGTTGACTGATCGCAGCGATTGTAATGCATCATCAAGCTCTCCGCTCTGCGTTGTAGTTGTAAATAGAAGTAAGCTTAATTTTCGGTTTCAGCACGCAAGTGTATTGAACCGTAATTTACGCTATTTGCATGACAGCTTTCCATAATAAACAAATTTGCATAACCTCATGAATATTTCAAGTTGTCATCAAATATTTGGGTGAGTTCGGCAACAAATGTCCCTGAATTCCAGAGACGTGTACGTAAAACAGGCATATTGGTTTAAGAGTTTATTATTACATAATAATGCATAAAAAGTTGAGATAATGAAAAGGACGTTAATGTTTTGTCTGGAGAACAAAAAATTTTTGATAAATATTATATAGTATTAAGATCTATAGAGTTAAATTCACTCTAAAGTTTCAAGGGTGGATTTAATGAAGCAGTGAGTTATTGCAAATACTTTGAATGGACTGGAAGGACTTTGAAAGGAAGCCAAAAAAGCCTTTAGAAATTCTTTCTCAAGATCAGATGTTTACTTATATTAAAGGAAAATTTGTGAAAATTCTACAGGTGTACCATCCATATCGTAAATGAAGTTCAATCTGCTTTATTAATATAAGTACCCCTTGTAATGATCAAAAGGCTCAGTTCGAATTTTAAAATAAAAAAATTATTGGAGCGGTTGTGTAGAGTAAAATAGAATTTAACTGAGGTTTGCACTTGTTCAAAGGGTTATTGTATACTCTGCTCTACCACATACATATATTCACAAAGGTAATGTGGTCACTATTCACATATGTTTGTATAGTATATGGATCCAAGAGCCCTAAGCTTATGCCTAAAGATTTTTGAGAAATTTCATGCCGTGCGGTTCTATATTGAATCATTTTCAAGCTGAATGACATTATAATATATATTTCCTTTAAACTAATGTTGTAGGAAATTTCAGTAGTGAACCTAAATCGCTCAGGGACATTGTTTTATAAGACGGCGATATTCTCAAAAATCGCCTCGTTAGACCTGCTTTTTCAAATTAATTAGGAATCGAAGTGTGTGGATTCAACAAGTGTTACTTTGTACTGAGTAGGCAATTAAAAAGTGAAGTTCGTTCTCGGCGAACAAAGACGAAACTCTACGAGTCCCTCAACATTCCCGTCCTGACATATGGCGCGGAACAATGACAAAATGTGATGAGTCGTTGGACCGATGAGCTGTAAGAGACATAGAGCGACACTCAAATAGTTCAGCGGATCAAGAGACAGCGGCTGCGATATGTCTAGGTCATGCATTCCGGATGTATGGGAAGACCTTAGCTTTGAAAGTGCTTGATTCGGTATCCACCGGTGGAAGCGAGGAAAAGGCGGAAGAGATCAGATAGAAAAGAATGCTGCAAAATCGGAACATTGATATATTACGATGACGAAATTGGAGTCTTTACTATATATTAAAGTATTTTATTTTGGAGTTCAAATATAAGGATTTTTCAAACATATTAAGTTTATAATAAATTACAAAAATATGTCCTGATACAATTAAAACGCAAAAATACATGTTTCAGCTTCAGTCGCTTAAATTATTCTAGCATGGTCACTATTGCTTTGAACTTCACACGTACATACTTATGTCTGAATATACATATATGTATAGTACTTACGAAATCTAGGCTTCTCACAGATTTTTTTTTGCCTCACCTAATGTAACATTTGGCTGAATGCATGTGACCTCAACACCAAATGTGCCGTTACAGATGTACTCTATCACATAAACAATGCATGTATTAGAATCTAAGAAAGCAATATATAAGGGGGCTGTTGTTGAAGAATGGAGACGTGAAAACGTATTTCGACTAATGTTGTAGTGGAAAGGTATATTACTCGTATATTAGATTCTACTATTGTCACCTAAAATTCAAAACAACGTAACATCAATTGCAAAAATTTACAAGTGAAGGAAAAATGTTATAAAAAAACCACTCATATTGAAACAAAATTTTAATATTGGTTAGAAAATGGTTATATATTGGTTATTAGTTGGTTATATGTGACAGCGGAAGCTGAAAATTTTATGCTATGATGTAGTGATTCCTAAGATACAAAAACTCAATTTTGATTATTTTAATTCTTTTAATGCATTTTAGGTGACGATATACACATGAACTTTTATAGCTCGAAATTCTATAACTCGAAGTTCTGCATAACTTAAACTCTTGAATTGGCAATAAAAGTCAATTTTCATACAAATTTCCCTTCTTTTAACGCAGTCTCTCTAACTCGAAGTGTTTTTGTATCAGAAAAAGAAGTCAAATTTCGTACAACTTTTCTTCCATAACTCGGAGGCTCTCTATCTTGATTTGTTTTTGTGGATAATGGTGATTCCAGTAAGGAAGTTCAACTGTATTTATTTGAGCAATATTTTTTAAAGAAAAAAAAAAAAAACAAAGAGACACTATAAACTAGACATAATCTTCAAGTCGTATGATTTTCGGTTGTTTGATATGGAATTCACTATCATAAAAAGTCCCAAAATTTGGTTATTTAAATTTTTCACACAAATTTTGAGGTTAAGTGAAAAAAGTCTGTAAACAAGAGTTATAGATCTTTTTGTTACTTTCAATATTGTCATATAACTTTTTGCTATAGGACTTGTCGTTTTGCCGGAAATCGATATAAACCATTTTGAACTCTTAAAAATTCAAGGACTCCTCTCATTTCCTTTTCTTCAAACACAGCTCGCCCTTAAATAATTTTTCCTTTAATGTTGATCATTTTATATTTCGTTTGATAGAACTTTCAACCTATTACTTATTATTTCTATATATAATTTTTTTAATTATTGAAGGCTTCAGCACTACTTTTATTGAATATTATTTAAGATATACTGATGTTGCTGCTTTTTCACAAAATCGAAGAACCTGAAACTCAAAACTACCGAAAATCAGAAAACCTATTAAAGACAGACTTCCCAAAGCCAGCTTGAATAAATACTCATGTATTTTTTTCAATAATATTTTCTTGTGTATTTTTTAAATATTTGCTTAATCCACTTCAACCCTTCTTCAATAAATAATTTGTTTGCATTTTTTCACTAAAAATATTTCTTATAAAAATAATTATTGCTTAACTGCAACTAATGGCTAACTACTATGTATGTATATGTAATTACGTAGGTGTATAGGTATGCATAAAAGTTTTTACAAAAATCTATATATAGTTGTAAATATATATAAAAAATATTTATGCTTATTTTATAAACTTTTTTCTACAAAATGCTGCCCATTTGAGAAAGTTATTAATTTTTAACATGTTTTGACTAAAACTAGAAAATAGCTAAGACTACTAATTACAAGTTCTTATTATTACTAACATATTTTTTACAAAATATACACACCTTATAAAAGGTATTTAATTTTTTTTTATAAAAAAGTAGTTTCGAGCTTTTAGAATTGAGCTTCACATACATATGTATGCGTGTAGTGTATAAAATAGTAGTTGAGATTGTATTTGTGGTAAATGCAAGGCCTGTTTACAATAGTTTCTTGTTTTGTTAACTGTTAGTAGTAAATTTGTTGTTGTCTTTTTTTTTAAGTTAGTTTTGTTTTTCGAGCTGACTAGAGGTACTGAAATATGTGTTTCCGTTTTGAATATTTGTGCTAAACTTTTGGGCTAACAACGCGCACACTGGGACCAATCTACTTATATATCTGCAAGGTACTCATTTTGAATGAAGATTGCTTAGACGCGCTGGATGTAGTAAGAGTAGTTGCTATTTTGTCGCTCGGTTGTTTGCTGATGGTTGGTGGGTTTCGAACTAGGAACTAATTTTTGGTGGTACATGGCAAACTCGGCTTGGCCGCGCAGCTTTCACATTACTCGGCGCTTTAGTGCTCGACGTACACTGGATAATTGTGCAGCTCATGCGCCGATGCGACCGAATCGGACGCCACCGCGCTGGCACAACTGCTGCCGCTACTGCTGTTGACGCCCGGGCAGCCGCCTTCCGAGTGTTTCGTCAGCAGCGACATGCGCGAGAAGGTCTTTGAGCAATTGCCGCAGGAGTATTTCTTGATGTCGGAGTGCGTCTGCAGGTGAGCGCGCAGATTCGAGCGATCGGCAAAGGCGCGATGACAATGCTGGCAGCTGAAGGGCTTCTCGCCGGTGTGTGTGCGTATGTGACCCTGCAGCAGCCAGGGACGTGAGAACGCCTTGCCGCAGATGTTGCACTTGCACGGGAGCGTGTGTGTGCGTATGTGCATTTTGAGCGCGCCCAATGAAACGTAAGTTTTGTCGCAGTCCTTGCAGCTGAAGGATTTCTTCACTTGATTGCCCTCGGCGGCGGGACAATGGAACTGCTGGTGTTTGGTGAGACCGGAGAAGGTGGAGTAGGACTTTTGACAGTCGGGACACTGATAGCGCGGCGGCGCAGACTTATCCTTCTTCGTTGTGGGCGTGTTGGGTGCTGAGCTGCTTTGGCTGGCGCACAAGTCGCGCTTGTCAGCACTCAATGTTGATTTTTGTGGTGTCTTCTGCAGCGCGCTGTGCTTGAGCGACAAATCCTCAGGCAGCGATGAGCAATGCGGTTCGGGTGTCATGGAGCGCATGGAGTAGTACGAGGATTCGGAGTAGGTGGGTGATATGGGCGCATGTGGATGATGATGATAGCTGAGCGCGGGTGGATAGGCGGGCGTTTGATGTGGTGTGTGTGGCGCATGATAGGCAGCCGGCAGCGGATAGGGCATGAAGCGGTGCGTGTGCTGTGTGGGTGATTGTGGCAGCTGGCGCACACCAATCGGCCGATGTATGATTTCAGAGCGCACTGGTGGCGACACGGAATTGGCGCGTCCATGCAGGTAATGTGGTGGTGGCGATAGCGAACCCAGCGAATCGGCTGAAGGTGAACTGGGCGATAGCAGATCACCACGTAGCGGTGAGATCTGTTGCGCCAAGTGCGGATGATTGATGGTGCGGTAGAACTCAGCGGTGTATGGCGACATGTGGAAATTCCATGGCTGCAAGCCATATTTAGCATATGTGGGCTTAGGCACAACAACGGCGGCAGCAGCAACAGCGGCAGCGGCTGCCAATGCAGCGGCTTGTGTGGTATTTGTGGTTGCATCAGTTTGCTCTTCAATTTCAACACAATCAATGATTTCCTCCTCATCATCCTCGTCCAACATATCCATGGACGCATCGTCATCGGTGTGATCGACATCGACGCCCTCATCTTCGCAGCTATCGCTCACATTTATTAGCTCGTCGTGTGTATTGCGCTCGGCTGTGGCACTGCTGTGGGATACAAACTCGTCCATGTCGTAGGCGCGTTTTTTGAGACTCAAATTTTCGGGTTGATCTGTGAGATCGTCAGCGCCAAGTGTGGCGGCAGACATTTTTGCATCCACAATATCTGTGGAGTTGTCCTCTTCGAACTGGTAGTTGATGGGACGTTTCTTCAAAGGACATTTGCTGTAGTTTTTCTCGCCCAACATGTCTTCGACTGTATGCATTTTGTTGCTTTTCTTGAACTTGATTTGTAACTTCACTTTAGTTTTGCACTTTACAGTGTTTATAAGTTTATTTTTTATTTCTGAGTTTTAGTTTTTGTTTTTATAATTTAATTTACACATTTCCCAAGGAATTTTGTTTTATTTGCTTGCTAACACTTCAGCGCGCTTACGCGTCTTCACTTCGGTTGTACGCTGTTTTACTAGCACTCAATATACGTTGCGATCGTTTACCGAACACCGACCGATCACGGTTTGAATGTTTTTTTTCTAAGTCAGTTTTTGTTTTTGCTTTCCAATTAAGTACCAAAACGTGGTAAGCCAGGCGTTCAGTGGAACACAAACAAACTCTAGCAGCAGCAACGAAGAACTGTGCTGAGCCGCCGCGTATCCTCGCTTTTATACTCTGCACGCTCAATCCACTCTCATCGCAGCCTGCGCCGTCCAATAGTGGTGGCTGCAAGTGCTCTCCAGTTTTCGAGCTGGGTTTCGCGCTCAAGCAGCGCCAGCAGAGTAGAATTAAGTGCGCGCTCACAGAACTAAGCTGAGCGCATATGCATGCGGACCAAGCTGAGCGCACACCTAACTGGAGTATAATAACTGGTGTAAGTAACTGGCTCTCCGCAATGTTTCCACACCACCAACCATCCAACTAAACTCACAACGCACACAAGCGCCGACACCACTAATAGCACCATCGTTAGCTGGCAGTCAATAGCCGGCAGCAACAACAATTGACTAAGCAGTCGCGCAACCACCAATCGTCGCCGCTTCTAAAGCCGTTATGTGAAAACCTGTTTTCGACAAACTGTATATGCCCGGCTGGCCAGCGCTATTGAAGCATTGGCTGTGTTTACCAGCACGTCTGGCTTGGGTGGCTCTGACTCTGGCCGCGTGCCGCATGGTCAGACAACAAAACAATTCACTAACACAACTACATGCGCGCTGCATTAATAGATGCCATGGTTGTATGTGTATGTGTGTGCGTCGGTTGCGCCAATCAGATTGTTAGACAATACATTAAAATTAATATGATACTTGTGCATTGTTGTTGCCGCCGCACGCATCCAGATATGCACGAGATATATAAACAAACGTTTTGACTCTTCTCAGCGCTAAGCGCTCTTAAAAACTAATGACATGCATGCTACATTGTGTGCGCGCTCTTGCAGCAACTGCGCACTCGCCAGTCCAACCAACAACCCTCATTAGCGCGTCACTAACTTATGCCCAGCATTAATTTACATATATTTACATAGTTGCTTTGTTTTTGTTTTGCTGCGCTTGAGCGCCTCTCGTAGGTGCTCTTTTGAAGCGCTTTGCGCTGCCAGGATCTGCGGTGAGCGGCTTAGTGCCTGTGTGTGTATGTCGGTGCGGAGGCGACAAGCAACTCGCGCATGCGACTCATTCAGCTGGCTGTTGGTGCTCATAGGCACCTGGACACTGGTGTAAAATTGCTTGTTGGCGCAGTCTAAAAATAACTGCGCATAGCGGCAGGCAGGTGTTGCTCAATGCGGTGCGGCATTCGTGCGCTGACTGTTATTTGTTGCTAGCGTTCGTGTTGTATGGCTGCGAGTTCAAACCGATTGTATGCGTTAGTGAACGTGGAAAATGTTGAATTTTAATTTTTTTTATCTAAAATAATTTTAAAAAAATTTTATTTTTAACACCGTTATTTTGACACCATGGAATTGACTCTTATATACATACATATATCTATAGATAAGTCTTTCCTACGTTTCAAGTCGTTTTGCCATCTTTTGAATTTCGAATTTTAATACATTTGAAATCAAGATGTACCTTATAATATCTTGAAATAATATTTGGAAAAGCTAATATAAACTGAAGAAGGTTTACAATTAACAATAAAACTCAGAGGTGCTTTAGAAAAGTAGAGAATCTCCTTTCCCACTATTTTTATTAATTTTTCGCAAAAAAATTCCTTTGAGTTAAGTAAATAATTTTTTATTAACACTATTTAACCCAACATATTAAAATTTCTTGGTGTGTTCTCAAAAAAATTAGTACCTATGTGTTTAAGATATTATTTTGGGCTATATTGGCAATAACAATTATTTTAATTTTTTTTTTTCAAAATGATAAAAATGAAAAAAATTGCACATCAGATTGAAACCAATCGGAAACAAAAACGACAGGAATTCAAGAAAATATTATTTGCGTACGATTTCAGGTCGGGAATAGGAAGGAGAGGAGATTGCTTGAAATTTTAAGAGTTAAAAATAGTTTATCTCAGTTTCCGGCAAAAATTTAAGTCCTATAGAAAAAAGTTATATGGCAATATTGTAGGTAATAAAAGGGTCTATAAGTCTTGTATACAAACTTCTTTCACATAACATCAAAATTTATGTGAAAAATGTAAATAACTCAGTTTTTCTGTTTTTTAATTTTATCTTATACAAAAATTGGTGGAAACGTACGTTATTTTGTGCCAAACATACAGAATTTCTTTTATTTAAAATATATATTTTATGTATCAAAATCGAAAAAATCTCTAAATTTCAATCAAAAAAGTCAATAGTCTTTACGTTCTCTGAAATATCTACTTTCTGCTGGTATAAAAAATAGAAACTATGATAATTTTTCACAGAAAATGCAAAAAAAGACCTCACTAAGCAGTAGGAAAACGTTTCAAGTCTGATTTTTTATATCACCTACCTATTTTTTCGTAGTACCAAAGGCGTATAACCAGCAGTCTAAATTAGTTGATATAATGTAGTTGAGTTTATTTGTTTACCAAGTATATCAAAAAGCTCTTACTAATGTTGAATTATTTTGAGTATATTCTAAGTTATATTTTTTCTTACTAAGATTTTGAGTATATTTTTTTTTTTTTTTACTAGGAAATTAAAACTTCCATAATATCAATTTTTGCAACTTGTTCTGTATTTTTTTTTTTTTGTTTTATATTTTTATATGTTAGTAAATTTGCAAATCATAATAATAAAATCATAGTCTATTATCTACTTTTTTATTATATACTTAATATGTACATATATAGTACTTACGTTTGCTCTTTTTACTTTAAACTCTTTTCTCTTCTGCACTGTAAGAACTTGTTCGAATCCCACTGTTCCCGATATGAAAACTCTTTACAAACGCATTTCCAGTGGGGTTTCTCTCTTTATAATTCTGTTCTCTGGACTATCTATAACTTAACTCTTTGGTTGTCGCTCTTCTTTTGCTCGCCGTACCATGGAGCTTGCTTTATACCTAAGTATATAAAATAGCATATATGTAATAATCAATAGCTCATAATACTAAATTTTAGTAAATCATTTGTCTTTTAAATTAGTTTTTTACATACTTTATGTTTACATCTGTATGTATTCCGTAAATATTTATTAAAATATCGGGATATTATTTGAAGATATCAGATTTATTTTCAGGTTTGTTGCTTCTAAATGCATGATTGAGGTTTGAGCTTGATGCCGTCATCGTAGTCTTTGCTAATTAGCGAATGAGTTATGCCAATTTATGTATCTACTTGTAATTATTCTCGCGATTAATATTTCACAATATTGTCAAAATCATTTCAAATAGTTTTTCAATCGACGAAAAAATTCTAAAGTGAATAAAAATATACAAAATTTTACATATTAATAATTTATTAAAAAATATCGATTATTTAGGACAGACATTTAAATATTTAGTCCGCATGATTCAAAATTAGCAATATTCTGTCATAGATGTTTCTCTTATTGACCCCCAAATATAGCCTCCCATCATCCTTTCAGTATTCTGGTTATGGTAACA
This sequence comes from Bactrocera zonata, assembly GCA_037783105.1. Lineage (NCBI taxonomy): Eukaryota > Metazoa > Arthropoda > Insecta > Diptera > Tephritidae > Bactrocera > Bactrocera zonata. Next base: position 352,295 of record JBAWJQ010001723.1, read on the forward strand.
TTTCTTTAATTCCATTCTATCTTTATGAAAGCATTTTCCTTGTTCTACTGAATAAGCTCTAATATTGCCTTTAAATTTATATAAATGAGAATGTAATATATGCATCTTTAGAGACATTCTACATTCCATGATGCAGAAATTCGTAATAATGTTAGTCATTAGCTGGTTAGAATTGTCAGCTCTATGGTTTCCATGAAACTAAGAACTACTGCCTTAAACTTGATCCAGGCTGTTTTCTTCTTATTAGTAAGTTATAAGGAAAATATAATAAACTTAATTTTTCAGCTTTCATTTTGCGTCTGAAAGCTTTGGAAAACAATTATTCAAATATTTGAAATATGTTCATTAGGTTCTCTTCAGTCTATGATGGAACAAAAATATAATATTTATGTATAAAAAGTACGTGTCACGTTGTTTGTACGCGATGGACTCCTAAACTACTGGACTGACATCTCCATTAACCATGCACACTGTTGATGTTCATTGAGTACAGTATATTAAGCGGACAACTCTATTAACTGGACAGAAAGACTGGTAACCAGACATTGAAAAATCAGCCGTAAATCCGTTATTTTTTCCAATGAAATTTATTTTTATGAACATATGCAAAATTATATCTCAAGCACAATCTAATGGATTCTTATACTAATTAAAACGTTTTCGTCTTTCTCGTAAATAAAATGTTCACTGTATTTAATAATTTATTATAAGAATAATGGTATAAAATGTATACCATAGCAACACGTGGCCGGATCCCCTACTATAATATACGTATTATATAATTAATATATACTATGTTAATAATGGATGGTATTTGGTTTCAAAAAAAAACGGCGCCATTTTCCACACATCGCATCAATCAATGGAACAGTTCAGTTAACAGATAGTTTCACGTTTTGATCTGGTTTGTTGGCCACTAAAATCGTGGATATTTTTTAGACATTTTCCTATGGTAATATGTAAAGTCTGAAGTCTGTGCAGACAATCATGCTTCGATTCAGGCCTTGGAGCAAATATCATGCACGTCATTCGCCTGTTACAAGTCGAATTGCTAGAACGAGTCATCGAAAATTGGACTCAACAGATGCATCATCTGAGACGTGCCGCGACCAACATTTAAAAGAGACAATGTTCAAAAAATAAATGCGAAAAAATTTTCTTTGGAATAATAATAATAATTCTCCATTAAATTTGAAGTAGGGAACCTCGAAAAGAATCACAATTTATTATAAATTAAACGGATTAAAATATTTGAAAACACTTTCACTCACATATGCATACATATATGCATTTACCATACCATCACGTTTACTTTCTTTGAAAAGCTACAATGACGGTGGGCAACTTTGAGCTGAAATTAAGTCTTATTGTTGAATTTTGTCTAGAGAATGTCCTAAGCGTGAAAAACTAGTATAAATCAGATCTTCTTCAAACTTCATTGCACTGATATTCTAACCGACGAATGTTTAGGCGATATTATACCTCAAATCCACATGTACATAAGGATCCTAACCTTACTTGTATTTCTAGATATTTTTCATATCCAGTTATCCGTTTACTCTATTCAAATCATTAAGTATATGTTTGCTGTTGTTGTGGATTTAAATATACATATGTACATATCTATATACATATGTATACGTATTTTTATATAATTTTCATATTTCACTTTTTCTCCTGTCAAATTCCTCATCTTTGCCCTCCAATTCTTAACGTCCACCGGCTAACACCATCCAATTGAAGAAAACCTAAAACTAAAATTTTATTTCCTCGCTTTCCGTTGCAGTTGTTCCGTTTTCCAGCGCACAACAAACACACATACTATGTGGCACCTTCACAGCCACTTCTGCGTTGCTGCTCATCTAAGGTTACACAACAAATAGAAAGAAGAATGCAAACAAATAATAACGAAAGCAGCCGAATTGCTCTTGTTGTTGGTAAGTACATATTCAAATTTTACAGTTATACCATTAGAATGCACTACATTTTATTGCTTACTTTCGGTAATTCAATATCAGCATGTCCTGTCGGCGCAGGATAACGCACTTTTCACTTTTATGCGAGTTCGAATTCTGACAAACATATCTGGATGTGTGTGTGTGTGCTTGCATTTGTGGAAAAACTCAGCTGGTGCACGCTACTTTATTGTTTTTGGGGGGTTGTTGCCACTCGAGGGGATATCCTGTCTATCATTAACTACGCATGCCTCACCATACAACAACAACACACTAACACTTGCAAGCGTGTGGGTGCAGCAACTGTAAAATTTTCTGTTCGTAGGCAAATACTTTGCGTAATGCACCGGTCATGTGACGTATCGTGTCAGCTGTGCCGCTAGCCGATAATACTCACACACACTTACACGCGAAGTCAAAATTTTCAAGCCGACCAGAAATTCTAATATCCGCATTTGTTCTTAGGTGTAAGTTTATGGATTTTTTATAGTGGGGTCATTTGAGATTACAGCCAGCTGTTGCTGGCGATTTTTGGAAACCGTTATATCGCGTTTGGATGCGATGCGTTGAGTTCATTGGACGCTGTGAAGGTGAAAATGGAGCAGGAAGTGAAAGCAGGATGATTTGGAGCGGCGGAAATGATGACTTAGAACAAACTTTGATGGTTTAACGAGTTACTCGTCGGTTTTTTGATGAACTATAGCCAGGTTCCCGGAAATGGGCTATTTGAGAGGTAAACATGATAAAAGTCCAAAGATCTATCATTGATGGACTGTCAGACAGTATTTATATTAATATATCATGTGGGCCCTCCTGCAAGAAGTATTGAGAAAACGGTAGACTTTTGAAGACACATTGTATAACCGCAAAGCCACTTTTTAACAGTGTTTGTCTACCTGGATCCACCGATAACTACCAGCGATTAAGGTACAATTTGAACAGTTCATCCAAATCTACTCCGAAGAAGATTAGGAATATCTTTTCGGGAGCAAAAGCTCATTTTCTGGTATTCACAGAGAATACTCTACTTCTACTACCACGAAAATGGCAAAGTGGTCTCAGAGCTATTCTTTAACAAATTATGAAGTCGATTTAAACTGAGTTGAAAAAAAAAAAAAACATTTCATTTTAGATCTACCGCCATCAGCCCTTAAATCTTTACAAAAATCATTATCTCTTTGTTAGTTCATTAGTAAAGCTTTTAAAGTCCTTTTCCACAAATACTTTATTTCTAAGTGCTTCTGAAAAACGAGCTCACTAAAATATTCCATTATTTGAGGAGCGTGAGAAAAACGTTAGTCTTTTAGTCCGATTTTCCTCAAACACATTGCAGTCTCACGCCAATTTCTGCAGCTAATTAAATTATGCGAGCTTTTATTCAATCACAAAATATCTGTCAAAACATTTTCCTAACAAAATGATATATGAGCTAGACCAAGCAGATCATTTTCACGGCTAAAGCAGATACTCGACGAAGTCATCCTCGTTTTCGACGGCGCTGATGAGGCAGCTGTGGGCGAGGGCATGTCAAAATCTGAAACAGATTTGAATTTGAGAAGACACTACTTAAAATTCATGAAAACAAAAATACACTAGTGAGAAAAAAGGCGGTGACACGTAAATATATATATACATATATATATATGTATATATATGTATATATATATATATGTATATATATATTTATGTATGGTACAAAGAGGGATGCGTGGAAAGTGTGAGCACTCAGCGATTTGCTGCTATTCTTAGTGACAGTTATTTGAGTATATACATATCTGAATGCTTACATACATATGTATGTAGCAAGTAACTTCGGTGGCTCGTAGTGTAGTGAGAAACCCCATACAGTGGCGCAATTCTGCGCCGAAAGGATATCTCACCGTTCCATTGTCGGCTGTCTGCCTTTTCGCCTAGTTGTCGGGCATTTATGCACTCAATCATCGGCTAACTTGCAACAATGCATGTTGCATAAGTGGCACAGTGGCTGGCGGTGGTGGTGGTGGTGTGGTGCTAAAGCAGCGACTACGACAGACGCGTGTCATGTGCGCATGCGCCGCCACTTAGTGCATTGCAGCACACACGGCACAGCACGACAATGTTGTTGCATATTTGAGAGGGTTTTCAACGAATTTAAAAAGTGGAAATAGACAGCGAAAGGGGCGGTTTACAACGCGCGTTGTGTGCTTAGCGTCAGCTGGTTGCGTGTCGCTATCAGCTGGCGTTGAATTTAAATAGCAATTTTTTTACAAAATGAAAATATAAATTTGTTTAATAGAGGGTGATTTATGTTTGCAATGCAACTTTACATGGCAGAAACAATTTGCAATTTGCGCATGCGCTGTTGGCGTTTTCAATTGATCTCAAAATTTCCAATTTTTCCATTAGTGATTCCATATTCGCAACAACTAATCGATGATTGACGAGTTTTCATTCAAAACGATGTATAGTCACCAATAAATGCGGAACTCGATGAGCATATGGTAGCCGTACTCATGCACGTGACCCTACTCGAATTGCAGTACTCACAAATTCCCTTGCGATCTACGCGTACGAGTATTTGAGGCTTGAAACTGTCTATCGGTTATTGAATAAAATATGTTAACGGTTTGTTGTAGTAGCGTTGTTGCGATTATGTTTTTTTCGAGAAATTTGTTTGATTGGATAATTGCGCTTAGAATTAGTTACGAATTATTAAAAAAAAACTACATATACATGTACTATATATATTTCAATATTTTTTTAGGGTTACAATGTCAACTCAACTGAATTAATTTAGAGGGTCAGCAGTCATAGAAGTACAATGTTGCTATTAGTTGAGTGGGGGGAATGAATAAAAGTCATATACTCTTATGATGCGATTTTTACTCAAAATAATAAATTTACCGTTAGTTTTTGATAATTAATATTTCCTATAAGTACCATAAATCGAGGTTTCAGCGTTCATTCTTCTATGCAAATAAATATCCCATAATTTGACAACATTTTATCTGGTATTAAGTTAGTATAAATTTTGTGCTATTTTCTGAAAATATATATAATTTTTACACCCTTAACTAGATAGTTTGCCACGAAGTGTTGTAACACACTTCCCGAGACATCAAGCTCAAATTTTGCACATGTCGTTTTCTCCTGAAAGAGCTGCTCATTTGTAGGACTGATCACTTAAAATTAAGCCTTTCTTTGAAAAACTTTTTTATTTTAAAAAATAGATTTCCTACGCAGCTTTCTTGACTTCCTTGCATCCTATTCTTGTTTCAATGATTTTAACTCACTCTCTAACTTCAAATTGAATGGGAAATATTTATTATCATTCGAGAAAATAAGCCTTGGCATTTATTTTTTCATTATAAGCTGTTTCAAATGTTGGCCGTGGCTACGTCTCAGATGGTCCATCCGTTGAGTGAAAATTTCGGTGACTTGTTCAAGCATTTCGACTGGTAACAGGCGAATGATATGCGTGATGATTTGCTCCAAGACCTGAATCGAAGCATAATTGTCTCCATTGACCTTAGACTATACATACTTTCAAAAAGAAGAACTCTGACGGTGTGATATCACACGATCTTGGTAGCTAATCGACAGGCCCAAAACCTGAAATTATCTGTTCACCGAAGTATTCTTTTAATAAATCCTTTGGTTGATACGATGTGTGGGAAGTGGCGACGTCTTGCTGAAACCAAATGTCGCCGAGATCACGAGCTTCAATTCAGACATCAAATAGTCGGTTACTATGGCGCGATAATGGTCGCCATTGACAACTACGTTCTCATCGGCATCATTTTTGAAAAAATATGGATCGATAATTTCACCGGCCCACAAATCATCGTTGAAATGATTTGGCTCGAAAACGCCGGATCTCCTTGGAACTTTTCAATAGCCTATGGAGCGAAGCACTATCCCTTAGAAAGCTCCAGCGGCTTCAGTTTTTTAACAAACTGTATTTTGTCAACGTAAAATGCGCCAAGTCTTTGCTGAAAATTTCTGCAAACGGCGCCGAATCGACTCTCTACGGTCTTCGTGTACACTCTATGCTACGGCTGCTATATTTCCTTCAAAGCGTGCTGGACGTGGTCCGTTTGGTCGAATATTATCCAATAATGAATGATGGGTCTCAAGATGGGTGATGGTGTTGCGAATAGTGCGCTTAGTATTATGTCGACCATAAGTTGATCGAAGCGGCGAAAAACATTCCGTACATAACGTGAATTTTCGTTATAAAGTTGAACGATTTATAAAAGCTGTTTAGGCATAAGTCTTTCCATGATTAAATACCAAACCATACTGAACAAGACAAACAGGAGATTTCATTTTGCGCTCAAACCGATAGCCTTGAATTTTGGAAAGATACCAAATTAAGAAAAAGTAATCTATAGTATCCATAGGTTAATTAAGTACCGGGCTACAATAAACCGCTTTAAGTTATCAGTTCGAATACCATACAAATTCTTATTAGTTTGAAGTAAACTTTTTCATGATATTCAAAATGCTATTTTGAAGATATTCCACCCAGGCTGTAGAATTCTGGACATTATCCTATTTCTTATTCAGCGCCTGGTCAGTCTGTAGATTTTGTCCTAGATAATCTTCAAAGGTAAAATCGGATGGACAAGTGCTCTGTGATAACTTTTTCATACAACTTAATTCAACTTTACTGAGGCCGAATAAGACTATGGTCTCTTTCTTTAATGTAAATGTTATTATAAAGCATTATGTTGTTATATTAATGCTGGTGAAATTGAACGAATACTCTTAAGAGTGATTAAGTTTACACAAGCGGCCTTCAGAAGCCAAAATTTTGAATGGAATCAACTCCAAACTTTATATGAAAGTAATATTAGAAGCAAGTGTCTATAAATGGCAATGTGCCAAGTCGTATGACATTTTTTTCTCCAACTCTCTATAAGAAAGATGCATCTTAATAATATTCATCCAAATTTGTAAATGTTGTGATAAGCCTCTTGATTTTATCTTGTCCACAATTTTATTTTATTTTATTGATTAAGAGGTCTCCTCCATCCGACACAAAACTCATTGTACTGATATTATATTAACACAAGATCATCCGAATTACATACCAACTGAGGTGTGACGCCAATTAGCGGAGATTCAAAGAATTTTCTATGAAACCATGCATTCTGGCATAAGCAGCTGAGACCAACTGCAGCGTTTCCTTGTAGAAATATACGCCGTCCTGTGGTTGCAAGCAAATACCGCAGGCGATAGATTCGCAAACATCAGGTGCCGTTATCAATGATCTGGCGCGACAAGGAAGCAGTTGGAGCGGAGCTCAGAGTGCTACACAGAAGAAATCAAGAAAACTGTTGTTGTGTGGCATACAAACTGTACAAAAATTCTAGATCTCTTTCTGGAGATAACCAAATCAGTCGGTAATTATCTCATTTTGATTCTTCTAACAAGCGATTTACCACATTTTATGGCATGTGCCCGGCGTTGACGACTAAGCGCCGGTAATTTGTCTACAGGCACATCCCTCAATATTTGCTTGGAATAGTGGAAAATTAATCTTATCAATTTGCTGTTATGGTCGAAGCGCCACAGGAGCGCAACATGCAACACATGCTTGTTGGAAGGTGATTACGGACAAGCTGCCAAGAACATATCTGTGTACATACATACAAACGTATGCGATTGTATATACATACCGCTGATGATGGCCAGCACGTGTGGCAAGTGTTGCAAGAAAAAAGTAGTGAGACACAATTTGAGAGCCAATCAATTAATTAATTTAAGTACCTGTGCAATTTTAATGTGGGCGAAAAGCAAATTTTTTTAGCAACGAACGACCACACACAAGTTAGACCGAAGTGTTGGCAAGCAAAGAAGGTTTGTGCGAAGGTAGTAATGAAAAAGAGACAAAAAGTTGGCAGGGAACCAGGCAGGGTAGCACACCGAACTCTGCTGTCATGGCACTGCCGACACTTTCATTTATCACTTGCCAACTTCAGTTACAGCATACTGTGACCGCCACGCCTCAAAACAGTGTTAGGTATGCCAATTTTATTCGAAATCTGTGCCGATTGTGTGGTCGACTTTTATTAGTTTTTGCCTGACGTGGCAGCTAAATTGAGTTGTGTAAAAATCTGTTACACTTTCACCCATTCTATCAGCCCCGGCTTCAGCAGCACCACCACTTCCGGTCAAGTGGAGCCAGAGAAACCTGCTTGCAAAGAGGAAGAAGATGCGCAAGTACAGCGAAAGCCTAAATGGCCGTTTAAATTAAAAATTTTACACCTCAAAGTCGTTTCAGAATTTTGGTGAATTTAAGAAACCGCAAAACGAAATCTCATTAAATATCCGAAAGTCCTTCGAACGAGTGCGGCAATAAAAAGTAAAGACATGAAAACGTAAAGCAGGTTAAATACACCAAAACTGTGAAATGGAAACAATAAAAAACCCAAAAAGTGAAACAACAAATAAAATCGAAATAATAAAAACTCACAGCGACCAAAAACGCATAAAAATAAAAACACCTCGAAAATCGTAAATAAACCACAAATTATAATGTTTTGGTAACTTTGGTGAATGGCCAACTCAACTTGCATTATTTGGCGTTTTCCAACTGACACGAATTACTTTATATGGTTACTTATATTTTAGTAAAAACTGTACGATATGATTCAACAAACTTGCAAAAAAAATATCGGAAACGAACACTCATGATTTCTTTGGCCAACAATTTCTGTTTTTGCTTACCAAACTATCAACGAAACCACCGCAATGCTTAATAGAACTCAGACACTGCAAGGATACTATGATTAGGCTGCTAAATTTAGTAGTTTTATCCTGATTGGTTCAGCCAACATTTTCCTCCTGTCTTTGAATTCTACAGAATAGTTAGGAGACTTGTATCGAGCACGGAAGACTACTGAATTCCGTGGTTTTCGAAAGACTTTTTTTTAATCATTCCCAGATATGTCGTTACTGGGCTGAAGCTCTGCTTTGTATGACTTTTGATAAGACATGTCCCTTATACTGGAAACTTATGGTTAAGTCAATTAGTTAATTATAGTTGAACAACAATTTACAAGTCCTTAATAAGATTTCCTATAGTCCAATTTAAATTTTCCTTTCCTTCATTAGCGAGGAAAAGGCAGCACAAACCAAGATAGAGTCAAAAGAGGAAATATATTCAGAAGAGCATTCAATTAAAAAGGATCGATCGGTTAATCAAAAAGGCGACCTGCGATCTCGTACGCCTTCTCAGTTCCAGCATATTGTATGTAGGTGTTCTAAGATAGTTCTTAGAATATGTCCACCTTTTCACTAATAGTCGAAGCTAGAAAGGAAGGTTGAGGTTGAATTTTTCTGAAGAGATCTCTCAGTCATTCTTAGCTTTACGCTACCAGACTATTGCGATGTTTCACAGGCAGAAGTGGCTACTTTCGAAGTGTCGGTAAACGTACTACTAGTAATGAATATTCACTCTGACAACAGACCGACATATCGCTGGTATCACTAACTGCAGATCCAGAGCTTGTCAAGGACTGTTTGTCCTCAAAAATAGCTTCAAGACTGATTTGGGTGTCAAAAGATTTGGGTGCCTAGTCACAGTGAAATCGCTGCAACTGCAATGTCGATGAGCTAGCCAGATAGGATACCCTTTCCCATCCATCTCCATTGGCATCTTGATTTCTAGAACCGGACTAATGGACCTTGCGTGCGCTTAATAAGTACGGCTCGACGACTAGTGCCTGGGAGAGTGCGAGGTCTTTCTGGCGAAAAGAAGAACGCGAGAGATCCGAACCACTTGCCGTAAACAAAGATCATCTTGCCGCAATCATAGTTCTTATATTGCTCAAAAGACATTCATGCATTAAGGCTTAAAGTCTTCTCGGACGCTAGTTGTCAAAGTCACTTGGAGGAGGGTGGGCTGGAAACATCCAAGCAATTTCTCCACCATTTTCCAGCATTTGCAAGACTGAGGCTGAATCATATTGGTGATCTCTACTTCAGCGGACCAGCAGACATAGTGGAAACTAATATGAGCCGTCTCAACAAATTTGTGACGGGCTCAAAGTGCTTTGTCGATCTCTAACGGTCTAATGATCCAGTCCATAGGGATTTTTAGGTACTGCAATGGATGGAGTTCTAAGCTGTTCAAGTGAGATCCCTCTTAGCATCGATCATCAATCAATGCTTGTCTTTTATATGTTGAGTCAATACTCAAAGTAAACAAGCAATATAATCCAAGCAATATAAACCTGTACATCGGTCCGCGGATCATGCTTTATCTTCATGGAATCGTGTCATAGAAAAGTCCCTGCAATAAAGTGACACAAACAACAGATTTCGACTATGCAACCAAGGTCTCGGTCTGCGGTTAGTAGTAGCCTCTTTTTTTTTTGTTGGACATGTTGATAATAATTTTATTTTGCGCTGACCAACGCCAGTAAAGAAGATGAAGACCCACAAAGGCAAAGTACCTTTCAATTTTGTCCTTTTTTCAAAGAGTTTGCCAGATATGATGTCAATCAACTGATACGAACGATGGCCGCGGTTAGATAGTTCCCTTATTCTCCTATGATTTCCATTATAATATACACTTTACTTATAGCAGCAATATCAATTTAATCCATATATAATCTAAAGCTCGATGAGAACGATAATCAAGTTTAAATCTGCTGTCTACAACCTGGCGCCTTGGTTTACAAATATTTAGTACACTTTTGCTGTCACCGCAAGGATCGAAAATAATTGGAACTAAATACGAGCAAAATGGCACAGGCAACATAAAGTAAGACGGTAATAAACAAAATTTAAAACGCAGTGGACATTTTTGGGTCGCGCTTAATAACACTTAAGTAAAATGGAAAAGAACATAAAAAATAAAACAAAAGATGTAAGGCAGACAACTTTCGGTTAAGAACGAACACCTTAAACCCACGACATTTGCAATAATTAAAGAAGTATTAAATAGCTTGTATTTGGATATCGCTGATTGTCGGATGAGCCGAACCGTAAGGTGGTTTCATAGGAAGTGGCAGCGTTTAGACTTGGATTGTTTCCTTTTTGAAAATGTCTCTGCAGTAATTTTCATAAAATCAGTCGAGTAATTTTTGATTATATAAATTTTAACCCTAAAAGGTCAGTGGGAAAACCTGGGCTTGACCAGCGTCATCAAGGGATGTCATCTATTTCATTCGTTCGATGTTTCATCAAATTGTCTCAATATTTCGAGATATTTTGGACACAATTTCATTCCTCTGTCTACTCCGACTGCTTGTAGTCATAAAACAACCGTTTTCGGAACAAAACAATTATACTTTACAGCAACATGTTGCGACAGCATTAAAACTGCTGACATAAAACTGTTATACTCTGCAGCAACATATTACGAGAGTATGAAAAGTAGCAGCAACATAAGTACCGTTTACATAAATTTCCAACACAAGCTTAATACCGCAGTGTGCAACAGCGTCAAGTCCAACTTAATTTTCGAAACCAAATTCCTTTGCTGTTGAACAGTGCTGGTCGCCCGCTCATCAGTCATTGGAAAACTTAAATGAATTACTTAACAAGTGTGTTGCTGTTACCGTATTACTGTTATTTATGTCAGTCCAACCACTGTTGCTGCTGCTGTTGTTGTTGTTAGTGGTGGTAGCACTCGTAAAAATCGAAAATTAATTTTACACAATTCGTTTCCTTCAACTTGCCACTGCCAATAAACATGAGCAACCACAAACGAACCAAAAAACTACTAACCAAAACGCGGGCCACCACCATAACAACAATTACAACAAAACACCGATTTGTACTCATTTCTTACACACATTCAACCGCGCAAATGTAAGAAGTAAGTATAAATGTCAGTGGTGCCGCGCCACGCACCAGCCCAACTCCAGCCCCGACATTAATTTCGTGTGTCGGTTTTAGCCAACAGCGACAGCGTCATTTAACGGCATTACCGATGCCGCCACCATAAATGCCAACTTCGATTTCGATTTTATTTTCGATTTTCTTGCATTGTTGCTTGGCCCTGAAAGCGCGCTTGTAGCTCGGCGCAAGTACAAGTATTTGCAAATTTTTCCACAAATAAAAGACACAAGAATGCTGCAAGATCTTTTGGTCTCGCTGTCTGGCTGTTCTGTGTGTAAGCGCCTTAACTCATTGACCTCCGCTAAGGTCGCAAAAATTTAAATTAAAATACGAAAGAGTATTTTGTAGTGATTTGTATTTACAAGATTGTGTGCAATTTGATTTTTTCCCGTTTTGTGTTCGAACTTTTTTGGAGCACAAAATGTGTACTTGAAATTTTGAGATTTCCAATTTTACACTGTGCGCATTATCGCTGGTACAGTTCATAGAATTGTATAAGAAATTCTAATTTTTGACTGTAGTGATTCGATTTTTGTGGAAGGTGATGTGAAAGAAGATAAGATCCCATAATGGAACCCATACTCGTATTTCGGAGCAATCAAAATCAGATCCTTACAATTTACGAAAAACACAAAAATGCCAATATAAAAGCCATTCCTCTTCTTTTTTAATGCAACGTGACTTCAATTGGAGATTCCAAACGAATACAGGTCCATCTCCACTTCGCCCTTCCAACGGAGTGAAGGTCTTCCTCTTCCTCTGCTTCCCCCGGAGGGTACTGCAAGTACTTTCAGAGTCGGAGTATTTTCGTCCATTCGGACGACATGACCTAGCCAACGTAGCCGCTATTTTTTAATTCACTGAACTATGTCAATGTCGTCGTATAACTCGCAGAGCTCATCGTTCCATCGAATGCGATATTCGCCGTGGACAAAGCGCACAGGACCATACATCGTCCGCAGAACCTTTCTCTCGAAAACTTTTAACGTCGACTCATCATGTTGTCATCGTCCTTGCCTCTGCGTTATATAGCAGGACGGGAATAATGAGCGACTTATAGAGTTTGGTTTTTGTTCATCGAGAGAGATCTTTACTTCTGAATCACCTACTCAGTCCGAAGTAGCGCCTGTTGACAAGAGTTATTCTGCGTTGGTTTTCGAAACGTTGTTGTTGGTGTTGATGCTTGTTCCAAGAAGGACGAAATTTTCAGTGACTTCGAAGCTATGACTGAATGAGCTACCAACAGTGATGTGGGAGCCAAGTGCCACGACTTTATATTGTCATTACTCTTCATAGAAACCCTGAGGCCTACATACTACTATCCATAATTAAAAAGCCGCTTCTTCCATATTATCCCCATCGCCTCTCCAGAAAAGTTACACCATATTTATCAAAATCAAAAAAAAAAATCCCTTCACCAACTAAAACATACAAACATTTCAACTTGTCATTCTACAAAGTGGCGCAATTGAAATTCCAACACCAACACCAGCACCACCATGCCACAATCGCAGCTTCAATTTCAGTTTCAACCTCAAGTGTCAGTAAGCACAAATTTTCGACATCTCTCAAGTATGTACCACAAGTAGCTTGGCATGAAGCTGAAACAAAGCAGGGGCACACAATATTTCACCCTTCTCAATCTGCGCTAACAGCACTTGCTGTGCTGCTTGTAACACTTTTGTGTTATCCCCTCCCTGCTTATCTTCGGTGAGCCTATATAATTTGCAGTAAGTTATGCTCAGCTTTATGTTGTACACAGTTTTTGTTGGTATTGTATGGTAATCACCCGAAAAATGGAATGGGTACGTGAGTGTGAAAAAAACAGCTACAATTTGTTGTCGACAACGTCAAGCCGCAGAGGTCAAGTCTTCGAATCAAACAGTTCTTTTCAGCTGGCATACTTATGTTGTTATTGCTCATGATCATGGAGATTGGCAATTTGGCTCATCTGCATTTCTTTCGCTGCGTTTGTCGCTTCCTTTTTGTTACTCTGTCTTTCACGAAAGGAAATATGAACCTGCTTGTCTGTTGCTGCTGCTGTTACTTGTTTGCAACTGACCTTTTCCTCTTAAGCTGAGCTTTTTGTCAAGGCTCAGGCGACAATTTCGTTGACAGTTGAGACGTTTGCTGACGGCAGCGTAAGTAATGGCTCGTGCTGGGTGATAAACAAATTTACACAAAGTGAGGGAGTCTTAAATTCAAGGTGGATAAGTTGGTCAGATATGGTTACTTTTATCTGATGTGTCATGAAATGTGGGACTTACCTTATTTCGTTCATATTACATTGTTATTGCCTGCTTGTAGTTAGAGATTGACTCCACTGACACTTAACTCTACTTATAGCATGTTTGTAGAAGTTTGGACCCATCCGTATAGATGCTTTTCCCACTCTGAAAAATAAGGCTTAGGAGCTGCGGGCAAAAATTCATCAAAATATTTTACACACATTCCAGGGTGAAGTAAATCCTCCGGCCGTAAACACTCAACGGCTGGCTTTCCAACAAAATTTAAAATTCCTAAGGTTCTGGTAAATAAAAAAGTGGCAATGCTTAGTTTGTGGCTTGTTACTTTTAACAACCTTCATAGCACCTGTGTTGTTGCTGCTTGCGCTGATGTCTGTGTAACCGAAATATAGAAAATTATAGGTTAGCCTTACTCTCATTAGAAACTTCAAGGGTTTCAGCAGCGGCGCTTTAGATTTTGTATTCCAGATCTTTCAAGCGAAGACACAACTACAAACAGACTTTACTTTGGCATATCACCGCTTGTAGGTGCATACTGTGTTCTGTGGCATATAATTGATGAGCTTTTAGTGTCTAAAACAGGAAACACAGCATAATAATTAAACGAAGTGAAAATATAGCAACGGTTTATATTGCTTTTGGGATTGCACTCGGCGCGAGCGACTCGCCGGCGGCAAGAGAAAAGTCGAAAATTATGTAGGCTGTAAGTGAAACATATGCAACAAATTGCAGGTACAAGTAGTACACACGAAAAAGGTGTTAAACACAGAAATCGTTGCGTCGTCAATATCATCGAACAGCGAGAAGCGTCAAAAAGTGAAATAAATAAATCACAATTCATGGCTGACCGAGCCCTTTTAGCGCCGAAAATGAAAGGGTTTCACGTCTACTCACCTTTTTTTGCCGTACAATTTCTTTCTCTCTCCGCATAGCCTTTAACCACTGAGCACAAGTGTGTATATTTAACGAAATGATTAATCATTTGGCAGGTGGCAATAGCGCACCGTAGGCGCGTTAAAACGGTACTCGAGTGTTAAATAAAAACAATGTGAATAGTGTGTACAAATAGAGTGAGTGAGTGAATCACAAATGATTGCTACACGATTGTCTGTTTTGGTCTTAAAAAGTTTCGGCTAATTAAAAAACGTTAAAGAGAAACAGTATTGGGAAGAGAAATGGATTAAAGGCACAATTAATTATACCCTGAACAGGGTATATTAAGTTTGTCACGATGTTTGTAATACCCAGAAGGAAGCGTCGGAGACCCTATAAAACATATATATAAATGATCAGTATGTTGAGCTGAGTCGATTTAGCCATGTCCGTCTGTCTGTCCGTCTGTCTGTATATATACGAACTAGTCCCTCAGTTTTTAAGATAACCTTTTGAAATTTTGCAAACCTCATTTTCTCTTCAAGAAGCTGCTCATTTGTCGGAACTGCCGATATCCGACCACTGTAACATATAGCTGCCATATAAACTGAACGATCGGAATCAAGTTCTCATATGGAAAACTTTCGCATTTGACAATGTATCTTCACCAAATTAGGTATAGATTATTTTCTAGGGCAAAAATGTAATATCCGAGAAAATTGTTCAGATCGGTTAACTATAGCATATAGCTACCATACAAACTGAACGATCGAAATCAAGTTCTTGTATGGACAACTTTCACATTTGACAAGATATATTCACGAAATTTGGTATAGATTATTTTTTAAGGTAACAATGTAATCTCTAAAAAACTTGTTCAGAAAGGGTTACTATAGCATATAGCTTCCATACAACCTGGACACATAGTTACTAACAGAAATGCACCTGTGAAGGGTATTTAGCTTCGGTGCAACCGAAGTTAACGTTTTTTCTTGTTTTTATTTTGCTAAGGTTAGATAAAAATAATGAGAGTATTAGACTGATAATTTTAGGTCTAGATTTGACTTTTCGTGTCTCTCGAATTAAAAGAGAAATATTGTGTGTTAAAGGGTTAAACTATAGACCAAGCGTACCCCCAATAAAAATGACAAATGACGAACCCATTCCTTGACACAATGCGATAGTCAAAAGTTCACTCCAATAAGCCAGAGGTTTTGCGAGATATATGGCTAATCGTACCACCGAACTACACTTTGACTGTCGCATCCACCCGATCATTACGGTGGAGGTTATCCATAGTTTCAAGAATGTGTCGATTTTTCAAAATACACCATATAATTTTCCGGGATGGAGAAGAACCTATAAAAATTTACAGATAATCCTCATCCCTTAGAAAATTCCATGCCTTAAGTTTCACATTTCGCTAACTGATAAGGTAACCAATAGAGCTTATTGTTCCAGAATATATTCAAAACAAGTTGCTTTAAGTTTTCTTATTTTATGTTGGTTAACTGATTTCTTTGAGTAATAACTAAAAGAAGACGGTTACCGATTAATTGTAAGTCCATTCATCACATTGTAAGAAGTCTTTGTATAGTATATACAATATAAACGCCGTCATTATATAACACCCTTTACAGATACCATAATTTGGTGTTTGTGCCGGTACCCTTTTTGGCCACTGCTTTGAACTCCTTAGCACACGTTACCGTTTTCCTTTATTTGTTGCATGCAACATAGTAGAAGGCGTGGCACTCCAAAGTATTTCGTTGCACGAGGCTGTACCGTCTCGACAAACCAGTTAGTTTGTTTGACTCTTGTGTTGGTAATGAAGCATAAACGATGATGTGGCAAGTTTAGCGTTGAAATGAAAGTGTTTAGTTAGGTGATTGTTTAAATTGCTACAAGGTGCATACAAGGGAAGTGATTAGTTTGTGAATTGAATTAATGGGATGTTGCCTAACAAGCTGATTTTATGGAACTTTAAACGAGTTTCAGCTGCTTTGAGTAGTCTTAGAAAAATATTATTTATATTTTTTTGAGAATTCTTTAAATTTAAGGTTAGAAAATTAACTGTGTTATTCGATTTTTAAAAATTCCTTTCTTTGAAGGGGTGTTATTCACCTTCTGTCTGTAGCAAATTTTTATACTGATTAAGAAAGTTCTAATGAAAAGTTCTGCGACTAACTTCAGCATTCTTAGTCAAACCTACCGTATGTAAATCATCAAAGAATTCTTCGACATTCGAATTTGATCATATAGTTATTCATAAATACATACGTCTCCTGCAACCTTGTGCTGCATTAATTGAATTTCATACGCACTCTGAACTTCCCAGTGAATTTCGGTTACTTTTTTCAACAGTATGTAATCGCAGTCGCAGCCACCGCCCGAGCATATTTTTTTCTCTTCTGCAATACTCGCTGTTGTAGCCTTACGCCTCAATTTCATCAATACCACACCCTCTTTCACCGATTACCTTATCCACCCGCTTGGCTAAGCTGCCACTATCGACTGATCTTCTTCACAACCCAACTTCATAAGCAGCCTCACAGCCAACGGAAGTGTTCATGGGCAACTAGCCGAATTGTGCCAGCCAGCGGTGTATCCCTGTTATTAATTGTCATAAATCTCGATAAAGTAATAAGCTGTCATTAGTGTTGCCCTCAATAAATATTCGTAAATGTGTGGCCAGCAGACACGCTCGTACGGTGAGCGCTTGTATTTTGGTAATTAAATTGGAAAGAGATTAAAAGTACAGCTGATTTTTGGTTTCAGTGTTTTCTTTTTATACCCTAAACAGGGTATAATAAGATTGCCGGAAAGTTTATAACACCCAAAGGGAGACAGCGTAGACCCCGCAAAATATAGTAAATTCGGCATGGATTATTTTTCCAAGTAAGGGTATAATCTCCGAAGAAATTGTTCAGATCGGAGCATATACAGCTGCCATACAAACTGATAACTAACCAAATAAAGTTCGTGTATGGAAACTTTTTTTATTTGTGAAGGGTATTATCACTTCAGTGCAACCAAAATTAACTTTTTTCTGGTTTTTGTTTTTTTTGTTTTTTGTTGAGTAGTTTCAAATACGTTTTCTCCAAAAATTATTGTAGGCTTGTAGGATTAGAAGCAGCTGATAACCTGTCATTAAATCTCAATTTTTATTTGTGTTTAAAGAAAGCTTCGAATGAACAATTGATATGTTTGTGAATATTCAATAATGTGAATTGAATGAACCTTGTCTGTATGGTAATAATTTTTGGGGAAAGGGTAGAAAGCATTTGCGTTAGAAAAATACGATGTAGACGGGAAACAAAGTTTTTGAATTACTGATATTTCAGGCAAAAAAAAGTCTGTTATCAGGCCGTGATAACGGTCGCTTTTGACGGCTACATTCCCATCGGCATTATTTTTGAGGAAATATGGACCAATGATTTTTATAAACCGCACCAAACCGTTGCGTCTTCTGGATGAAATGCCAGTTCTTGAATCTCTGTAGGTTGACCTTCTTCTCAAATGCCGCAATTTTGCTTATTTACATACCCACTAAGCCATAAATGGACGCCTTCACTGAACAAAATATGGCTTGGAAACGTCGGTGCGAAGCGATGTCGCTGGTGAGATCGAAGTCGTTCAATACGTCAGTTCGAGTTACTGCGTACGGCATCGAATTGACTCTCCACGTTCTTCATTAACACTCTCAGCTAAATCTGTTATTTTCGTCACTACTTGCTGGACGTGGTCTATTCGGTCGAATATTATTCAATAATGAAAGCTCGGTCTCAAATTGGGTGATGGTGTTGCGAATAGTACGCTCAGTAGGCTGATAATGTTGACCATAAGTTGAGCGAAGCGGGTGAACCACAATCTTTACAGAAGGTGAATTTTCGTTTTAAAGTTGAAGGATTTGTAAACGTTGTTCAGGCGTAAGTTTTTTCATGAGGAAATGCCAAACAACACTAAATATAAATAACATGACAGCTTGACACGATTCACGCGTGATCTCTCAAAAAAGGCTATTGAAAACGGTGCCTATACTTACATCGTATATCACCGATTACATTGTCCATATCTGGTGGAATTTGCTTAAGTGGCATTTATTTGAAATTGTCTTAAAACTGACTCATTCTATTTCCAGCTCCTTTTGGCTGAAGAACAGAATTACTAAACAGTTCTGTCTCTTTCTCTGTAATGAATAGTTATAAATCAAACGCCAGACAAATTTAAAAAGAAAGGTATAAGAATCTTTAGATGAACACTTTTGGAGAATTTTGAAAATCTTCGACGACTTAGCTTCGGTGTGTCGCAGCTTCAGAAAATTAAATTTTTCGAACAAAAATTTTCGAAAAATGTACATATGCATAAAGTCGAGATACTCGCATTTATCGCTGAGACTCCTAGCTTCATGAAACACGCTATTTTAAAAATAGTATGAGTACAATGGTTTTTTTAGTAGACCGGTCAGATTTAAGTCGCTATCTGCAAACCCTTAAACATAAACCTTACATAAAGAATTAGATAGGTACCCTTATAAAGGTTTAAATATGAAAAAGGTTAGGTTAGGCTAGATTACGTTAGATTAGATGAAGTAACGAGGCTGATTCCAGTGGCAGAGACCACGAGGATTTCACTTGGACAGTTGAAATACTAGTTCTAAGAACTCCTCAATATGGATGAAAATATCCCCAAAAGCAAAAATTGTATAGTGAAAACTAAAGATTATTAGGCTAAACCCCCGAACTCTGCTCGTCACAATTTAGTGAAACTCTCCTAGCTGTGTTCAAAACTAACCCAACTTTTATATCAAAGATCGGTGATCGAAATCATTGCAAAGAATTCGAAATTAACAAAATCACCTGCTGCTGCAGTAATTGCACGAAAATCCTGATAAAATGTGCACCGCTACCTCGAGGAAGACATCTATCACCTGTCGTTGCAATACAATGCTTGCAATTTCATATTTTTTTTTATATATTTGTATTCGCCAATTGGCATACCGCTTGTGGCATATCAAGATTTTAAATTTTTCATAAATCTCCACATTTTGTTTTTCTTTTGTATTTCTGCACGCACCCCAACACCAATTTCGACCTGCTGCCACATTTCCATTGTCTATCTCTTTATCGCCAAACAACTGCAGTCCGCGTATACACATACTGTAGAAGATGCATGTGTATGTACGTATTTGCCGTGTGCGGTGTCTTCTATTTCACTATTGCTGCGTTTTTTCCAATTACCTAGCGGTTTTTTGTTTGTTTTGTTTTGAAAGTAGGCAGGCGCAACGGCAGGCCATGACCGACACGTCTGAGAGGATTAGGATTTTTTCCACTTATATCTATCTCTATACGCTTGCGTGAGGATAACGTTGCTTGTGTCTGCGTTGGGACAGGTGGCATGCAGCAAAATTGAGTTGTAGTAGTTTTTGCATACTCTTCAGAAGTTGTCTATGATTTGTCGGCTAATCTAGTCGTAGGTAAATCGACTTTTTTGATGGTCAGCGTAAGTGCCTTTGAAGCACGTGTACGGCACGGGAGTATTTTTGGAAATGATGCGCACATGAATATCACTCGCACATATTGGTGGCTTGGTTTTTGTTGTTATTCTTCCATGTGTGGCTGTTTCTAGGGTTTAGACTTGCGATGTGCAATTCCAGGGGATTTCTTCACTGAAACTAAAATTTTTCGACGTCATCTTTCTGAAGGTAGCTTTCGATCATAGAGGATTTCACTGACTTCTTTATGAACGAATGGATGGAGGGGCCAATATAGTATCTGTAGATAAAATTTTCAAAATAGTTTACGAGTACATCTCCAATGTATAAGATTTTGAGAAGCTATCGAAAATAAAATCCTCTATTTGTGAAGTCTACTGCCTCCAAGGTTCTTAATACATTCGATCCCCCACACATGATCAAAAATTTGCATACAATAGATGTCGCGACCCCACATGCCCACAGCAAAATTCTGGGTGGATTTTCGTCAGAGAAATACTTCTCTTCATTGATTAGCTGTCTAGAGATGGGTTTCTGAGTCATCAAAGTTTTGACATCGGAAAATATGAACGACAGATGATATGATTATCTCGGTCCCTTATCTATCAAAGATCTTATATAGTGTCTACTCATCTCCCGACTTCCTTATATGCGAGTATATTCTTCGCTTACTTTTCCTTCTTCTCAAACGCTTGCATTATTTTGCGCCTTCAACTTGTTTTCTTCTCTTACTCATTACGACACTACTATAGTATACGGGTACCTGGGAGTACATTACTCAAAAAACAAGCGCATACACAAATAGTATTCTCCAACTGCTTGCACCGATTCGTATTTCAGCAGATTTCTGTCGAAACAAAAGAGTTTCACATGTGCCAGGTGTCTTGATTTCTTGATTTCGAACAAAAGCCATAGCAGCACAGACACACAGAAATTCTTACACACTTACCAATACGGCCATTTCATGACTATTCAGAGGCTACACGCTCACAGAATTCCATTGTAGAAGAATTCATTTAACCTGTAACAACAAACCGTAAGACATGAATGAAAAGAACACCGTGACAATGCGATGAATGTCAGGATATAATGTGCGCAGGCACAGGACAATGTCAATAGGATCGCCTGCGTACATTCTGCTGAGAAGGAGAAGTGTAGCACTACGTTAAAAGAGAGAGGAGCTCAATAGAGACAATACGTGTTGAGAATGATGGATTACATTTGGCCCTTGCCGGTAGAAGAGCAGCAAACGTGAGCAGAAGTGGGAGCGAGATTTTGTATATTAAATCGAATGGATTTTACATAATATCAATTTACTATAATATAGGATAAATAGCATTTTGTTAACAACACTATACGCCAAAATCAACTTTTTGGTTTTTCAACAAACCAATTTTTTCCAAGAAATTGAGTCATACGTAAAAACATGGTTTTCGTTCTCCGTTATTTGTCTCGCAAATCCAAAAATTTGCCCTAGATTTCTCATATTTGATATGATTTGGTGGTTAGCTATTCTAAAGTATTCACATATTAACCAAACTATATGGGTATGGGGCTGTTAAAAACCCCATAATTAGAGAGAGGCTAGAGACTTGGGATAAAAGGCTTTTGCGCATGTACCGATGGTAGCCCAGCACTCGCCAAGTTTCTGCAAATTCCAGCTACATAATATCAGAACACAATAGGATATGGGAGCATCGACCCGCTCCTATTTTACCGATAGCAGTTTTAAGGTACCTTTTCTTGCTAACTCATCAGCTTTGCAATTACCTTCGCTATGACTCGACACTCATACCAGTCTTATCACAAGGACACTAGATCCTATTTATAGTGAGGTTAGGCACTCCTCCGCCAACACTGAACCCATTGTAAATGATTTTAAGGCTAGAATCGCCGCTCTGCTATCTGAATGAAAGGTCACTTCTCTCAAAAAGCCGCCAGAGTTCAGTTTTTCGACTCCATGACATGAGTGATCCGGTATGAAGTCAAAGTGTGTGAGGATATTCGAATGTTCAGATATGTGTTTTTTGAAGGACTCACATTCTCTGAGTCAGATAGCCAGCCATATAAGTTCCAACGATATCCACGGGTTCTATATAAAAGATGGCGTTAAGCGCTCTCGAGTTTCTTTGCCAGTGTGGTATTTTCTAAAACCATCTACCACGTAACGACCCTATAGAACATAATGGACCTGACTTTGGTTTCGTAAAGCCCAGAGGATCACTTTCGGTGACCCCACCTTTTGCACAAGGCAATGATATATTTTATATTAGTCCTTCGTATTTATAAATTTTAATTTTCTGTTAGTTTTTGGTCCACCTGAGTCTGCAATGTCTTCTAATCCTTAAACTTCTCTACACAGTTTTCTCTCTAGCTAGATTACAACACACTAAGCTCATGCGGGCGGCCGGTACTTAAACCTTAAACTTCGCCACAAGTGAATCCCCTGCGGACAGTTGAGACTTTAGAACCTGCTAAACTTTAATTTCTTAGCCGAAACTTTTATTAGAATTCTGGAACAAGTTCTCCACTCATTACATTAGCCATCGTTTGCTATTTGTATTTCAAGCGTATAGTTGACCACAAGTATTGCTTGTCATTTCCATACATTTGTGTAGACATTACCTTGTTGGCTTTCTTCATCAGCACGATTATTATGAAATTGCGTCAACTTGTTGGCCTGTTTCGTTTATTATACAGGTATGAGCATACAGTGCGCGCTCGTTTGCAATAAACAATGAAGAAGTAAAAATGTAAGCGTAAACTTTTATTGATGACCTTTGAAAATGACCCTAAAATGTTGAAAACATTCATGCTTTGAGGAATAAATATGACACTATGTGGCAAAGGCGGTGTGTAAAGAAATTAAATAAAAAGTTCAAAAAAATTTTTTGAGTCATGACATGTTGCAAGAGACTTTTCACAGTTCAGGCGCAACAGTTGACACTTGATGATAACTTGGATGAATGGCGTCAGTGGTTTATACACATATATGTCGACTGTGGTTTACTGATTTAGCACGAGAAAGACCAACTGACAGCCTTACGCTTCTTTGGCGCTAGCGTTTAACATTTTTTGAGTCGCCTGAATTTAGCTGTACGACTGGTGGGTCGATCGCGCGCTCGGTGTCTGCATCGGTTAGTTGTTGTCTCACTTTTTGGGCTTTCATATTAGTCAGTATAGTGCTACTAATACGAGTACAATATAAACAACTTAGTAATGGAGCAGTAAAAAGTCGACGCAAGACTTTTTATTCACAAAAACTTGTATCATTTAAGCGCCTCAGCCGCGTCAGCCTGAAACCTGCCGACCAACAAGCGTCAACAAATGTCTCTTGCTATTTTTTAGGCAGAATAAAGTCAGAGTTTATGTCAAATAAGCGACGGTATGACACAGTCCAATGGCTTGGCAAAAGTTCGGGCAAGTTGTAAAAAGATATTAAAGAAAATAGAAAATGTAAGGCAGTTCTGAATACGGGTGGTAACCAAATTTATTATAAATATGAATTTTCTGGAATCGCTGAGATGCTCTCTTATCAAGAGTTTTACAAGTTAAGGCAACAAAGAAGTACATGAATTCGAAACGCAACTAGGTTTGGGGACCGATAACAGCTGTTCTTTCTAGCTTAAATGATTTCAAATTAATATCAAATTTTAATCCATTTTTGGTCTCAATATTTTTAGTTTTATGGCCGCTGATTTATACCCACGCGATATGAGCCACTTTAGGACTATGCCTAAGGTTCGAAGATAAATCTAAAATTCCTTTTAAGCCCAACGCTTTTTCATTTTTCTAAAAAATTCATTCTTTCGTGAAATTCCCTACCGGGCAAGAAATTGCTCTTGGGTACAGTGAAATTAATAAAATCACCATATGCTTCTTATTGTGGCCATAGCTGACATTAAGCTCGTGCCACTCAGCGGCCGACTGCCGCGTGCGATTGCACAAACTGACAATAACTGTAGACGAGCTAGTTAGCTGGTTAGCATAAATAAGCTTTTCAGCGCGCGGCGTGTTGCAACGTTGTATGCTACATGGCATGAACTTCGTTGGCTGCTTGACTGGAGCGGCACACAGGTTCATACCGCGCTACTTGTTCATTTTTTATACAAAATTAAAATTTCATGCAACGACATATAAAATAATAAAAGTATGAGCTTAAAAAATTATATGTGAATAATAAGAAGAGACGCCTTGCTTATATAAATTGTGGTATTTTTTATATTTTTGAGTCTTATTATTGCTTGTTTGGTAAAAATTGAAGTTTTTCCCCTTTTCACCTAAATTTTTCTTTGCTTCTTAAGTACCATTTTCTGCTCCTTCTGTCACAATCCGCTGCTCCGTTGCTGACTTTTTGCCGCCCACTGCCATTTTGCTTTTACAAAGCTCATGCCACAGTTTTGCATTCCCTGATGCTCGCTGATATAGTTGCTGTTGGAGGTGGCAGGTGCTGGCCTCTACGCCGCGGGTTGTCGGTATCCAGTGTGCCATTTTCGTGTACCAAATTTGCATACCCAAATAAATATAATCGTACAAAAATTTAGTATTTATGTGTGCTGCGACAGCGAGCTTATGGTGCTTACTCCATTTGCTGCTGACCTTGATTCCAATTACGAAATGCCACGAATTTCTCTATTAATATTATAATTTTAATTTCAAATATGTAGTACAGTAAATTTGTTTTATTATTTATACTTTTTTTAGGCATTTGTGAATATTTTCTGCATATTACTATAGGTCAAGCATCCTCTTTCCTTTGTGACGTGTGACTTGAGTGACTTGAGTCTAGAGAATGGTTGCTCTGAGCAAAGGGAAATCTCCCTCTTGGTGATAACTGTTTTTTCACATGATTAGAGAACTTGTGTCTCAAAACTAAGTCTCAGCTGAACCTTCAAGCTATTAGTCCGATTATTTAGACAGAAAAATTAATTTTTGAATTAAGGCTAGAAGCAGTTTAGTTAAAACTAAGGAAATTATGGATGAAAAAGAAAGGAACATGTCTGTGACGGGAAAATCGAGGTATATAAAAAAGAGTTTTCGCAAGGTGTCAGATAGTGTAGGAGAAAGAAAAGCAAAGCAAATAAGCAAAATATCCACCCAAAATGATAAAAATGTTTGAATCGAATATTATTTTTTACATACTACAAGTATGTATATTTAAAATATTCACCATCCTTAGTTAAGCAAGTCCACGGTTGCCTTGACCTCCCTTATGGAATTATTCTGCATTCAAAATTAATATAAAATGCATACATAACCTGCAGAAACTCTTCAAATCTCTGCAGCACAGGTGTGCTAAACCTAATACACACTGGTATTGCCCAGATGTTTTGTTTGAGTTCTTCAGTTGGTCAAATGTTCTAATTCTAATGCACCCAGATTACCACCTACTCTCACATACACTGCGCAAGACACCTGCTCAAGCCATTCAAATGGTCACCGCTGCAAAGACGACACATTTGAAACATATTAACTCCTGTTCTTGCTATTGTCATTGCCGTTACAGCTATGTTAGTGCGGGTAAACTATTTCCAACTGTTCTGTATTGTTCTTTTCAGTTGAAGGGAATCTCCTTAGTATAAGGTGCAACATTTCCAGACGCATAGACGCCCAAACGCTGTGTGAGGCGAGAATATGCAAACCTCCAGTGAAGGCGTGAAATTCCTAAACAATAGCAATTGCTTTTGAATGAGTCTTAGAAAGTTGTAGAAACAATTGACGGTAGATGGAACAATGCTTTGAAGGACCACCAGACATCTGATTTGCGAAAACAAGTGCCTGCAGTCTACTGGTCAGTTAGTTTCTAAAAGTAGACAGGATAGGAGAAACATTGTGCAAAAAATAAATAGTATTGAATAAGTAACTACATGGCAGAATCTTCGGTTTACCTAAATTATTCCTTGATGGCCTATACAGACTCTCTAACTAATTTATATGCATTGTAATATGACTATTTCTATCGCTTAGTTTTTTCATCTGACAACAGATTTTCTGACTTACAATCGCTTGCGGATCTTGTGGAAAGAGTTTTTCTTTAGAAATACCTGGGAAGTCTAATATTTCTATCTGCTTGTGAATAATTTGTATAAGTTTAAGTGTTCACCCGGTTCAATTAGGTTGACTTTTATATTTCGGGATTTGGCAACCCTAGTGTTGCAATCTGGCAACTATCAACTTTATCGTAAAGTTTGACATCTTGTATGTACCACATACTCAGAACATTTGTATATACAAGCACTATTTGTATTGTTTACTGTAACTTAAGGGGGTATTCTACTCTAGAAATTTTGGGCAGTTTTTTGAATTTTATTTAAAAAGATAAAACCAAAAATATTTTTACTATCCATTTTTTATGGTGTTTTTATTGATATCTTAAGAATACAGAAAAAAATTTTACACAAAATTATAAAAAATTAAAATAATTAGAGGGGGGAAGAGACAGGTGTAAAAAAAATGGCGCATCCTGGTGACATTGATCCTGACTCTCCTGGTGGTCTGAAAAAAATCAAAAGAAATTCTTAATCAGTAAGGCTGATGTGTCCGGGAACACGAAAATTCTTTTTTTTTTTTGAAAAACGCTTTTTTTTTTGAACTTCCTAAATTTTTTTAAAACATTAAAAACAAAAATTTTGACACGATGCTAGTAGGAACACGATGCCAGTAGGAACGATGAAGAATTATATAAAAAAAGTTCACACAAAATTTCAAGTAAATCGGTTGTATAGAACTTGAGATAATGCCGGTATCGTGTGGAAAAAGTAGTTTCGAGAAAAACACGTTTAAAAAAGTGAGTCTACCTACCTACCGGGCTAGGTACTGCATCCCTAAAGTAACTGTAGCTCTTAAAATAATTTTAATTTTTAAAAATCCTTTGGAGGATATGTTCTTAAGGGTCTAAACTTTAAATATATGAAAAAAAAATTGAGTTTTCAAAATTCTAGAGTAGAATATCCCCTTAAAATATTCACTAAAATCAAAAGAATGGAACTAAATCATGAAAATTTTCGCAGCAACAGTACATCGATGAACTTAGCTCAGTTTTCTTACTACTCTTCTGGTTTCTCCAACACATTTTAACGCTATAATAAGCACCTTATAGCCATTATGACAAAATAAATAAAATATCGAAGTAAAATAATCTACAAAAATCAGTCAAATAAACAAACATGTGAGATATCATATAAAATTTTGGACATCCATATATATACATTTTCTGCCAAAATCCTTAAAATACTGATTGCTTATCCATTTTATAAAGGATGAAATCCATGATAGTCCGGCAATCACTTGCTTATCAGTTTTTGGGTCAGAGAGACATATAAGTAAGTCATCAAACAAACCTGACCATTCGCATTAAAAACAAAAAGCAAATAAACATACATACATATGTATCTATCAGTGGCGACACGATGACACAAATTTCGAAGCTAAAGACGATAAAAATGGGAAAACACATTTTGGAAATCCTTAAGCAAATTATTAAAAAAAAAATATGGAAAAGACAAATCGGCGTTGTCCAATAAAACCATTTTCCCAAATCAATTATTAACTCATATTTATGTGCATATGTATATTGACATATACATTTTTGCTTTGTTGACGATACGTGTGCGACATTTCTGACACGGCACCTGAACTACTCAGCACACATCTCCGATCTAAGAAATGTAAATAAATATCACTCATATTTTATATATTTGTACATATGCATATACAAACAAAGTCCAAGCTTACCCTATAGACACGTTTTCGAACAAAATATCTCGTTTTTTCACTAAATACATAGTATTTTTTTTTTTTTATTGCGATATTTGTTTTTGTCTCCTATTTGTTGTTGTTTGCTTTCGAAATGTCCAGCACATGTTTGCATGTGTAAACAATTTCACTCAGATCTAACACTTTGTTATGCGTAAATATTTGAACTTTTTCTAAGCAAACACAAGCGAGTTGCGTGTGAGAGTTTTTGCTGTTGTTGGCATGTGCACTTGCAACACACAGGTGTATATGTGTGTGTTCGAGGCTATATGACACAGAAATATTTGCACAGATTTGTGGTCACGATAACACAGTCGACATCGCTAATCTAGGGTTATCTGCAATGGATACCTTCGGTAAGCAGGTGAAAACTTGTGAAATGAATTCGAAAATAAATATTTCGAAAATCTTTGTAAACTTGAAGGTAGATATGAGACGTATATTTTTATAGTTATACATGCAAATATATACATACGAAATTTGACTAATATTTATCTTAGAATAAAATATAATTTTTTTTTTTATCAAAAAATCCAACTTTCGTTTTAACACATTTCTATAAACACTTGTTACAGGCTTCTTAGGAGTGGCTTTAGTTTTTTCATATTGTTTTTGGCTTCTTATGCTTTAATCAATACAATATTCCGCTTTCAGAACTTAAAAATTCAAAAACTAGCGATCCATATGATTTAACGATGAAAATTCTTTCTTGGTTATGAGTTAGAGTTTTTAACAATTTTTTTTTTAAGTCTTCATATCATATCACATCTTCTAACATCACCCATCTTTCTAAAAGAGATATTGATATCCTTTTATATTACTCTATAGATATTTTGAAGAGCTTCCAGCACTAGTTGTTCTCCAAAACGCAAGGCTTGACCAGCTTTCCTTGAGGTGAATATTGAATAAAGCTGTCTAATTTACGGTGGGAAATTGGGAACACCACATAAAAAGGTACCACCCCGATTTGAGACCGAATCGAACATGGTGAAAGATCAGGTTTCACTCTTTGACCAGTTTACCATTATCAGCACAGTTATTTTTGGGAAATACGGTTTATTATTTGATCTTTTGATCCCACCAAGTTGTTATATTTTGAAAATATGCTCAATTTTGCTATAGATTTTTCACTTGTATCCGAAATTAATATCCAACATCCTTAAAACAAAAACTAGTTTGCAAAAAACATTATATATTTTTGTTAGAAAACAAATTACATCCCACTTGTCCTATAGACTTAATTGGCAATGGATAGGTTAGGAGCTCTATTCTAACAGAGTTCGCACAATAGTTACTCGTAAACAGATGTACTTGTATTCTTAGATCATTTGTCTCATGGTCCTTCACCGCGTTTATCCTGCGCCTGCCTGCCATTGTTTTAACTTATTCCACTACTTTCTTCTGCTCATTCAAAAGCAATTTCCTTTGTTTAGGGATTTCACGCCTTCACCACAGGTTTTGGCAAATTCACCTCACACAGCGTCTGGGCGTCTATGCGTCTCGAAAACTTGCAGCTTATGCTAACGATATTCCCTTCTACTCGTTAGAACAATACAGAAGCGCTTAGGTGTTTCCTAATTGTACAGTTTGCGTCGGCTTGAGATTACTGCTGTGTTGCAAGACAAGAGGTAATATGTTGCAAATATGCAGTCATTGTTGTCATCAACACAATATAGGCAGGTAAGTGGTCAGGGTAAAAGTATTGAATTAGAGCAGAAACATCTGGTCAAATGCGAGTGGACAGCTGTCCAAAAAGAAGTGTATGACGTAGTTAATACATGGGCTAAATCTCCATCCAATAGGAGAGCTTGCATTGTATATTCACTCAATTATCCATGGTTAGATATTTACTGCTTCACTCGTAATTTTTCTTGGAGTAGGAACTTCTTCCGTATAGTCAAAGTCTTAATTACAAGCTAAGCTATCTAAAAGAATCAATTGTCCAGAAGCTGCTAGCCTTGGTTCACAGGAGAGGAATTGTGTTTCGTCAAGACACTGTCAGACAAAACAGATCGATAGTAACTCACTAGAAGCTTCAGGTGATTGTTTGGTAGGTTCTTATGCATCTAACTTATAGTCCGAAACTGACATCAAGTGATTACTACCTTTTCCTGTCTATGGATGGGTGAAAAATTCTTCTCAATTTATATTTGGAAAAGGACAATTTGGTCAAGATAATATCTGTACATTAGAGCGGGTCGGTTTTTTTTTTCTGTGTGAGAAATGTTCTACAGATCTTTTGACCAAATTTATAAAAGATATCATGGGTCTAAAACCAGTTTCCAACCATAGGTTTTTAAGGTGAAGTTTAGAATTCTGAATAATCAGTTGTATTGAAAATATGTGATATAATTATCTGATATGGCCGAGTCAAAAAAATTATCAATAGAATATCAAAATACACCTAAGCAATAAATTTCGTTCAGAATACCCAAAAAACTAACGAACGAAAGCTGTATAATCCCGGAAAGTCTTCACTTTATTAATCCCATCCACGAAACCGTGCTTAGTTCCCTAGTCTTTTATGCAAATTTCTTTAGAATGTTCCATAGAACATTTTCTGTACACGCGATTTTTCTGATTCCCTTTAAATCGACCCGCTCTAATATACTTATCCACGGTACAAGAGTTGTAGCGGAGTGATGTGAGCTCGACATTATTGTAGGCGCGAATGTGAAGAGGAAACTTTTTTTTAGCAATATTCGATGAAGGTTTAAGACAATTTATGTCAGTGGTGTGACCCTTTTAATTGGAATATCGAACCGATTGGATTTTGTTCAGACGACGAAGGTATTCATATGGTTTCGTAATATAGATTTAGTTCCTTCCATGGCTTAGGTTAGGGCTTCAACAACTGACCACCAGCCAAGAGCAATATGGAAGCTCAACTGGTAGTGATTTGGATATATAACCTAACCTCATTCTGGTACTTTCCCTGTTACACTACTAGGCCCTGAAGCCTTGGGGTTCACTTTAATCTGCTCATGTGGTACGGCCATTCGAGGAGTCTCATTGTAGTTGCAGTTTAGCAGCCAAATGGGAAAATAGTTGACCTTGAATTGGCCCGATTTATATTTTTATTGTCACCATTTAGATATCCGTATCCTGGGATATACATACGTATATATATACATTTTATACCAAAAGATACTCGAAGTAATAAGCCATTGCTCATCTCCTATACAAACGCCTTACTGCGAGACTCTACGCGCCTGAGTAGCTAAAAATACATACAAGTGTACTATATATTTGTATTTATGTATGCGACGTAATTAAACGTATTAAGCACGCGCATGCGCACCAGCCGCCCATTTCATTGTCATGCGCGCTCCACGCCAAAGGCGCATTCTGTTTTCCTTTAAACTAACTCATTTCGACAATTGTAACAGCGATTTCCATTTAAACCACTGTCACCGTGCCGTCGCTACACGCACACACATACGCAGCAATGTTTATGAGCAACGCCTGATTTATTACGCTCGACAACAAAACAAAGCTGCAGCAAAGTTGAAAACTACTACCAGATCCATTTAAGTGCCAACAATAACAACTGCGCAGACGCACAAACGCACTTTTGAACAACACGACAGAAGTTCAGTGTTGCCTGTTGCAGCAACAAAACGCGCGCTCGAGCCGCACGGGATGCGTACGCCGCCGTAGTTGCTGCGCATGCGCAATAAATTCCCATTTTATGACACCTGACAAAATATGCGCTTGCATTGCCACAGCAAAACGAAAACGCACGGTGGCTTTTATGCGTGCAACATAGCTATATATACATATTTATAGGTGCGCGTGTGTGTTGTGCCGTTGATTTCTCACTTTGAATGAATTACATTTAACAAGAAGTAGAAAAATTAAATGTCTTGTATTGTTAAAAGCTAAACGCATACAAATATGGCGCAACACACACATACAGGCACATAATATGATACATATGTACATACATGCAAGATTAAACGCTAAGCAGTTGCGCTGTTAGCGGCAGTTGTTGATGCCCCGGCGACTACCTTTAACTGCTGTCGTTCCATTTTATTGCCCGCGCCTTGTCTATTTAAGATTAATTTCTTTCCTTGTACTGCTTTATTACATATCTGGTGTGCGTGTATGTGTATGCCGTTAGCACAGTCTCCACACCTAAGGTGTTTAATTTTATTAGTTCAACACGTAAATGCAGTTTAAGCTGCTGTGCGCGGCGCGCATGCGCATCACTTTGAATTACTAACTCCGTGCGCATGTTTGTGTTTGTGTGTCCAGGATTTTATAGTGCCCATGTGGTCTCATTGTTGTCGTTGTTGCTGCGCTTTAGTTTCAATTGCTACATTTATTGGCGTTTATGTTCTTGTTTAATAAAGTCATAAATCGTTGAAATGTGTTAAGCCGCCATTGAGTTAGATTTATATTTTTAATACTATTGTATTTTTTGGGATCATTGAGGTTCATAAAAGCTATTAGTTGGGATGTTTATCAAATACACTTATTACGTTGTCTTTTCTGGTAAAATATTAGATGCTTGTATGTGTGTATATAAAATTATTTTTGATTATTTTGCAACAAGAAACGCTTAAAAACAGTTAGACCAACCCTTCTGTTGCCTCTTTGGAAATATACGTTAAGTTTTCGTACAAAGCAGCCGTCTAATCTTCTGAAAAGAAAACAAGAAATGATTAACGTCTTTCGGCGGCACCCAAGATATATACTTAATACATTTTTTAGTATAAACGAATGTAAAAACGTCTTCATTTTGATCGGTCAGTTTGCATGACAGATATATGTTATAATTATCCGATCTTAGCAACTTCTTAGATTGCATAGTTGCCTTAGATAACCCTGCATACATTTCCAAACTTCTTAGTGAATCCTAAATGTAATATATAAAAGATGATAAATTTCGAGGTTTCCTAGTTAAAAAAAAAAAAAAAAATCCGGAAATTTCACATTTTATGGAAAATGTTTATTACCATTCGAAAAAACATTCTTTGGCATTTATGTTTTGAAAATTATCTCTTCCATATTTTCGCCGTGGCTACGTCTGAGACGGTCCAAACGCCTTACGATGACTCGGTCAAGCATTACAACTGACACTCGTGATGTTTCACTTTAAGGCCTAAATCGAAGGGTCATTGTCTGCAGAGACTTGACACTATACATACCCCCACTGGAAAAAGTCTAACGGTGTGATATCACAGGATCTTGGTGATCAATCAACCGTCTTGTTGAAACCAAATGTCGCCGAGATCACATTATGTTCGTTTTAGTCATCAAATAGTCGAAGGTTACGTTCTCACCAACATCATTTTTGAAGAAATAATAAACGATGATTCCACCGGAACAAGAACCACACCAAACCGCTGTTTTTCTGGATGGAATGGCAGCTCTTGAATCTCTTCAGGTCGCTCTTCGTCCTAAATGCAGTAATTTTGCTTGTTTAAATACCCATTGAACCAGTCACTGCGTGCCAGACGTGGTCTATCCGGTCGAATATTATCCAATAATGAATGCTGGGTCTCAATGGTGTTGCGGATATTACGCAAAGTAGGCCGATCATGTTAAGTTTAAGTTGAATGCCAGTTTGACATGACTTACGAGTAATCTATGTAAAAAACTTTATTGAAATTATTACCTCTAAAAGGATCACCTTTTATAAGACCAGTTCGACTACAGATTGTTCTAAGTATTTAAAATGAGGACCATTGAATACGAGAGTCTTTGGAACCGCTAAAACGGTCTATTGTCTCCATATTCAATATAAAATACAAATTGCATCATGATGAAGAACGTAGACAACAATTTCTTAGTTCGATAAAAGTTTTATGAACTTTTGGAACATCCTTCAAACTGTTTTATATCTCGTTTTTGGTGATATCTTTTCCTAAGTTATCCATAGGCAGCAAAAAAACAAAACTATGTTTTATCGAAAATTTTCTCTCTAAACAAAATATAAGTAAATAATCAAGTTAGCCTTTTCGTCGTTAGACAGTTACGTACTGTCTACCTAGTTTTTTTGTGGAAATGAAAGCAGGTTGCGTATTTTTTTATAGTGGTTTGAAAAAAAATATATAATCAAAGCCGTCACCAGGATAGGATACGACCACCAGTGGACAAAAAAATTTGAAGTTGAAATTATCGAAAATTATATATATATTTTTTTTACTTTGGAAATTTTTCGGCACAATGGGATCATCGTCATCAATAATTCTAAAGAGACTATCAAGGCTTGGGGTAATAAAATTTGATAGGAAGTACCTTAGCTTCTCTTTTCGGTCTATTTGAGTAATTGTCATGCACAGGATAAAATATGGAGACTATTAAAGGTTGAGACCAAAAATAGATGTTTTTCGTAAATATGTTTCTGTAGAATTTTCCACCATTAGCAAGTTGGAAGCACATTACAACTACTAATTTTTTAAAGGTTGGGAGTGTGGAAACCTCAGATTAATATTGAAAATACATACAGCAGGATTTTCAGCCTAATTTGGCATATCCAGCAGTCTAATATAACCTAATTTCATCTTTTTATATGTGATATGATAGCCACTCTCTTAGCAGGCCCACTGAATGTAACTCTAAGACATGAATGCATAAAAATTTAGTTACTATAAGAACACAGGTAGAATTATCTATCTATTCGCCACCTATATATAATTCCTAGCTAAATAAAAGACATGAAAAGGTTGGTGTTAGCGCTTTATGGAACACAGAATGCTAGCAAAACACTCCCACCAGCGAAGCTTGAACCTTAAGATAACTTCTTATTTGATACTGGCGACACTGTTTTCGGTAGAATATCGCTTTCGAAGTGCAGGAAGTATTGTCAGCTTATAAGACGTGTAAAACACCAGCTTCTAATGAATGCTTCTTAATTTTTCTAGCAAGGATTGTATTTTAAAATATATAAAAGTATAGAAGTTGAAATTTTTGAAATTTAGACATAGGCTGTCTTAAAACTGTTAAAATTTCTTCAGATATACTTATGTAACTGTACACACTATATATACTGTATTTACATATCATTCATTTAGCAACACTTGCCGACTGGTTGAAATACAGAGCACGTATAGAAACACACATAAATAACTAAATGAAATTCTAATTGTCAAGAGGACAATGTAAAATGACAAACCCACCTCTAGCACTAACTGTAAAGAAAACACTTCTTAACCAAGCCAGCCAGCCTGCATTGTTTTTTTTATTATTAGGAACATAACAATTTTCCTAACAACCGACGTTACCCTCCTTACCTAAGTGGGATTCCTTGTTGTGTTGCGCCCCCGCTGAGCTGTGATGTGCATATTATTTAGTTTCCAAAATGCCAGTCATTCAGTCAGCCACAATTGTGAATTCCAAGAATTGGCAGTCACACATTCAACTCATTTAGTTTGCCCTGTTGCATTTGCCGAGTGCTACTAGCCTAGATTTAGCGCTTGTAGACTGCTAGACATGAGCGCGCCAAGTTGTCTGGCTTGTTTAATGCGCCGTACTTACGGCATAACTGGGCCAGATGCTGTGTGTACTTGGCAAATGGATATGCATGTCTGTATGTTATACTCGTATATGTAGTTGTATCTGTTTGTACATATACTTATGTTCTATATTCTTGCTGTTTGAAGTTGTGTGAAGCGGCGTGATACAGGAATTAGTATTCACAGCGGCCTAATGGGTTTCGGCGAGTCCTTAAAACTCACAGATTAAAGACAACAAACAGACATTGAATTTGAAAAGAGTTTCCTGAGAACAATAAGAAATGTTTGACGAGTGATTCTCATAGTTTTCGAAAACACAAGCACACTATGCGCTCAAGTTCCGTCTATAACTTCTACTGATGTTTAATCTGGCAGTTCAAAATACGTGTGTTTTCCAGAACTAATATATAGCCAAAACTTTTTATTTAGTGTCTAGTGTTTGAATAAGAATTAATTTACAGCTGAGCTTCGTTTTGACCTAAAAACTAACTCATCAATCACGAAGTAGCTTAGCTTAAGCCATGAAGGAGGTCACATGAGACTTATATTTATGGCACGAGCAATAAAAATACGTGTATTTGTACCTTCATATGTATACGTGCATATAATAATGTTGACTAACGGTACGCAACATTTAAGGGATTAATATTAAAGGAGGGGATCTCGTAATGTCTCTAAAATTTGTTGAATTCCCTAAATCTTAAGTCATTCTTTTACGCAATACGAAAAGTCTTTCGCCATAAATCATCGATCATATTTGGTGAACACATCATTTAGCACCTGGATCCACAAAGGTATTGTGACACATCAGCTCATTGAACAGCAAACATATAGTACATATACACATATTTAGAAATGATATAGTATACACACATATGTATGTATATTCGATTGAATTTATGAAGCTCAAAGTGAATCAATTTTATTTATTAAATCATGACATGTGAAGCTATTTGCAGACTATATGACTAAATGTAAATATAGTATAATATATAAACATATTTATATACGATTACATACATACGAGTATGCATCTATTTGTGTGCGCTTAAATTTGTGTTGTCGTGGCTTGAAGTCAGGCTTTAAAAGCACCCACACCATTAACTGGCAGGCGATAAGAATTGCGCTGGCATTGTTCACCCTAAACACGACTCCACAGATATTCATTCAGTGACACCGCGTCGACACCGCAAACACCCATCGTCAATGTAAACAATATCAAGGACAGGTGCTTAAACTGAAAAAGGTGTATACTGAAAGCCCCCTCAAGTGCTTGGCGTTGGCTTATTGCTGTGTATGTAGAGGCTCTGAGGGCAGTGATCAGCATACTCTCCTGTTGGTATTTAAATGACGAACATGTCAGTTGTGGTGATGAAATTTACATATGTAGCTATTTAACCCATTGAGGGTTAGAATGGGTTTGTTTGTAATGTGTGGTCTTGGAAAATATATTTGAAGTTCAAGTCAGAAGGCATGTTTAGAGTTAAAAGAAAGTGCTTGCATTTCTTCTATTATTTCTTCAAAAAAATTACACAATTTTGGATGAAATCTATTTAAAATAGAAAAGGTAGTAGTAAAAGTTGAGGCAAAACATACATAGCTTTGTGAAGCTAAAAACGCGCATACTCGGATCTCAAGTATTGATTAGGCGCCTTGAACCCATTAGAAACCTTAGTTTTATTTATATTGGTGTTTTATAGAGAAGAGGAGGATTATAATTGGATTCCTCCTTTTTCAACAGAATAGCTGAAGCTGTTCTGAAGATTCATAAGGATGTATACGTGATGGCGAAAAGGAGTGACAGCCAAGAAGAAAACGTTGAGTTCATTCCCTCGTCTTCAACGCAAAAAACTTATAAAGCTGATATTCAGAAAGACTTTTTTCAACTAAGGAAAGGCAGGGCTTGCGAACAATAAATTTCTATTAAAGTTTTTATAATTTATCTCGAATCAGAGAAATTTTGAGACTGCGCAAGTGATACTGGTTATTAACCAATAGTTGTCCAAGCTCACATGGGGCTTCAAGGCTCAGTAATTCCTTTCTTTACGAAAGATATCCACTTAAAGTCCATTTTAACATCGGCTTAGTGTTCACAGTTCGGATATCTCGACTCTACCTGGTTAAGAAAACTAAAAATTTGATAAGGGATTCACTTGTAAGGTTATGTGGAGAATATAGGGGCAGGAGGAATACAACAATATGTCAGTACAAGAGGCGTACTTTTCTGGAAGGTATGTTAGATCATGAGCTCATGTGACAAAGTTCTTACAAAAACATTTGAGAATAAGAGAACTTATAAAATTGGCACACAGACAGACTTTTTTAAATTAGGGAAAGGCAGGACTTGCTGGCAGTAAATATCTTACTAGACTTTTTAAAATATATCTCGGACCTGAAAAAGCTTGGGACTGCGCAAGTAGTAACCAATAGTTAACCAATAGTTGTCCAAGCTCACAAGAGGCTCCTCCATACACTAGTAAAATGAAAGAAACAGCGAATATTCGCTAGTATTCTTTTTCTGATACATAAGGATGAATATTTTTTTTCAAGAGTCTACCTCAGAAGTCAGATATTTGCTCAAGTGTGGACCCGTCCTTGGGTCTAGCATATCATAATCCCTGCTAAAATGAATGCACTGAGCTGTGATTACTGATTTTGTAACGGATAGTGAGACTTAACACAGTTATCAGAATTTAATCAGTATATTCATAGGGACACTGTTCAAGGTTTTTGAGGATTTCGTTGCATTTCTAGCTTCTAACCCCAGGAACAACTAGAAATATACAGTTTTTCAGGGATGTTATATAAAAGGTCGAATCCACTTCGACTTTTTCAAAAATTCATAAACTTTTTTTCTGCAAGTATCCAAATTCGATCTCAAATTGCAACAACGCCATTGACGGGTTAAGCGCCTGGTGACCTGCGCACATGCGCAATACCTGTAATTACAACAATAGAGCACACATGCTCAACAAATATATAACGAACATCTGCAGTTTGAAATTCAGGCGTCCAGTCGATCAATAAAAAATATATCAACAACAAAAACGGATAATGCAAATAAAAAACGCTTTGAAGTAATAAATAAAATTTAAATAAACGACAAAGTACTTCTTCGATTACGCCTGGTGCGTATTTCCGCTGAAAACACCTTTTATAAGAACACAGATAATTTTCTTTAATAATCATATTTTCATGCAAACACACATACGAACATATATGTACTCCAGTTTATTGGTACAGTATGGCACAAGCCAACAATGGTCTACTTCAACTTGTTATCTATCAGCGACAGATCCGATCCGTTGGCACGCGTTCCCTACGACTGATTTCCGCACATTAACATACACATATACATAAACACTTAACCCACTCATTAATGTAAATACATACGAGTATATAGTAAGCGTTTAGTTGTGTGTGTCGAAAAGTGTAACGAGGAGCTCTTGGAGTCGCACTTTTGTTGCTGCAAAGGAAAAGGTGTTTCCACACAATTTTATTAGCACAGCTGCCACTTTTTGTTGTAGTTGTTGCTTTCGGTGTGCGCACAGCCGCGGCTTTGGGGAAGAAACCGTGAAGAAATATGCAAAAGGCAGCTCATCAATGAGCACCAGCGTACAACAACCACCAAAACTACGACAACAAAGTAGTAGGGCATGTAAACATTTCAACACCGCACGAAATGTAAAAAGCAATAACAAAAACAACAAAAAAATTAATAATAATAAGTCACAACTTGAGCCTATCTTTGGGTGAATTCGAACAAGTAAAGTCGGCAGGAAAGCGTAGTGCAGGAAGCACCTAACGCGGAGTAGGCAGGTTAGAAGCCTACGTTACCCACACATATAAATACATACAATCGTGTTCAATTATGTATCTAGGGTAGTTTTGCTAGCAAAGTATTCCTTATATGGCATCAAATTATTTAGGTATTTATATACATGTATGTACAATAAACTCATAATTCTTCCTTTTTGAAGGCAACTCTTTGTCTCCACACAAATACTTCATATTCTAACACACTCCACAAATGCATACCTACATATATAAGTACATATGTATCGTACTCCTATGTACGAGTACTATATGTAAGAAATTTCAGCGCTTTCCTTTGTTTTGAATGTTTTTCTGTGCTCAAATTCCAAATAGTTTTACATTAACGCTTTCCTCCGCTGTCTAATAACGCTACTCCTTGCTGGCCGATGACTCGGTAAAGGCGTTGGTGGTTGGCGTACCCAAGACATCTGCCACTTGTGCCTGGTATTGCACTTTGGTGTTGAAGTGCCGCTGACGAATATTGGGCACGAGTTTTTGGCAGCTGACTGCAAAGGCGTTTAATAATGGAATTTATTTATAGATACACCTTGTGCTTTATGTTGAAATGGACGTTTGATATCGTAAAGCACCTTTGATTACTTTAGTTGTTTAAGGGGCACAACTAGCCTCAATTAAAAAAAAAATATATATATATTTTTTAGATATTTTAATAAATACACCTTAATAATTAATATGCTAAAATTTTAAATCGATATCTTAAATAGTTTTTGAGTTACGGCTCTCGAAAGTGTAGCCACTCAGTTCAGTCAGCTTCATCACTTCATTCTTAAACGTCTTTTCCTCGAAACACATTTTTCAAATTTAGTTGAGTGATTACTAGGAGGCCATTCACCATCAAATCTTCTGAATATATAAAGAATATATGTGATGAATGTATAAAAATGAAAAACTATATATTCTATAATATGTATTTCTTCATGGAATGATCACCAGATTTTTAATCTGATCAAAAATCAAATTTTGGCTATCCATAAACGACCAAAATTTTGTTGAGAATTTAACTTTTTCAAATACCATCATTCTTTAAATTTTTGATTTTGCTTCGGCAATTGGTTATTGTATTGACAATATCTTATAGTACATATCTTTTTTGGGTTTCATCTACGAAGAAGATCGGAAGCATGTAAAATATGTACCAATATATCCTTAAATTATTAAAACAATTGGTAGCGTAGCTTTTTTTATTACCAAAAAATGTCATTTTGTAGTCCAGTATCACACCAGGTGATCCATAAGACTATAACACTCACTTCAAAGATCAGTAATGTCTTCCTTTTCGAAAAATATCCACTTGAGCTCCATTTAAATAACGGTTTGCTGTTGAAAGTTCTGACATCTCGACTTTTTCTTGTCAAGACAACCAAAAATTTTATAAGAAATTCTGCTTGTAAGGTAGATAATCCTATTTCAAGGCTCAGATCCTTAGACTTTCAAACTGCAATACCTTCATCTTAAAAGTTCGATTACGTGGTTCTCCATAGGATATCGTATATTCGGTCGGCTAAATAGCAAATATGTGCCGGATTCGTATAACATTTAACCAGTTATAGAGGTATAATTTTCTATATTTTTTCAAACAGTGGATAAAGTAGACCAAATATGATATCTTTTGGGCTAGGTTAAGAGGTCGATATTAAAGCATAGAACGCCGGTACGTTCTGTAACCTAAAACTCCTGTAATAGATCATAAGACCTTTATAAATCGACAAAGTGTTTTGAGTCTCCCACATATTCGTTGAGACGGCTAATGTCAATTTCGGCTATGGCTGCTGGTTCGCAGAAGGTAAGACTGCTTAGATGGTTCTTCTTTGGTCTTGCAAAGGCTGGATAATGGGAGAGAAAGTATCTTGATATTTCCATCTCACCCTCCTTCATACTTACCTCCGTCAAAAATTTGATTCTTGCCAAATGAATGCCTGTTGAACAACATACAATAAGATCCCCTACTATTGCGACTGAATGAGCCTTGCTAAGAGCAAGTAGTTCGAAAAATCTATTGGGTTCTACTTCAAGCCAAAAGGATATAACAGGGCGGGTCGTTGAATAGTCATTGTCATTATAAATTTGTTCTGAATCTATTTTACAAAATGTAGTGTTATACCTATTTTCTTAACCGAAAACAAGCATTACGGAACCAAACGCACAACAACAATTTAATAACTTTCGAGATGACTTGACCCCTGTAGTACCATGCTTTATATGAAAGTTCCTCTTCTTTCTGTTAAACTCAATTAACGTCCGAGTTCGTGACTTCCATTTCTGAGAACAAAAAGTTGCTTTCATGCTTATGCAGGTACTTTCTTCCTCTACTTTATTGACATAGACACCGCTTACGGTTGTAGCCAAGATTACAACAGCAAGGCTGTTTTTTTTTCTGTTCATAGAGGGTATTTTCTAACGTGGAGGAATGGTTCGCCTTCTCACTTTAGCTCGCCTTCGAACAGATGTTTTTTGGTAACCCAGTGGATACTTGGTCTAAGATCTAAAGTCGTGAGCAGTTAGAGCTATATGTAAAAGAATAGTTACTGGTCAAAAATCACTATTTTAAGTTGTTGTCGATCACGTCAAAGGCTACCTATCCTCAAAAATTTTATTTGCGAGAAAAATTTACCTGTTTCTTTAATGCACAAACTAAGGTTAAGCAGAAATATAATATTCGGTTCTTACAAATAACTGTCAAATTTGCTTTTGTTTGTTTCGTAAACTGTTTTTGGGTTGAACGACAAATAAATATGTGAGACTCGGATCGCGGGTGCTCTCTGAGTATTGCCAGGTTAGCAAAAAGTCCTTTTTAAAAACCATTCATACTTCAAACGAGAGAAATTTTTATGTTCTATATATTTTAACTAAGTCAACTGATAAGAAAGAATAAAGATTATATATTTTTTCTCTTCTAGAGTTTAAGAATATAGACAATATAACATAAATGGTATATCCTCTGTCCGAAGTTATTTAATGAAATTAGACGAGCTCTTCATTGCTAGAATATTTGTTAACTTAAGGCACCGATCACAAAACGATATCAACGCTCACATTATTTACGGTTGAGTGCGGCGCGGTGCGGGGCGAATTATACTGTCAGCTATTTTTAACCGTTTTTGTGTCATATTGCATAAGTATTTTACAAATACATCAGCGGGTTGATGACACAAGGCATGTGTGATGGCATTATCCTTGTCGCAGCACACATGTCTTTTATTGCAAGCGTGTTGCATGTTGCAAGCAGGCACAAGTATAGCACAAGTGCATAGCCATGCAGGTCCTTGTTGGTTGTTTTTTTTTTTTTTGTAAATGATGACTTGTAACGGACTGTTGCACATGCGTGCTTCGTGCATTCGTAGTTTGGGTGAGGAAAGTGCATAAAAATGCTTAGCTATGCTTTTTATTTTATTTTTTTGTATTTGTTAAATTTGGAGGGTAAGAATTTTCAATATTAATTATTACAAAATTTTCAATTGCAA
Source organism: Bactrocera zonata (assembly GCA_037783105.1). Classification (NCBI taxonomy): domain Eukaryota; kingdom Metazoa; phylum Arthropoda; class Insecta; order Diptera; family Tephritidae; genus Bactrocera; species Bactrocera zonata. Next base: position 395,216 of record JBAWJQ010001723.1, read on the forward strand.
CGGAAACGCTAGCATACTAAAAATTGATATTGATATTAGAAAAGCACGCGCCGCCTGTCACTGCAGACATATGCGACTTTTGTATACGCACACAGTTACCTTTCTATAATTCTACTCATACAAGTTTTGTTATGCAATATGAGGCGCGCGTCGGCTGCCACCGACAGTCATTAATAGCGCACGCGAGACACATCAATTAAATGCCAATCACCGATGGCTGCCGCCACTACCGCCGTGCCGCATAGCGCGCCAACAGTGCTAACTACAGTAACAAGCATTTAACCGTAATGAGCCGATAAAATCACGACTATTCGGGCACTCAATTGATTTCCATTCCGCTTTCCGTTAATTTATGCTATTTTTGTTGCACCGATAAAATCGAATGCCACTACCGCGCGTCGGCCGCCTTTGAAGTCGCCAACGAATATCGAGATTCAGCAGCGATAATGTTCGCACTCGGAACGGAACAAATCAACGAGCGTACTTGCCATGAGGGTGAGGCAAAAGTGCGGCTGTTCTTGTTGTCCTCAAAGCCAACAAAGGCGACATATGCTTCCTCCGCTTGCGCGCCATTGCCGCCAGTCAGTCACTGAACTCTTCGCCTGCCGAAACCGGTGCGCTTGCATACGAGACTCGGAGCAAGAAGCAAGCACTTCATTCATATCAAATGCAACACCGGAAATTCCTTTAAGTAATTCCTCAATGCGCGCGTGCACGCTTTTGAAATGCAAAGAAAAACACCTTTCCTTCCAACAAGTACACTACACACTACCAAAGTAAAACAACATAAAAGCATGCGTCACTGCTTAAGCGTAGAGATCACAACAATATTGTGCACCGCTTCGCATTTAAATGCAATTCAAATTTTAAAGTAGAACTCATTCAAGAATGGAAACGAAAATCCACTTCGCTTGGATTTATTGCAATGTAAGCATTGCACAGTGGTGTATTGGTGAAAAAAAAATGTGAGCGCGTCTTTTATGGTGAAAAAAGCGAAGATTTTCAAAATTGAATCTAGTTTTCCTATAACATACAGAATATTTTGAGCCTTAAGTTATCACGATAAACTGAGCTTATAAAATAAGTTTGATATCCAGTTTGAAATATTGAAACCTAATATTGATATAACTGCCATGAATTTAGATTAAACAAGTCTTACAAACCATATTAAACCAAAGGTGATCCAGAGATGTTTCTTCTAAGCGCTATGTCTAATAAACAAATCAACAAAAAGCTAAGTTTACAGAGTTGAAAGCCAACTATCGGTTAAGTAACCGGTTAATTGCCCAATAGCGCTAACAGATATTACCGTTAAAGTTTCTATGAGTTCCTTAAGGACCAATTGACAATTCTAACAAATAAAATGACAGCTGATATCCCAGTTTGCCATTTCTTCAGCGTGAAAATTCTCTGGATGATGTTATGGACACGAAGAAAAAGACATATAGATTCCAAATTGGAAATCTCACTTTCTCTAAGGGACTGTTCTCATCATGTGGGAGGTATTTACGCCGTTTCTGTCCTGTGTGAGTCAGAATCATAATAAAAAAAATTTAAAGTTAAATCATCTAAATTTTTTGCTAAATATTCAAATATGGTTTTATCTGAAAAAAATATATATATTTTTCTTGACAATTATTAAATAAAAGACCCACTGTGCTTTGGAGCGAAGAAACTGTTGCGACAACTGCTGCTTACAAAATCATATACAGAATGCACTAAGATCGAGCATATGTAGGTCCACAAGCATACTTAGAGTCCTCTAACTAAACCCATAAATTCAATAGCTCCAACGCTTTGCTTTTGAAATGCCAAAAACGTTGACCTCAATTCCTACAGATGTGCACTGATCTTTTGTGAACATTTAAAACGTGCAGTCTACTTGTGAGCGTCCTCATGTATTTGTGTGGGTGTGACACCATCAGCACTGCCTCTAAGCCGCCTTTGTGTTGAACAAGTGCTCGCTCCTGCAAAGAAATAAGGAAGGAAAAAACGACGCAGACTCGTAAAAATTCGTTGCACTGTTTCACGTTCAAAGGACACACCTGTTTCCATTCCACTTTGCCGTAGTGCAGTGATTTCTTTAAATACGCCTGTGTTCCTTTTTATTTTCTTTTTTTCAGCGTTTACTCACACTTGTGCTCTACTTGTACAACTCGTACAATATCCTGTCAGGAAGTTCATTGAACTATTGCTGGGGGCAAAATTGAATAGCGCTCAACGAACGACGAGCATATGTCTGCTACACATTTTTTTCTGTTTGTTCTTTGAGCTACACATAAGTAAAGTTTTGACTTAATATTTTTAGTGAAAGAGAATATCAGAGATTATTTTTAAGAGACCTTATAACTTGTAATATCAATATTGACTGATTTTCCTATAAAAAAAGGATGTTCTCCACTTCATCTGTTCAGGAAATTCATAAACTTTAGCGCAAATAATTTAATTAGAGTTTACTCGCACCTAAGTGACAACCCAATCATTTACCATATACGAGTATTACGAATATTGAAATAATGAGAACATGTCAAAAATTGTAGACTATTTTAGAAGCGATGATGCAAACGTATGTATGTATATCCCCAAAATATCTCGTCAGCCATACCCTTAGCGAACCAGTTGACATATTCCGAACGTAAAAAAATTTTGATGTGAATGGCTCAAAGCCGATACTTATTATGCACGTTAGATCCCTTTTATAGCATCGACCTTTTAACCTACCCGAACCTAACCTAGATATCCCGTAGGTGTCCTCATTGCATGTCATTCCAATTTTGGGCGTTATCACAAAATTATTGAGCTAAGGGCCAGTCGTAATGAGAGATTAGTATTATCTGTATCGGAAGGAATCGTACTTCATTCCATTTGTGTTGTAATTGAACTAACCTTTTAAATTTGTTGATCAAAACAATGCGTTGATCAGCGCCCCAAATAATACAAGCCTTTTGTAAAAATTATTTAGTTTCAATTGGTCAGCTGGAAGTACACCTTTTCCACCTTGCTCGTTTTCGAGGCCGAAATAAAACCTCTATCGGGCTGTGGGTCCGGCATTCGGTCGCAGTGCGACTCCACACTGAACTGAATTTCCAGTTCTACCAACTTTTAGATTTAAACCTCAGCCACCACGAATCTGTCCAAAGAACCAAGCCCAATGAGCAGATTGTATTGAACTCTAAGGGCTAACTGCTCCCCGTGGTAACAGATTCAAGTCTCGGGTCAGACTGTGTAGCTTTTGCAACTACCAATTCAGCACCCATCAACCTCAATGACTGATGACATTTGTCGCTTGAACTTCAAATCTCTTTTCGTTAGAAGGAAACTCATTCAAGTTCTATAATATCAGTTCAAGCTGAGTATTATAGCACTTTTTCTAACAACACTATGCTGATATTTTGAGGCAAACTAACAGACACCGGGCATATTGGATTTTAGTCGCCTCTTACGACAGACATACCTTACCGCGAGCAAATTCTATTGAACGAATGATTCGTGAGATAAAGTACTTTGAAGGACACAAATCTCAGAATTTGTTAATGAAATGAAATTTTCAATACACAAAATTCTGCTGATGCCAAAACAAGTTGTGATGAGAGCTGTGCAAAGACCTGAGTAGTATTTTGAGTCGAATTTTTGCGTCCATGAATGTAAAAATTAATCTAGCCTTGACCATCGTTTAATTTTGAAGTCAAGTCGACTATCATCTGAGTGAACGACACGCAATGAACCAAACTGAGAAATACCTTATGGCGGTTATATTTACTTTGGAACGTTCACTGAATAATTTTCATAGGCTGTCCCAAAAACCATTGGAAGGAAATTGCCGTAAACCGAAATATTGAAGGAGAAAAAGGAATAAAATTAAAACAGACACTAAGCAATGCCCGGAACCAATGAAAAAGTTGGCAAATTTGGACGCTCTGAATTACGAATTGCTTCTGCAACTGCCGTATCTTCATCCTGCCTTCAACGCTCATGAGGATTCACAAAAAATAAGGGAAATGAAGTTAACGACAATAAATTGAGACAGTGGTAGTTTTACGTGGCAGTTTGCTCGATATTTGCCTCAAGGACCTTAATTATAGACTAATTATTCTCAAAACCATGACCTGACCTAATAAAACGTAAGGGCGTCTAGTGATAGTTCTGTTTCTTGTTAGGACATATCATTTAATGAAAACCGTATGGGAATTTGGGCTTAGATGCCACCGTATCACTGTCACTCTCAGAGGATACATTGTCTCCTTAGCATAACCATAGAGGTTTCAGATCTCCATTCGTTGTCTTTTTGGTACTTGACTTAGAGCAAATCGTGAAATAGCCTTCAGAAGATACAATTTTTCGAATGAACTAGCCTCACTTTTCTGCTACTCTTTAGTTCAAACTAAATTAATTAATGAATTTTATAAGTGTAAAGAGAGCATGTACATATGTACGTATATACATATAAAAGTGTTCTTAAAAAGGTTGAAGCAGAAGGGAGTTTGAACAACTGTGGGCATTGAGAAACTCTATCAAATACTGGGCTCGGCTTCGGTTGCTGACATGTCCTTTCCTCCTCTTCATCCTTTGAGTCAAAACAAAAATTTAATATATTCCTTGATAGACAAAACTCTAATAATGAAGGACTTTTCTTAATTTTATGCTTTTTAAAAAGAAATAATGTTTCATTTTTAGTTTTTTATACTCTCAATAAATATAAACTAAAATAAAGTAGAATTTAAAAATTCAGGATAAAAGGACTTTTAAAAGATACATATTTATGTGTAAATTTGTATATAAATTAATTTGAAATAATTCAGCACATTTGAGACAGCTGTGTTCACAAGGCTTGACTATCTAACGTCCTGAAATTTAAATATTGCAACGACGAAACGAATGCACTAGGCATATGCCACAAATACCCATACTGAACACGGCCACCAACCAGCCGATCGGTCAGGCGCAGAAAAAATGAAAACGATACTGACCCAAACACTTGTCTCACTCCAGTGAACGCATAAAACATTATGCATAAATAGCTGAGCTGCAGCCCACCTGCTTGCAACAACTAGCGCGAGTACATGCAACAAACGGTGGTAATGCACATGATGCAAGTCCTGCGGGCAGGATATATTATGCAATGTGTTCATTACTCGAATTGCGATGAACTCTGTTTGTGTTATTCTAGAAGATAGGAGGAGAACTATGCATTTGACCGGCGACCAGTGACCGACACGAGCACTTTGTGAGCATAATTATTCAAATTACAAGCAACATAGCGGAGAGTGATGGCATGTGACATGGCAGAGGGCGAATGTGTGGATGACGGACAGCCGCGCGTAGCTTACCTTTTGAAGAGTGTCTTCTTGCTTGTTTTTCCCTTTTTTTGTATCCGGCATTTGCAGGAAAAACTAATTGTCGCCTTCCAGTGTTGTTGTTAGTTCCAACTTCAATGTGTCGTTACGCAAGCGTATATGCATTCGTTGATGTATGTGGGTTTGTGTGCGCGTTGGCGCGCGACAGTCGCCTGCCAGCAGCACTGTCACTGTCCGGCGCATTTCCGTGCAGCGCTGTCGGGAGGACACTTCAAAGCGAGTCCAGCCGGAACGTGCCCGGCGAGCGTGCCTAGGCAGGTAAGCGGCTGCTTGTTGAAGGTGGTGTTTGTTGCTGGTGGTAACACACTTGCCCCGCGCGGTGTGCAGCGGTGCATACTAAGCGTGGCAGTGCAACAGCCGTCGGCTTTGCACCGAAATTCATATGGCCACACCACCGATCGCACTTGTTTTGCGCTTATAATGTTTTGTGTTGCACCAATTGTTGTTGTACGTGGTGTCGTCTGTCACCTGAACGTGCACAAGTTGCTGTTTACTTCCACAAGTTTTTTTTTTCTTACGGGTTTTTTCTGTTTGCAACTAAATATTGGCTCCCCCTTCACTTGCCGCTTGCCGTACGAAAAGCGCATTAGATATTCCATGCGGGCGCGAGCGGTTTGCTCCCGAACAGGTACATTAAGCGTGCCACAGTTTTTAATGAGCCCGCATGCCACCGCAACGTGCTTGTGCCACACCAAATTTACTCGTTCCGTAAATGCAACAACAATACATGGCTTTCGCGGCACAAGTAGCTGCACATTTGTTGCAAAGTATTAATTGTTCTGTTTTCATGAAAGAAATTACAATTTACAATACTAATGTGTAGCCACCACTTTGTTGCACACGTAAATGTAAGTTTGCAGCAAGTGTGGCATGCATCGCTATGCGCATGTGTTCGCCAAAGGTGCTTTGCACGAGCAAGTGTTTGTGGCAAGGTGCAAGGATACGTTTGGCATAAAGTATATTGTGTGCCACAACCAGCAGACAGACTATGTTGACTGTACTTTTTTATTTTCTTTGAAGTGATGGTATTCTTAATGACAGTTGCAAAGGTCAATTGAAGGGAAATTTACACTATAAACATTTTGCAATTTGTTCGAGGTGGTCTTAATGGTCACAGATATGCGGGTTGGAAAATATATGAGGAGGGTTATTTAGTTAAGCTGCGGATAGATTAAGAGCAGCGCCACAAAGAAGTTGCGTATAAAAATTAAGTTTCAATAAAGGTGCAACATTTAATAACTGGATATTCTAAACCTATTTGCATTTGTAGATGATAATAATTTTAAAATTAATTAAATTAAAAAAATTTTAAGCTGCACTGAAGCTTCAATATTCTTCACCGGTGCACTTTCTATGGCATAAAGACGAAGAAAAATATGTCATTTTGATCAATCAGTTCCATTGAAAGTTATATGCATAGTAGTCCGATCTAAACAATTTGTTCGGATATTGTAGAGCTAATATGGATAAAAATCTTTCGTAAAAATATTTTGTCAAACACTTTGTATGGACTATATGCTATAGTGCTTCGCTATAGACAATTTAGACGATTAAACAGCTTCTTGAGGAGAAAAGAACGTGTGCCACATATCTTATCAATATCTCAAAATCTCTGGGACTAGTTTGTGTATATACAGATGAGCAGACGAGCTAAAGAACAGTTGGCCACGTAAGTGGCTAAATCGGCTCAGCTCGTCACTCTAGTGATTTGTGTATTTGATTTATAGAGTGTCCAACGTTCCTTTCTGGGAGTTAAAAACTGTTCAGGTAGGTAGTATGCATGTATAAAATAAGGTTGTGGCTCTCAATTTATGTTCCAAAAAGCGCTTTACAGGCCCACAACACACAGTCCGGAACCTTGCTTTAGTCTAAAAATTCAACCTTTTTTCCGCTAAATTTTTTTAGAATATTAATTGTACCATACGATGTCACTACTTACTTCTAAATCTTACTGTATACAATCATAAGATTACTGAAAAAGTTTACTTATCTCTTGCGTACCTCCCATTATTGTTGTATGTCTGTCGACTTGAAAGGAAGATATGTACGACTTGTCTGCTGTGTATTGAGTCTTATTTTCAAAATATGCCAAGAGTACTAGGGTTAAGTTAGGCTAGATGACTGATCAAATATCGCACGTGGATTACTATATGTAGTGCTTTGGGAGGCCGTAGAAAAGTTCGAACTTATAAATTACCAAAAGAGGAGGCGTAAATTTCCATTCCTGCCAGCTTGCTGAAATGTCTGAAGCTATGCGCTCCCAAGTGTATAAGTCTTGACCTCCCAAACGCGGGACAGTCAAGAAAGAAGTATTGTGTTGTTTGCACCTCATCTTCTTCCATACAACTTCTGCAGATGGCATTTTAAAAGTCCCAAAACTAAGAAGAAGCTAGCCTAACTAAAGACAAAGAAATCACTAGATCCCGTGCGATCGATCTTGGACCAAAAGGCTTCAGACATTTACCTATGGTGACCCAGTGCTGGTCAAGCTTCCGAAGCTCAGATATCTAGTAGTAGAACACAAGAAAAAATGGGTTACTCCCATTCTACCAATAGTGGTTACAGAGTGCTTTTCCTTGCTAGCTCATTACCTTTGCAGTTTCCTGCGATTCTGCTGTGGCCTGCACCCATACCAGTCTTATTACAAAGACACTCGATGCTATTGATAGCGAGGTTTGGCCTTCTTTGACTGTTCAGCAATGTTAATGAGCTCAAGGCTAGTAACGCCGCTCTGCTATCTGAGTGGATGGTCACTTTTCCAAAAAAGGCTGCACTCCAGAGCAGTAAATCTTCCTTCCCCCCAAGCTTTGATCCATCCGTAAAGAATGTTGGCAACTTCTGCAGGCATGGATGGATAAAAAATGTCCAAAAAAATGTATTCCTTTGAGATAAAGCAATACATACGCCCCTTTTGGATATCAATAATCAGTAATAGATATAATATATTTTTATATACAAAAAAAATCTAGCCAGACTGTCTCGACCATCCAAATTCTAATAACTTTCCAAATGGAAATAAACAGATATTTTTATAAGAAACCTACCTTCATAGTTGTGTAATATAGATCGAAGAAATTTTGTTGACAGGAAAATATAACTAAACGGCTAATCGAAACTTCAAACGTTGGAGTTTGGAGGAGTCTCTCTAAATCGATTTCTGTGTACTCTAATTGAGAATAATCAAAAATAGTGGTTATACAGCGATTATCATTTATTATTCCGCCTTTCATCTAGATAAGGAATCTCTATTTATTTTATGAAACATTGAAATAATTTTCTAGTCATCTTAGTATAGGAATCTATGAAGATTACCGCTCGAGCACTCACAACGCCTACAGCACTGATTTTCGCATAATTGAGTCAAGCGTGTTTTTTTGGAATGTTCGTCAAATAGGCTACACATTTATTAATAAATAAAAATATAACTACAAATTAAAAACGTATATAATTATATGATATGCATTGATAAGGAACTTTCTGAAACTTTTTTTATACATATACTTTCCCTCATATTCCAGCTAACTCCGAAACAAAACCAAAGCAACAGCTTCAAAAATTGACAAAAGCCTTACTAAAGTATAACTTTTTTTACTTTTTCCTAAAATACTAAAATACTGTTTCTACTTCCACCTTCAATGCAAATCTTTAAAAACTCAATTACTTCAACGAAAGCATGTGATGCATAATACAGACTTAACTTCTTTAACCAAAATTTTTCAGGTCCCATCACTTTTTATAAACTTATACCAAATTGCTTATGCAAACTGGGCACAAGTTCATCCCAACGCGCTTGAAACAAATTGCCAGCCACCAGTTCCATATTATATTTCCCAGCAAAGCCCATGGAAGAGAATTTCTCATGGCCGGTAACATCGGTGTTGGTCACCTTGGCTTCATCGAACACTTGTTTACCGGGTTGCTTGTAAATAAGAAACACGTAACGTAGTATGCCACTCATTTTAGGTGCCATCGGTCCAATATAGGGATCTATGATATCACCCTTGGCGATATCGACACCTGGCACATTGACAACCAACCAGTGTAGCCATTCGCGCAGCAGCGGATTCTGACGCGTTGGTATATCCGGATTAACCATAATAACTGTATAGTATGCATCTGGCTCGGATGTCCAATATAGCTTGGGTTCATCTTTGGTTTGAGTGGGGGTGAACTCCTCGCCGTTGCCAACGTCTAAGCCGTCTTTATATTCAATCTGAAAACGATATAAAAAAAGTTGGTGTGAAGTTAAACAAATTTATTGATGGAGTGATTTCCTTCTTTTGCTTCGTTTGATCGTAATAGTGTTATATATACTGCCTTCTATGGGATCGTTCAACTGAAGAATCAGCAAATTTTAAAATATTAAACCAACCTTCAACATCTCCTTGGGCGGTTCATCCAGTATATCAGACACTACCTCCATATCGCGGAAAAGCTTCTCTACATCACTGTCCACAGCGACTGCACAACGTGCCGCCAGAAAGAAACACAAAATGCGTTGCCACATTTTCCAAAACCTCAACACAGCGTACTAACTGAGAAATTGCCCACAAACTCGGCATTTATACGGGATTTCAATAAAGGCTTAAGTGTAATTGCGCTAATTTGAAAGAATTATAAAAACTTTTGATCTATATTTGCAATTCATTCGTCGCGATTAGCTGCATGCAACTTGCAATCAAAATATTTACTGTAAAAATTGGCTTGGAAATTAATGTCAATTCAAAGTTTTTCAGTTATTGTTATACTTCGCTAAAGTGATTTTTTAATTGGGTAGTAATGCGTGTGCATTCGCATCCCTATTGTTATGATTATTTGTATACCATAATCAAAATGTAATTTCATTTAGAACTATGTACTGATTTTAGTAACTTTTTTGTAGGTGTTTGCTCAGCAGAGTTGTCATTGAGACTAGTGGGTGGACAAAGCGTTGGACTTAGCGGCATAAATCAAATAAAAGCAGTAAACGGAGGAAGCTTCTACTTTACTATATATTAAGGTATTTTGATATTAGAATGGCAGCTGATTTTAAGTGAATTTGATGCCTTAAGACTACTAGTATCAGTATCAGTGGTATCAAGGTACTGACCACCTCATACTGTAACATTGGTAAGTCAAAAGTTCCCATGCATCTTAAAAACAGTTTTATTTACAATATTTTATTCACAACATTAATCAGAATAATATTAAATTTAAGGTAATTGTCAAATTAGTACTCTTTTTTTTTGCTTGATGAAAGAGGACAGCAATAGATTAACTTTAAGATGATCGAAGACTAAAAATATCCTTATAATGTGTTTTTGATTTTCAAACTGGACAACATATTACAACGTTCGTGTATGTAGTTCTTGAGAAGGCTTAAATTTTCTGGATGCAGTATTCGTAAAGTTGTAATTTGCTTAATATCAAAGTATGTTTTTAATTTACTATGTAAAAAAAATTTTTTAGCTTAAAAAGATAAGGAAATTAATAAGTAAGCTTAAAGCGTGAGGCATACCTGACTGTCGTCGACTATAAAAATTGAACACAATTTGAACAACATCCAGGGTTTTAGGATCGAAGTTTTATAGAAATGAAAAAATGAACGCTGACTAGGTGAAAATCATAATTTTATATCTAGTTTCAGAGGAGGTTAAGTTTTTTAAGGTAAAAAAAGACTTTTTTTGCGAATTTATTTCTTAAATATGGATTAAGTTATTTTACTCGAACCTTTTTTTACATTATTATGGTCAATAATTTAATTTAATTTTGGCAATCTAGAGTAATTTTGTCATGCAGAAATATTGAAGTATTAATTGGTAACAGTGCTTCTCCCAGAACGACTTGAGAAAAAAACCATATCTCGACTAAGATAAATTAGTCAAATTATAATAAAATCTTCTCTGCTAATTTTTTCTTTCTTTTAAAAATTTTTGACGGTCATTTAAAGTGAAAACAGCTATTTTCCACTAATGTAAAAAAAAATGCTGAACGATAGTCAAAAATAAGCCATTTTTTACCATGAAAACCTTACCTCTCCCCTACCCTCCCTTAATAAATATAAGTTCAAAATGTGGATTGAAATTCGTTGAACATTTTGATCCGACTTTCCTGTTAGAGAAATTTTAACATTTAACCGGCATTGCCTGCATTACGATTGCAATCTTATAATTTTCAAAACTGAAGATTAGATCTTCCATATAGAAATTCTCTTCATATACTATCTTTTTTTGTTTTTGCATTTCAATTCGCGTTAATTTTGTCTCAATCGTTTGGCAGAGTTCCAAATAAATCTCATGGTTACTTGAAAGGAAGACGCAGACTTGTTTTTCATATTTTAATAGTTCATACATTTAAAAATAACATATTAAAAAATTAAATCGATAACTCAAATAGTTTTTGAGGTAGAGTCTTCTAAAATAGAGCTGCTCTATTCAATCAGTTTATTTTTTACACACACGTTTTCCTTGAAACAGTATTTTTCGAATTTTCGAGCGATGATTCGAAGACTAATAATCCGATCATCTTGAATTTTCTAAGTGTTTTGTACATAAATCAAAATACAATGTCTAATGGTTTTGTTTTTATCTGTTGAAAAATTAAAATTGATAGGCTGAAAATGAACAATATTTGGGGTAAAATTCAAATTTTTTAAACGCTGCAATTTTGTCAGTTATTTATAATATTTAGCGTAGGACATTGTACAGAGAATATCTTTTAGTTTAATGAGAATTGTTAGTTTTTTTTTTGGTTTTATTCACTTTTTATTTATTAGCGCCGTCAAAGATCTCGTAAAACTCAAAAAAAATTAATTTTTATTCAAAAATTCGCTGTGTCTTCTTGAAACATTATAAATATACCCTGGAAATGTCAAAATTATCAATAGAGCCATGTTTTTGGTTAATTCGCAAAATTTTTGGTTATTTTAGGTTGTCCATAAGCTGTACGCCTGAGGCCATCATTAGACTCATTCAATATCAATAAAATTGCTTTTATATACTTATGTAAAGTTGAATGTATGTAGTTAATATTAGTTGAAAAATAAAAATATTAAATAAAGTAAGAAATAAAAATAAAATTGCTTCTACAATACTATTAAACAAGTGTTATGGTAATAAAATAAGGTAAATTAATTTTCAATAGTGTATTAATGAAAAACACCACTTGCATCAACCATATATGTACATATGTAATTGACTTCATACACACTAGCACAGCAAAACTTCAATGTGATAAGACTCTTATAAAAATACATGATCTCTATAAGCTCTGTTATTGTAAATATTTCGCAATCACAAAAGCAACAAAATCATGCGTCGTTTGCTTTGTTTACTTCTCCTGAAATTCCTAGAACAATGCTTTGTTCCATTTTTCAAAGCATGACAGTAGAATTGTAGTTGCTTTTGCACTGTTTGATTTAGGAGGAAAACGGAGGAAAAACAAAACAAGTGTTTGGTGTTATCATTCAATTTGTATGTGCGCCTGATGCGCGAAAGGTAAGTAAAATATATATTTTTTATATTATTCGTGACAGATTTTTTAATATGGTGCACATATCATAATTGCTTATTCGAGACTCGATCGCAAGAATTAATTACTCTTGTATATTTCCCATATACGGATATATGAAATTTCTTACGTGATCATTGTTCTAATTACTAAGGTGTGTTGGTTGATCTTCGTATTTTTGTATTTTATATACTATATATATATATTTTAAATATATACATATAAGAAGGACATCATCAAATAACCAGGCACCCAAAGTCAGGCTGCAAGTAGTGGCCTCACAATAATTGAATGGCTTTATTTTAAATATTTTCACATAACAAGAATGCTCTGTTTCAGTAACCAAGCATCCCTAAGCTCTTTCCTAATTGGCGCTTTGCAGCTCAACACTAACAAAACTTCCAAGTTTAGAAGGATCGGAGTGAAAGAAAAAATAAATTAACAAAAACAATACTTGCATATCAAATCTTTATATATTGCTTTATTTTGTTTTATGTTCGCCTGGTGAATGTAAGCCAAAATTATAGCACTACAAATGAAAAGAAAATTTTCTGCGTCCTTGAAGATCCCATGTTAAAAAAAATTTACTAAAACTTCCTTAAAAATCAATCAATTAAAATATCGAATCACTAGGCGCTCATAAATTTAGCGAGAGCCACTAAACAGCGATTGAAAATCCAAAATTTGCTATTTACTTTATTCTAAACAACGCAACAACACTTGTTCGTTCCAATTGCTTTGCTCAACATACGCATAATTTTCTGGTTGCGGTACATGCAAATGCAAAAGACAACAATGCAATGTCACCACTCATGAGTAGCTGATACCGTAAGAGAGAGATTCCTTTGGTTGTTTTGTTGCTAATTTTCGCTAGGTAAAAAGAATATGTGTGTAGTAAAGAAAACATTATTTATTTTTTGTGTTTTTGCTATATTTTCGGCGCAAGCTTACTGTTTTTCATGCTCTCCTATTATTTCGTGGATATTGTAAATATTGTTTTCTGCAGGGTGATTCAGATGAAAACAGACAATTTTTTTGTACTTACAGAGTTTTCCAAAAATATTTTAATAAATTATAATAAAATATAAAAATAAAAATATATGTTTTGGAATTTTGGAATATTTATTTTGGAAATAGCAATAAAACAACCAATTGATTTTATTAAATATGATAATAAATATTGAAAAAAAAATTTAAATATGGCAAATACTTATGTTGCTCCTTAGACATTGTGCTTAAATTACCAATTTAATTTGAAAAATTTCTAGGCATTATAGAAGGAAGGAAGGAAAGTATTTGGTTGTTATGTACACAATTTTCAACATTTATGTACGGCACCATATGTAGTTAGAATTCTGACTCGTTTCTCAATGAACTTCTTACTTAATAATACCGAATTGCTTATGCAATAGCGTAACATATTCGTCCCAACGTGACATAAATATATTGCCAGCCATCAGCTCCATATCGTATTTTTTAGCAAAGCCCTTAGAAGAGAATCTCTCATGGCCAGCCACATTCGTATTATTAAGTATAGGTTCATCGAATTCTTGTTTGCCGAGTTGCTTGAAGACCAGAAAAACATTTCGCACCAAACCACTTTCCTTTGGATTCAACGGACCGATGTAGGGGTCTAGTACGTAACCTTTAGCCAAATCTGTGCCCGGTATGTTAACCACCAACCAGTGTAGCCATTCGCGTGTCGCTGGGTTCTGTCGCGTCGGTATGTCGGGATTGGTCATTATGATTGTGTAAAACGCATCTGGTTCAGTAGTCCAATAGACTTTCGGTTCGTCTCTAGTTTGTGTTGGCGTGAATTCCTCACCTCTGCCAACAGCCAAGCCGCCATCGTACTCAATCTAAAGATATAAAAGAGTATTTATACGAGTATAAGTACATACTCGTACAGGATTAAAATAAAAGTAAGATCGTTCATATGACGAAGAGCAAGGTTCTTTTTATCTATCTATATACATTTATGTTACAAAAGGGTCGTTAATCCTGATCCATAAATATACAAGTTACTATCCCTCTTACCCTTATAGAAGTTCTTAACAACTTGAGATTTCAGAAGAAGCCGGTCGGTTCAGTTGAAGCCGGTGGAAATACAATATGATTTGATCTTGTTCTCATCTACGAGCGATCAGATGTAAATTATTAAAATTAAGTATCCTCCGAAATTGAAGGAGGCCTTAGGCTACTTGGATGATTAAACATATACTATACTTATGAAAATACTTTGCAGTCATAAGAAAATTATTTATCCTTTAGAAATCCCCACCTATTGGAAGTTATTCGGTATTTTAACAATACGTCAATACAACAAATGGATATTCGGAAAACTTCGTTTATAAATATGACAGGATGTCAGCTTATCCAGAAAATATTGTGCAGGTCAAGTAAAGGGGCAGTTAATCGTTAGTGAGTTAAGATTAGCTATTGGAGGAAATAGATAGGGTCAAATTCAGTCAATGTATTATATAAAATTTTAAAGGCAGAGTATTAGATGGGCTTGTGGCTGACTATTCAACCTTATAAAAATCCATATGATCAATACTCTAGTATGGTTTATTGATTGCCTTCTGCATGACTTGATAATAAATTATTTAATTCAAAATTCTCAAAAATATTCAATCTTATTCTAATTTTCCTAAATATTTTATTTCAATTAATTTTTTTTTCCAAAAATATACCTTCAATAATTCCTTTGGTGGTTCATCCAATATATCAGGCACAACTTCCAGTTCCCGAAACAGCTTCTCAGCCTCAGTATCCTCGGCTGACGCCCAATTTACTGCAAGAAGGATGATCACAATCCGTTTCACTTTGTGCCACATTTGTACAAATTCTATAAAATATACTGATTTTCAAAACTGAAGTACAAGGCTTTTTATATATAAAATTTTCAATAAAATGACAATCGCATAACTGTGCTAATTTGAGTAAAATTGCATCTATTGACATAGCAATTTTATTTTAAATTACAAAAAATTACACAAAATTACAAAAAAATGTTTGTTGCATGCAACGGACGAACAATATAAATATTTTAAATTAGAAAATTAATGTATGGTAATTTTAACGGCTTTTTATGGGTTTGTAAATATTATATAAGCAAATGTATATACAAGCGAATTGATAGAAGCTACTTACGTATCGTCACCAAAAATGCAAAATAACGTAACACCACTTTCATAAGTTTACAGACGAAGGAAAAACGATAAAATGGAAACAACTAATATTGAAAAAAATTAAGTTTTGGTTATAAAATGGTTATATATTGGTTACGAATTGGTTATGAGTTGGTTATATATTGGTTATATCTGTCAGCTGGAGCCGAAAATTTTATACCACATATATATGTATATCTATATAATCGTAAGCAATAAAAAACTCAATTTCGGTTTTATTGATGTTACGTTGTTTTGCATTTTAAGTGAGGATTGTATTGTATGTAGTCTGAGCACGAAATTTTAAGTTTGAAGTTACTAAAGTGGTCCCTATTATTTCGACCACGGCTGTGCTCTCAATAATGCAGTAATTTAAATATTTTGCATTATTTACAAAGCATTTTTCACCTAATTGAGTATTTCATAATTTCTACTTAAGCCCTTTTTCCCTCCTTATTTCTCTGTTTATACCAGTCTACATCAACAAGTTGCACAAAACTCTATTTTTCCTGCGTCCTTCTGCACACTTCCCTCCATTTAGCGAAAAAATCACAGCAACGCACCTGCGCATCCTCTTTTTACCGTAATTTGTTACGCCCCGTAAGCATTATGCCGTGGGTATTTCAAGTGAAGACGAGTTTAATCCCATTATCTATTCTTTTATGATTCCTTTGTAGTTTATTTTTTACCTTGACACACACAAACATTATTTTCAGCACAAGCATAATTAAATTCTTGTTAAAAAAATAATCGCTTGTTATTGTCACAGCACATTCCAAGAAACTGTAATCAGCAAATTGTGTTGCACTTCCTTGATTTCACAGCGCTCCTTTTGTCGCCTCTGAGAGCACACCCGTTTCACAACAAAAAATGAGAAAATAGATAGCAAATGCGTACATTTGTAGGTGGGAAAGGAAATCAAAGATAATACTACTTGTGCGCATTAAATACATATTTGCTAATGTGTAATGTATCATTCTGCTTCCGGTGCACATTGCAGAATGGAGAGGAACACTTAACGGAGTATCGATTGAAATTGGATTGATTGGCTGTCTTGTAATTGGCGCATAGACATGATTTTGTACCTGAAAAATGGCATGGGTAACCAAGAAGTTCTCGTTGTCATTAGGGTGAGCTAAATAAAGCTAAATTTTTTTTCGACTGGTGCTTTAAAAAATACATCTACAAAAACCTCTATGAGATCTTAATCGTAAAGAAAATGTCCTTCGCCTTGCAGTTTTCTATTATTTTCTTATCATCAGAAAAATTCATATATCGTTTCAAAGAGTTTGTTGAAATTTTGTAAAATGAAGTAGGGTTGCCCAAGAAACTATTCAGGGAACCAAACGAAAACAAAATTCTGTTTCTAACTCACCCTAATAATCCCAGTATATCATATACATACATATATGTATGTGTATATAAGATGTAAGACTGTTTGAGAGAAAATGAGTTAAAGGTGCTTAAGAACAAATATTTAAAAAAACCAAGCAAAAAAAATGAATTTTGACCCACCCTAATGTTCCTAGTATATCATATAAATATATAACATACTTAAGTATATGTATATTTTATATTTCTTCGTATGTCAGTAACTGAGAAATATTTTCTCAGTTTTTCCGAAGTTTCCTTATATTCCAAACTATTTTCTATAGAAATAAGAATATAAATACTTGATTTTTTCATAGGTATTACCTAAAATGGAGGGTGGGGAATATCAAATAGAAACCTAGAACTAAATACCAGATAAGAGTTCAATTCTGAAATCTATGACCCATGTGACTTCATCGTTTCCTGTAGCAATGGCGAAATCTATGCAAAATTTTTGAAAGGGATTACGAAAAAACGGTGTTGTTGCTGTCAAAATGTTGTCAAAACTTGTGAGTAATCGTGCGAAAGGACTTTACGACCGTATTGTTCCTTTCTAGAAATCTTATCCGAAATCTGTTAGAAATTTCATTCGAGTTAGACACTCAAACCTCTTGAATTTTCTTCTCCTGCCTTATGAACCCACGCAAGTAGTAGGACAAAAAAGAGAAGCAATTGGGGCGGGTAGTGAAAGAGAGCAAGACGAAATATCTCCTGTCATCTAACAAACAGTCATCGCACTCGCGACTTGGCTCCCATGCCACTGTTGACAGTCATAACTTCGAAGTGGTAGATAATTTTGTTTATATTGGAACCGGCATTGACACCAACAACAATGGCAGCCTGGAAATCCAACGCAGAATAACTCTTGCCAACAGATGCTTCTTCGGACTGAGTAGGTAATTGAGAAGTAAAAAACTTTCTCGACGAACAAAACCCAAATTCTACAAGTCACTCTTCCTTCCTGTCCTGCTATATGGCGCAGAGGCATGGACGATGACAACATTTCATGAGCTGGCATTACGAGTTTTCGAAAGAAAGGTTCTGCGGAAGATTTATTGTCCTTTGCACATTGGCAACGGCGAATACCACAGTCAATGGAGCTGTATGAGATATACGTCGACATTGACAAAGTTTAACGAATTAAGAGACAGGGGCTACGCTGGATACGTCATGTCGCCCGAATGGATTAAAACACTCCAGCTCTGAGATTATTTGACGCAAAACCCGCCAGAGAAGAGGAAGACCTCTACTTCGTTTATTAAGACCAGCTGGAGAAGGACCTGGCTACACCTGGAATCTCCAATAGGCGTCAAACAGCGAAAAGGAGAACCGACTAGCGCGCTGTTGTAAAGAAGGAGAAACAACGTTCGTTGTTGGTTAATATGCGAACTATTTTATATAAAATTAGCTTTGAGTCCATATAATTTCAGTAGCTGTCAGTTGACCTCAGCTCGGGAGTGAATTTTGAGGAATCATCTTTAAGGTTATACCGCGCTGTCTTCCTGGTGCATTCAGCCTTATCTAAACCTCAACTATAGGGTGATTTTTTTGAGGTTAGGATTTTCATGCAGTAGTATTTGACAGATCACGTGGGATGTCAGACATGGTGTCAAAGAGAAAGATGCTCAGTATGCTTTGACATTTCATCATGAATAGACTTACTAACGAGCAACGCTTGCAAATCATTGAATTTTATTACCAAAATCAGTGTTCGGTTCGAAATGTGTTTCGCGTCCGTGTCCGATGAGCGATGAGGCTCATTTCTGGTTGAATGGCTACGTAAATAAGCAAAATTGCCGCATTTGGGGTGAAGAGCAACCAGAAGCCGTTCAAGAACTGCCCATGCATCCCGAAAAATGCACTGTTTGGTGTGGTTTGTACGCTGGTGGAATCATTGGACCGTATTTTTTCAAAGATGCTGTTGGACGCAACGTTACGGTGAATGGCGATCGCTATCGTTCGATGCTAACAAACTTTTTGTTGCCAAAAATGGAAGAACTGAACTTGGTTGACATGTGGTTTCAACAAGATGGCGCTACATGCCACACAGCTCGCGATTCTATGGCCATTTTGAGGGAAAACTTCGGACAACAATTCATCTCAAGAAATGGACCCGTAAGTTGGCCACCAAGATCATGCGATTTAACGCCTTTAGACTATTTTTTGTGGGGCTACGTCAAGTCTAAAGTCTACAGAAATAAGCCAGCAACTATTCCAGCTTTGGAAGACAACATTTCCGAAGAAATTCGGGCTATTCCGGCCGAAATGCTCGAAAAAGTTGCCCAAAATTGGACTTTCCGAATGGACCACCTAAGACGCAGCCGCGGTCAACATTTAAATGAAATTATCTTCAAAAAGTAAATGTCATGAACCAATCTAACGTTTCAAATAAAGAACCGATGAGATTTTGCAAATTTTATGCGTTTTTTTTTTAAAAAAAGTTATCAAGCTCTTAAAAAATCACCCTATATAATAATATTGCTAAGGTCTCACAATGACTTTGGATTTACTGGTTTGAGAGAGAATAAGACGTCACTTCTGTAGTTGATTGTACGCATCTGTCTTTCCGACAGTCTATAGTATTCTTCTCCATGAATTATTCGGACCTTTTTGTACTGGTTCATATTTTGCTGCCATAAGAAAGCTATTCAGCATTTCCTCAAATATCACGAATTTAGTAAAAGCTGACAACATTTGCGACTAGATGCCATAATCTCTAAAGGTGATAACTGAATTTGAATTTTCCATATAAGTTTCGCTGAAAAGCTCACTTCCTCGCCCACGCATAGCAAACACCGCGGATCTTACGCAAACTTCAATCTATTCGTACAAAATATTGCAAGAGTTCAGACAGACACTTGGAGGACGAGACGCCGTAGCTCGAGTAAGTCAGGTGGGCTGAGCCTAGACCAAAGAGCACCACATAATGTAATCAAAACAACAATTCTGGTGAAATGCGAAAAAAGTTAAATGCAGACATTTCCCTGATATTATTCCACACACTTACATATACATATGTATGTGAGTGTGTGATCGCTTTCGCTAAATGAAAATAACGACCACCCACGCATGCAAAATAGCTGGTGGCAGCATTGGCAAAGTGGCTGGGGCACACCGGTGGCTCAGTGTCAAAATCACATATCGATTCGCAGGAACTCGAAGCTCAAGTTGCTCGATAAGCGTGTGTGCATGTATGTAAATACACTTCTGAATGTTTGCCAATAGCATCAAATATGCATTGTGAGTGTGTGTGTGCTTGTGGCCACGGATATGTGCAACAAAAATATTATCATATGGAAATTTCAGAGCAATTACGAATTCCGCTAAAACAATGATACGGCCAAAAGGAGAGCCACCAGAAACGGCAGCATCGCCAAATAAAAGCTAGAAATATTTACAATAACAACAAAAACCACATAAGTGTCTGTCTAATAGCTGCTGCGGCCGGTGCTAACGCGGTCTACGCGAATATCGCTGCCTGCCACACACAGCCGCTGCATGCAAAGTGAGTGACCTTATGATTGAGCTGGTGATATACACCCACCGCCGTGGTGTCAGCCGCGAAAGATGCACCCATATGTGTTAGCGATGCATGCTGCTGTTGCAGCTAGTGCAATATTGTTTTTGTTGCAATGAAGCACTTGTGGCAGGCAGCATGTATGAATGAGGGAAATATATGGCAAATAAAACATATACATATATACATACATACATGTATGCATATAGCTAAGGCACTTGGTGTTTGGTAAGTGGATCGGCTGACTATCTGGGTGGTGGCTTAGCAGTTATTTCGCTAGTTTCTAGCCAGTAGTCAGCCACAAGTAAGAGATGTGTATGCGAAACAAGCTCGTCTTTAACTTGTGCCTCTCTTAACAGTCAATTTCGGCGCAATCTTACGCCTCCGCAGTTGCAGCGCTTGTTGGGCTTGCCGCAACCGTACATCACGTGCCACTTCAAATGTTTTGATTGATGTCAATGCACAAGGTGGAGCAGCTTTCTAAGCGAATACTCATTTTTCCTCTTTACCAAGATGCATGCAAATGTGTTAGAAGAATATATATGTACGTATGTATGTATATGTAAGTACTGATTTAGGTAAATATATCATTACATATAAGTTAAACCGTTCTTTTAATGCATTGCAGTGTTCTACACCTGCCTTATATTAACCATTTACAGCGAGTTATAAGCTTTGGCGGAGATAATCCTATCTTTTGGTGGCCTCAAACACAATTATGCCAACGAATTTTCATAAGCACTTTGTGGGATGGCCTTCAGCTCCTTCAGCGATTTATTTTATCTCTTCGATCGACTGAAATCGGATTCCACGGAGCGCCAATTTCAGTTTGAGGAATAAATAAATCGCACACTTCCGAATCTGGTGAACACGGAGGTTGATCGTTGGTACGCATTGCGTTTTGGCTTTAAGTTCGGTCAGAGTTGTTCTTTTTTTTTTAAATTCAGCTTTATCGGAACGAGTAGAGTAAGAACGCATTCCCAACTAAATCATTCGAACGGACTCGCGAAAGATGTCGAGCTCTCTTGTCGCCTCTCTAACACTTGCCTGACGATATTTAAGACCATTCCCTTTACTTCTATAATATTTTAGAAATGCAAGGTCGCCCCAAACGGGATATATCTTCAACGATCTCTCGACCGTCTTTGAAGGCTTTGTCACACACTTGTCGGGCTTGTGGTTTTGATAAAACTGAATCAACCTAAGTTTACAAAATTTGAGACAAATTCTTTGTTCGACATTTTTATGCATTGTAGAAGTCGCAAAGCACTACTTAAGTGTATCGACTTAATCCTTTGTTTTCAAACCAAATTTAGATTTTTTAGCTAGTGAATAAGGAGTGATGGAAAATCAGTGTGATGTAAGTTAAAGATAAGATTAATAAGATTAAAGTTAAGACTGTCGAGATATTTCAACCACAGTCCTGCATTGGCTGGACAATGAGGAGGAGAAAGTGCCTAAATGTTTCCACACTACTCTCCTGCATGCAACTTTGACAACTAGGTTTCGCCAAGATCCTTAGCCTTACTGCATGGATGCTTATTGGACAGTGTTAGTAATAATCTCCACGATTAGGCCTTGATGAACTGTGCACGCCACAAAATTGCGGAGAAGTTGAAAATAAACAGATAGGCTCCAATTTTAAGCATTTACGAGTATATACACCCAGTATTCATCTAAGACTCAAATTGTACATGACGGTCAGAGAATTTCTTTTACTATAATGAGCATCCTCAAAACCTCATAAATTGCTTGGATGAAGTGGCATAAAATATGAAATTGTTATCCACTATCTTCGAAGCTATCTAAATAATCATAAAATCCAACATTGCATACGTTTATGTCCAGAAAAAAGTATCTAAGCCAAAAGTAGCTCAGCTTCATATCTGAGAAATGTCTCCACAATATTTGTATTCTTTCTTTTAAGTAATAACTTCAATTTTTTACTTATAACGGAGGTGATCTTGTTCACGCTTCATAAAACTTATGTAGAATGTATTTCTGGAATCTTAAATGTTTCTAAAATGATGTGATTTTTTTTGTGAAAGAAGAAAGAAAAAGACCTATCTTTCTCTCGATTTGATTGAAAAACATGGATAATAAGAATATAAATGCCAAGTAGAGTCAGTAATTTGAGTTAACAGATTGATTTCACAGCACGTTTGCTCTAGTTCGCATACCCAGAGGGGCTGTACAGTGCGAATCGAAGACGTTATTGCTGCAGTGGGCTAGCGTATCGAAGAAGTATCGAATGAGTCCATCCGCCAACACGCAAAACAATTGGAACAGTGCCCATACACCATAGACCCATACACTTTATAGAAGTACTGCGGAAGGATCTCGGCTTGCCGACTTACAAAATTTCGTGTAAAAATTAAAACCGAATGATCATCAAGAACGTGGCTCGTTCGATGGCGACCGATCCCGATTTCTACGAGAAAGCTTCGATCAGCGATAAAATTCGATTTTGAATGAGTACGGTAATAAACATGATTGTCTCATTTGGAGTTATGATAATTCCCAAGCCATTGTTGAGACGCCGTTTCAACCTCTAAAGGTCGCTGTTTGTGCGCTCTATTGACAGAAGGAATCTTTGGTTCATGTTTCTTCAAAAAAGAAGTCGGCCATAATATTTCAGTCAATGGTGAATGCTATAGAGCCATGATTAACGGCATTTTTGTGCCCAAATTGGAGCATGTTGTTGTGGACAAACTGTGGTTCCAACAAGACGGCCATGCAGCCAACGAAATAATCAGTTTACTGCATGAAACCTTCGGTGATATATAATATATTAGTGGTCAAATATTAGTAGTAAACTCAGATAAAATATTGTATTATGAGAAATTGACAATATATATACTTAGGTATAATCTTAGAGAATGCCGGATTATTAGTAATAAGTGATTGATTTAATTGAAAGGTGAGGGAGCTTGTTTACGCTTCAAATATTTTACACTGAAGTTCTGCTGGCGATTTTATGTGGAGAAATAATGAAAGGTTTCTTTTTGCTTTCTGAATAAGGAAGGGAATTCAACAGAAGCTGTAAGAATAATACTTTTTGTAATTTGTAAGTATATATTCAAGATCGCATAGTTAAAAGTAATACTTCGACGACAACAATCAATAACGAACAATGAAATTATCAGAAAATGTTTTGGTGGGTGCATACTAGATTACTAGCTAGAACAAGAAGCTACTGCCATAAACACTCTCGGGTACAAAAAACAGTGCAATTTTTACAATGAGGAAAAACTGAAGAAAACGTTAACTACAAAGCTTGAGGATAGAAAAAGTTAAATACAGGGTAGGCCATTTAAAGTTGACCCATCTGGCAACGCTGTAACTTTTAACAGCGCTGACAAATCGGCTAATGTCATACCGCGTTAGAAGCGTCATTCGAAGACAATTTATACCATGGAACAGTACACTCCAAAAGAACGCGCTGAAATTGTTCAGCTTTATATTCAAAATAACTTTTCAATTGTGTTAACTCAACGTGCGTTTCGCAAAAAAAATAAAGTGAAAAGTGCTCCAGTTAAGAACACAATTAAGTCTTTATACGCAAAATTTGTGAACACCGGTAATCTCAGTAATGCCAGTCATGCATCCAGACAACGCACAAGACCTTCTGATGAAAATATCGAAGCTGTACGAGCCAGTATTGAGGAGACTCCATCGACATCGAGTTATCGCCGCTCTCAGGAATTAGACATCTCTCGCACCACTCTCCGACGCATAATTCATAAAGATTTGAAGATGTTTCCATATAGAATTCAAATGGCACAAAAACTAAACCCAGCTGATTATCCGCGACGCCTTAATTTTGGCAAACAAACAAATGGGTCAACTTTAAATGGCCTACCCTGTAGAAAAAAGCTACTGTACTTTAATACACTTTTTATATGACTCTTTCAGCTTTTTGTGAGTCTACAACTTTCTTTTATTTATTTTTACTGCTATGGGTATTGTTTTAAGCGCTGTTTCCTCATTTTATTTTGTTGTTTTTCTTTTTCTGCAGCTCAGATACGTTTTTCAATATTAACATTTCGCCGTTCTTGCCGTTGCGCAGCCATTAGACTACTGTGGGTGTGGCCGCACACACAGGCAGGGCGCACTTGCTGTTCACTCACCAGCCGACAGACTCACTATGGCTACCTTGCCACCGCACGTTGCACACTGCACGTTGCACGATGATCAATCTTTGCGCTGCCGCTTAATGCAAACTGATGTTATATGTTAAATGATGATTTTCCGTGAAAAGTTTTTGCTGCGCGCTGCCCCTTCCGCTTCGCCTGCCCGCACAGTGAGTGTACCACCCAGTTGGCGGTTAGAAATATGACTTAAAGCATTGTACTTCGTGGTTTTGTGCACTGAGATTTTTTCATTGTTTTCCTTCTGACTTGTTGCTTGCCGTTGTTTGTTCCTTAAGCGCTGCTCAGTTAGTTTTTACTAACCTGGCACGTTCGACTGCTACTGGTATTGAATTTGGTTGCCCAGCACACACACACGCACACACGTACATAGGCGGAGGCATTGAGAGAAATGTGTGGCAAACACACCCAGGAGCAGGCAGGCATCAGCGGGCTTTGATAGGTGGGCGTGAAGGTAGTAAATTTAATTTGACGATGATAAAAAAGTCAAGCACTTTAATGGGATAATAAATCTTCATAGGAAATGCATAATAATTTGGATAAATTGCTGCGCTGCCTCGTAAAGTGAGTGAAAATCATGAGGAATTATGAAATGTATGAATGAATACGATTTCGATTTGTTCACAAGTTGGTTAAAAATGATTTTTGCTGGCCGCTATCTATTAGCGATATGGTGGCCCAGTATTAGCGAAGTGGGCGGATTTCTTTTGTTTTTCGTTATTGAGTGGTTTTGATTGAAATCGTTAGCTAACTGTAACTGCATTTTAATTATACATGTTGTTATATGGCTTACAAATACACATACCATATATACAGATATCAGGTGTTCTGTATGATTCAAAAGACTTGTGCTACGAACTTGAGTAAAACACGAATATATGGAAAGAAGTTGGTTAACATAAAGAGAAAGAGAATGTAATTTTCACAAAAGAAGATTTAGATACAATTTATTAATCGTTTAAACTAAATTTTATTACCAAAAAGTTTGAAGAGTTAAGTACTACGAGGAAAGCGCTAAAAATCCTTAGTTATGAATTTGGAAAACTCGATAAAAAATTAGAAAAAGTTTAACTTCGACCACCGAAGCTGTAATAATCCCAAATACAAAAGGTTCCCTTCAAAAACTTTGATCGATTAGTTGGAGTGGTTGCTATATGCTATATTTTATCGATTTGAATAATTTCAGCGGAAGCATTGGCTAAATCGACTCATCTCATCATGCTGATCATTAAAATATTCTATAAGGTATATTTTTGCGAGCTGAAAACATCGTGCCAAATTTAATATTTCCAATTCTTAATATGCTCTAAAACAAGAAAAAAGGTTGACTCGGCTACACTGAAGCTATCGAAGGATATTTACAAGTGCATTTCTAATAGCATGAAAGGGAAATATTATATACTCGTGGCCAAGAAAACCTTACCATTCAAAATTTTCATGTATTGTGCATATTTTACTACACTTTATAGGCGTACTTTTTGAGGTATAGAAATTATTTATTAAGAAATAAGTTAATAACATGTTATTAATCAAAAATATTAAAAATTAAAAATAAAACACATTCAGCTATAGATAAATCAATTGAAGGATAATGAGCTTTGCGAAATGTAAGAGACTGGCATGCGATGAAAAAATGATATTTTTTATTTATTTATTTTTTTTTTTTTAATTTAATTTCATTTACATTATAATTGAAATTAATATTTTTTTAATTGAAACACAAAGTTTAGTTTAGATACACCAGTTTCAATTTAAAAACAATAAAATCGGCCGCCTTTGTATAAGCACAGATAAGCAAATTTGTTTTTTGCTCATTAAACGTAATAAAAAAACAAAACTATAATTATAATGAGATAATATAATTTTGTTAACTTATGCTTACAAAAAACAAAAAAACAAAAAAAAAAACAAAAAAATGGAAGAAATTCCCGAACGAACGAAAAAGTCTGAAAAACATGTAAAGGGTATTCTAGTCTAGAAATCAAATTTTGGGCAGTTTTTTGAATTTTATTAAAAAAAAAAAAATACTTTTACTATCCATTTTTTATGGTGTTTTTATTGATATCTTAAGAATACAGAAAAAAAAATTTTACAAAGAAATATTAAAAATTAAAATAATTAGAGGGGAGGGGAGAGACAGGTGTAAAAAAATGGCGCATCCTGGTGACATTGATCCTGACTCTCCTGGTGGTCTGAAAAAAAAATTAAAAGAAATTCTTAATCAGTATTTTCAAGTAAATCGGTTGTATAGACCTTGAGATAATGCCGGTGCCGTGTGGAAAAAGCAGTTTCGAGAAAAACGCGTTTAAAAAATTCGATACGGCTGAACCGGGCTAGGTACTGCGTCACTAAAGTAATTGTAGCTCCTAAAATAATTTTAATTTTTAAAAATCCTTTGGAGGATATGTTCTTAAGGGTCTAAACTTTAAATATATGAAAAAAAATCGAATTTTTCAAAATTATAGAGTAGAATGCCCCCTTTAGAAAGTATAGTAGTTAGGTTTTCGTGGCCACGAGTGTATATAAGTATATTTATTTTGATTGTAGCGTTGTTTCGGTGTATGAAATAGATCAAATTTCGTTGAAATATGGTTTCAAATAAAACAATTTTCTATACAAGGGTCTGATTTTCGTCGGTCAATTATATGCTAAAGTGGTCCAGTATAGGCGATTCATTTAAATGAAAAGGACAAATGCGAAACTCGAGATCGATATCAAAACTCAGAGGCAAATCAGCTTATGAGTTTATAATCTGTATCAATATTTTATATAGATCTATAATATCATTAAAGGATCAGTTGAATTACTTTCTGGCTGTTCCTCAATGTATTTTAGAGCATGTTCAAGCTAATCTAATCTTTCTACGTGATTGACAGAGTTACTCAGGTTTCAAACAGGACTTTAGTGTGGAGATTATTATGCACTCACATTATAGATCGGTCCTGGCACTACCTACATCTGTCTATGGCGAAAATTCTGACCAATTATTTCTCAATATAGACGAAGGTTTCTATGAGACTGCCATCTTAAAAATGATAATTAATCGGACAAAGCTGTGCTTATTGGATCTAAATCCAGTAATTCTAAGCTTAATACGAGTAAAATATAAAATTTATTATTTAATTAATTTATTTTATTTCTTTTTACTGGAACATTTATGTATATACATATGTATTACCATTCAGGAATTTCAATCAGAATATGGACAAAAACACGCTGCACAATCATAAAACAGTACTTCTCCACTTGGGACGTGTGAATTTAACATTTTCTCAACACCGCAATTATGCAGACACACACACACCACAATTAAGCGAAAATGTATTCATTACGGTGTACAAAAATTTGGAATGCACTTGTTCATGGGAATATCGGGAATAACTATGAAAAAAGTGAAAACAACAATGTTTATAACAACACATGTATTCAAGTGCTGTATGTCTGTGCGTCTGTCTGTATGCATAATAGTATGTAGTATTCCCAATAATTCGCACGCTTCCCAGGCAGTCTTCGTAAGAAAAAAGATTCCAGCGGCCGCTGCTGTGTGCGAACTGTACTGAATGAAGCGACGAGCAAATTGTTGCATCTGAAACTGCGCATGCTCCGAAATCAGCACAAATATTGCTGAGAAAAAAGTGCGTGAAGTAAACTAAAAATTACAAGAGCAAACGTGTATGTATGTGTGTGCATTGTGAATGCGTGTGTTTTGCTTTGGCAGACACAAGCAGGACGATTATCCTGTCATTCACTTGTTGCGTGCGGTAAAACCGACAACAACAACGTGGAGAAACCATAATCACATGAGAGCAAAGTGAAAAGGAGTGCAAAATGTAGCGCAGCATGATGGAGTTACATACACACATACATACAGAAGTATATTTGCAGTATTTTATTGCAGTTCTTGTTGTTGTCTTGTTCATCGATTGTTTTGGCATCACAGGATGTTTTTAGCTGCAGTTGGAAGAAAGTTGTTAATTTCTGGGAAACTGATTGTGCATGGCTAAAGTAAAACAAGAGACTGCAAGCCAACTGCATCGAATTGATTTGTGTTATGCTGGCAACAGGTACTTCAGCATTTTGCAAGTGAATAGGCAGAACGCAACATAGGAACTTACATACATTATCTATTTAGTAGTCGTTTGATTAGAAGTTAGTTATGCTAACAGCTGATTGATTCTTGAAATGAATATGCGAAACATAGTTTAATGAAAAATAAACCAATTCCGCTTGTCAGAGTACCCACTTGGCGTAATTTTGTGCTATGGTAAAACTTCTCGTATACTCTGACCAATTTCTGATAAAAATAATATAGAAAAAAAGAAAAAACAAAACTCAACTGATGATACTAGGAACCAGAAAGAACCACCAAAAACTTTTAAGAATCACGAAGATCCTGGAGAACCAGGAAGAGCCCTTGTGAATCAATGACAACTGGGGATCACTGAAGACCAGAGAGAGCCAATGAGAACTAAGGAGAGAACCGAGGACAACCACTGAGGAACAGAGAGAATCACAGAGAACTGGGTAGATCCTAGCAACCAGAGAACAATCACACTGACGACAAGTGAGATCTGGAGAGAACTAACGAATATCAATGAATAAAGGGAAATCCTCTGAGAAACAGTGAAAATCACTGCGAACCAAGGAGACCACTGAGAATTACTGAGAACCAGTAGGAACTTATGAGAACCTTTGCGAACCAATGAGGATTACGAAGACTTAGGAAGAGCCATGGAGAGCCGGAGAGAACCACTGAGGAGCAATGAAACCCGAGGAAGCTACTGAGAAGAAGGAAAAACCTAGGAGAACTAGTCAGAACAGGAAAGAATTAGGTCAGTCAGGGAGGATCGCTAAAGGCGAGGGAGAGAAGCCATGAGAACCACTGTGAACCAGAGAGAATCCCAGAGAGCTGGGCAGAGCCTAAAACTAGAAGATAACTACTTAGAATGAAGAAGAACCTCTAAGAACATGTTAGAACTGGTGAGAACTAGCGAAAATCACTGGGATTTAATGAGAACCATTTAAACCCAGAAAGATATAATGAGTACAAGGGAGAATCAAGAGAACTTATGAGATTCATGAAGAGCTACTACGAACTAGGGATAGCCACTAAGAACTTATAATAATGACAGAGAAGATGAACTCAAAACCTGCCAGAGCCACTGACCACCATATGAACAAGAGAATCGGAATGAGCTCGTAACAAACAGGAACAAGGATGAGCCAGTGAGAACAGATGAAATCAGCTACAGGCAATGAGAACCAAAAACTATGGAGAGGCACTGAGAATCAAGAAGAATTCCGGAGAGCCTGTTTAAATTCTTAACATAATCGTAGCAAAATGTTCACAAATATATAAGGAGAGCGAAGAAGAAAAACATCAGTACGAGTAGAAGAATAATCTGGATAAAACGGGATAAAAGTTAAATAAATTTTCTCAATCAAAAATTTCAATAATAAGTAATATCAAATCAAATACCCACGCTTTTATCCAAAACCTGCTTACCGCCAACACTACTCCGGACTTTGCCACCTAAGTGCCTCCATTCATGAAATCGAACATTACATGCCCTTTTATGTACATACATACATATGCATGTACATTTATATTTATTCTACTATCAACTTTGTTGACCGCCGTAATCCACACCAACAAAACGCTCGGGCACCCGTTCGATCAGCAGCGTGTGAACCTGCACCGAAAAGGTAGCATCTTCACAACAAATCATTTATTTATTGTAGCGTTTCACTTTGGCATTTGTGGTGCTTTGTTTGTTATTGCAATGCCTCATTGTTTATTTTTCAAGCATTTTTTGTTTTTTTCTTGGTTTAGTGGAACACTAACCGTTTTCATTATCTGCTGTCTCATTTTTGGCAGTCCGTTTTTTTTCAGCCGACAACTTATGCCAATAGTTGCGCTCACTGCTTTTGTTTTTGCAATTTGAAATCTTCTTGCACCACCACAGCTTCCAAGAAATTAAGATGCCACACTCATTGTCAGCGGCGTGCTGCTGTGGTCGGCACTCTTCTATGATTGCTTTGTTTGCCATTTCTTGTTGTTGTTGCTGCTGTGGCTTGTTCCAGTTAGCGGCAAGACTTTTTTCTCGTTCTCATTATAAACTAAAATCTTTGCTATTTTTAAATCCCACTGTGGTGATTTTTTCCCGTTGTTAAAACAGTTTTTGATTAAGCAAAAACAAAAAAAAAAAAACACAAAAAAAACATTTTGCTTCGATTTTAATTTATTTGTTTGCGTTGTATGCCGTGTTGTTTGACAATTTATTACTATTGCCCAATAATCCGACGCTTAAGTTTGTAGTCTATTTGGCTTGTATCTTCGCCGCCGCATCGTGCTGATCTTTACAGCGCGTTCCCCGGTTTCATTTTCATTTTCAGTTTCGGTTTTAATTTCTAATCCCTCCGTGTAGCCGCGGCTTTTTGCATTGCCTTCAACGGGGTATTAGTTCCACCGCCTGTCCGCCAATCGTCATAACAAATAGTTGCTTACCTGCTTCGCAGTTACACAAAAGCTTAAGGAGATCCGCTAAAATGAAAGCAAAACTTTTGCAGCTTGCTTTTGTTACGCTCGTTTTATTGCTAATTTCAAATAAAATATCTCCATGCTTGCCAAAATATCAAATAGTGGAATGGTCTATGAAAAAATACTTTAATTTATTTATTTTAAGCACTGCACGCAAGTTGTATAATTCCCACGCAGTGAATAAAAAAGTGAATTTTATAAAAATCGTGATTTTCTCACTCCAATTCTTTAGAGCCATAAATTTAGCATAACGAAGGGCTCATCGCGAAATTTGCTTACCTTCGAGGGCAATGGAATCTGGTGATATTTAATAACGTATGCAAATAACCAAGTTTATATAACCAAGCGGTAGACAAAATCAATGAAAACTTCAAGTATAATTTGACTGAGAGACGATTTTTATACGTCGTGCAGAGGTGACTAAGAGTTTTGCAGCGCAACTTCAGGCGCTCAGCCCAAATAGTACTAAAATCTTCGAAGAAATAGAACAAAAAACTCAAAAACTATAAATGTTATATATTAGAAATATTTCCAAAAGTCGATGGGTCTTTAATGTAGAAAAATTCGAAGAAAATGTCTAACTCTATTAGAGAAATGTGTAGCCTATACCCACGTAATGTGACCTCTTTACTTATGCTGCAATTAAAATTTTTCCGATAAAAAGTATATACTATACTGCAAACTCGGACTCCAAGATATAAATAAATACCACAACGAAAGTAAGCCTTTACAGTTATTGAAATTGCGTTGATCTAACAAGTGACGGCCTTCTTGCTTTCACTTAAAAGAGGTAATTAAATTGAGATGAAAAATTAATAGGATTAAACTTCGCCTACACGGAATAGAAATGTTAAGTTAAATATACAAAAGAAATTTCAAAGAGCTTAACTCAGATAAAAAGCTACCTGTTAAGTTGAATGAGAATGAATAAGCAAATAAATTTGAAAATAATTTGACTGATTTAAAAAAGAAGTGGTTTGGTGTAAGCAAAGTCGGTTTTTATGTTCTTCTACAAGTGCGCTTTTCTTACCAAAATATAATCATATTAAGTATATTTTTGGTCTAATAACGTTGTGAAAGATATTTCATCAATCTATTTCCACAAGTAAGTGAATTCAACAAATTCTATCGCTTCGATTGAAAATTATGGGAATAAAGGTCTTAAATGTAGAAATTTACCTTTATGTCAAGATTGGTTCATGTGGCAACTCTTTTTGGACATTCTTGAATACCAGTTTATATAGAGGTATTTAGGTATTTAGAAGTAATATAGAATACTGCAGCAACAATACTAATAATGTTCTCCTCCTCCTAGAAGCAAAATACATATATCTTGAATATCTGATTCAAAGACGTTTTTACACGGCAAACACCAGCAAGCTTTGCTATAGGAATACAGGAATTTTCAGGTTGGAATAATAATGAAAACAAATATTATTGAACCAAAGAACTTTACTAAATCCGACTATGTTCTCCAAAAGTTAGATTATATAGCCACTTTTGGGAGAGCATACCCTGTAGACGTGAATGGAGAAAAGATTTTGTAGGAAAGGATGATGCTATCTCTGTCTATACTACTGAAGTGTTCAAAATAAACTAAGGAGGAGGGTCGTGCGTATATTCCGTTGGTCTTAAAATCTCTCTCTCTCTCCATCCGACTACCCAACTCAGTCAGCATCTTTTAAGCGGAAGTAATAGGTATAGAGAAGACCTGTGGAACTCTATGGAATAACTACGGGCGGATACAGAAAGCAAACATATACACGGATAGCCAGGCATCAATACCGGTCTTGTCGACGCCAGTTAGTTAAGAATTGCAAAAAAGCTTTAAGCTCACTGTCAGGTCAACTCCATTTGTTCTTAATTTGGGTTTCGGGACACAGGAATATTTTCGGTAACGAAAGAGCAGACATGTTGGCCAAACTAGGAACCTTTTTGGATGAAAGCAGAGTTAATATCATGTCCGCTGAGAACGATCAAAAGGGAGCTTTGAACTCACTTTAAATAAATAGCTCAGTGGAAATGGAAATCAATAACCAGCTGCAAAATAACGAAGTAGATATGGCACAAGTATGATAACACTAGAAACAGGGACTTATTACATAGGTCTAGCAATAGTATGTCGAGGCTAACAACTACAATAATGGGGTACTGGCTGTTTGAAAAACACGTTCTAAAAATGGGTTTGCCCTATAGCAAACTGCGGCAAATAGCTGCAAGCTAGAAAGGGAGAATGAAACTAGGCACAGAATACTCGGAATATATCTAGCACCAAAACTTAAATGACTGTCCACCAAACGCATAGCCGACATAAGTAGTTTCATTGAGAGCACCAAATGAGCGCAAAGATGAAATGAGATAGCAAGAATATAGGTGTCCGACGATAGTGGATCAAAAAGAGCATCCAGCGCTAATTGAGCCCGGAGAGTCAGCACTCCTACCTACCTATTTTATTAAAATTTATCAAAAATTTTGGATTTAGGGTATAATCTTAAGCCATGTCTAGCGAATTAATTTTGAGTTTCGGGCGATTTCGGGAATCGAGTAGCTGTGTTTCAAATCAAATTTCAACAAGTAATTACAAAGAAGCGGAAAAAGGTAACCTTTATTAGGAAATAAAAAATTGTATGACAAAATAATTCGTCGACAACTAAGATGATTAATTGGTTTGATTGAAACTGTCAGATGAGAGAGGTAGAGTGCTGCGCATGAATACTTCTAGTCTTATACGCGATCAGTAGTTTTGTATTTTGAATATATTTTCACATGAAATTAAATTAAAATTAAGAAAATTGCCGACGGAACGTTCAAGTTGGTAGGAATACCATCAAAACTTCCTTGAAGTCCGATTGTCGACATCAATGTCCCCTTGAATTTGTTAATCAGATTTAATCCCCACAATCTCTACTGCGTTCATGCCAAAAATCATCGTTAGACCACTCGTTAAACTCGAAAATGTAATAAAAACACAGAAAATTTAACATTTTGCTGTGGTTTGATTGTATAATAGTTGAAAAGAGTTTAAATAAATTGGAACAAGATAAATTAAGTAAAAACATATTTTTTTTATTTATGTAATATTTGCATTCTGACTCCCTGTTTATGCTCATATATTCAATTACAAGAGCTTCAATTACTTTTAAAGAGATATAATCAAAACTAATTCCTCAGAACAACCAAAATTAGGCAGATTAAAATTCATAATCGTACAATTTCATGTTTACAATGGAATAAATAAGTTTTAAATAAATTTTTTGAAATATAAAACCAATTTTTAATTGAGAACCAAGAACTTGCGCCGTTTTTCCACCTGTATCTCACAGTCAACACACCGAAATTAATATCGGCTGAATTCATCGCTGTCTGGTAATTTTAGTAAGGCTAGCAACAGAAACAACAACAAAATACACACATTGTACCTTCAACATCAAATACAAAAACAATTCCACCGAATCGTAGGCTGGCCAGGTCATTTGTGTTGTGATGCTTCTGTTTCACGTTCAACTCAACACACCGTAGCGACCCAGCAACAGCAGCAATCATTCACAAGATTATCTCCGAGCGATTTCTGTCCTTGCATTCATGGATTCATAGAAATAGTTCGCTTACTGTCTTTTTTCTTTGTGCCCTGTTGTTGGCATTTCCGTTTAACAGGTTCATCAATTACAATGAAAGAAATACAATATCACACATCCATGCACACATATCTTGTTGCTGTTGTTTAACAGTGCAAAATGTCTAATAGCCGTGGAGGAGTGGGAAAAAGCAGTGCACAGCGTGTGCATAGCGAATAATTGCATGCAACAATATGTGGCAGCGGCAGTAGCAAGTGCAGCGCAACTTTTTGAGCATTTTTTTCTCACATGTCTGTCTCACTGTTGCTTCTTGTGGAATTTCCGAAAGTGATATATAATTTTGTTTAGTTGTTTTTGGTCAAATAATGCAACTCGGTAGGTGCTTGCTGTTGCACAAACACTCTTACTTGGTGCACCTAGCGCACTGCTTTATTCCAGTAAAATAGGTTTTTTATCTTTTAGGATTTTGTTGCATCCTGATTGTGTTTCGATTTTTTGAGAATTGTTGCGATTCTGGTGCCGCACTCTGTGTGTGGCATGAAGAATACTACTTTTTGTCTGGATTTGTTGGTGGATGTAGGTATGATAATAATGTTTTTTTTTACGTGTACCGAATGTTTGACTTAAGTTTTACTTTCAATTACTTTCAGTTGTGGTATATCACAGATTTCAAGAGTTGCATACCTTTACTTCATTTTAAAATAAAATGCTGGGAATATTCTTTGGTATCAGAGGATGAATTGATCAAAGCTTAGGTTCCTTGAAGTTTATCTGGCATGAAAAGAAGATTTTCTCCGAAAAAAAGTAACTATAATCGCGCATTCGTCAAAGCAAGCATTAGTGCAAGCTCTCACTAACCGCAAAATTTACCATTTTGTTCGATTTGTTACTCTCTAACGCTTGAAGGAAGAGCCTTAATTATTGTAAGGAGTTATCATCGCACTTCAACTGTTATGCAAGGTCTATCCAGCTTATTATTTGAATGGTTAAAGCCTCAGGGCACAAAATTATTATCATCAGTATGACTAGACAATTTTTTATCAGATAGTAACCCTTCATATGTCAAAAATTCTTACAAAAAATAACTGATATCATCACTAGAACTATGCTAATGATTTCGAAGCCTGTATGCGATAGCAACGGAGGACTTCACTCTTCAGCTAGAGTAGTATGAAGAGTATGAAAAAGGAATTGGTTTCCTTTGAGAGCTGATGGCAGGTATCAGTGTAAGGATACTCTTCCGACTTTTTGTTGGTAAACAAAATTTGAAGGCTTAGTGGCATATTTTCGCTTACTAGAATCACCTTTCATCTTCTATCATTTCATGAATGATGAAGTAACCTTGCTGGTGAGTAAAGCTGAAAGGAGCCGTCTACCATAAATTTATTTTGAGGGAGTTGACTATCTTGCAGTGACAGTGGTTTTTTAATGAAGGCAATTAAGGCAGATCAAAAGGGGGGTCTCTCATCCGAGGCTGTTTGGTTGTTTTCATTGGTGCGTTTTTTTACATGGCGGGTCCCAAACCCAGCGCACAACCCTAAGTAGGGGGGTATTTCGCCTTCTCACTTTAGCTCGCCTTCAAACGGATGTTCTTAGGCTACCCAGAGGATACTTGGTCAGAGACCGGAAGTCGTGAGCTGCTTGAGTCATATGTAAAAGAATCGTTTCTGGCCACTCCCAAGTGAATGGCGATCAGAGAACTTTCCTCACATGCGTGAACTTCTACACATGACTCCATCCTCGAATAGCAATTGCCCGCCTGAAGAACAACAAAGCGGCAGGGGCCGACGGATTACCAGCCGAGCTATTCAAACACGGCGGCGAAGAACTGGTAAGGAGCATGCATCAGCTTCTTTGTAAAATATGGTCGGACGAAAGCATGCCCAACGATTGGAATTTAAGTGTGCTATGCTCAATCCATAAAAAAGGAGACCCCACAATCTGCGCTAACTACCGTGGGATTAGCCTCCTCAACATCGCATATAAGGTTCTGTCGAGCGTATTGTGTGAAAGATTAAAGCCCACCGTCAACAAACTGATTGGACCTTATCAGTGTGGCTTCAGACCTGGTAAATCAACAACCGACCAGATATTCACCATGCGCCAAATCTTGGAAAAGACCCGTGAAAGGAGAATCGACACACACCACCTCTTCGTCGATTTCAAAGCTGCTTTCGACAGCACGAAAAGGAGCTGCCTCTATGCCGCGATGTCTGAATTTGGTATCCCCGCAAAACTAATACGGCTGTGTAAACTGACGCTGAGCAACACTCAAAGCTCCGTCAGGATCGGGAAGGACCTCTCCGAGCCGTTCGATACCAAACGAGGTTTCAGACAAGGCGACTCCCTATCGTGCGACTTTTTCAACCTGCTTCTGGAGAAAATAGTTCGAGCTGCAGAACTCAACAGAGAAGGTACCATCTTCTATTAGAGTGTACAACTGCTGGCGTATGCCGATGATATTGATATCATCGGCCTCAACACCCGCGCCGTTAGTTCTGCTTTCTCCAGACTGGATAAGGAAGCAAAGGAAATGGGTCTGGCAGTGAACGAGGGCAAGACGAAATATCTCCTGTCATCAAACAAACAGTCGTCGCACTCGCGACTTGGCACTCACGTCACTGTTGACAGTCATAACTTTGAAGTTGTAGATAATTTCGTCTATCTTGGAACCAGCGTAAACACCACCAACAATGTCAGCCTGGAAATCCAACGCGGGACTACTCTTGCCAACAGGTGCTACTTAGGACTAAGTAGGCAATTGAAAAGTAAAGTCCTCTCTCGACGAACAAAAACCAAACTCTATAAGTCGCTCATTATTCCCGTCCTGCTATATGGTGCAGAGGCTTGGACGATGACAACAACCGATGAGTCGACCTTAAGAGTTTTCGAGAGAAAAGTTCTGCGAAAGATTTATGGTCCTTTGCGCGTTGGCCACGGCGAATATCGCATTCGATGGAACGATGAGCTGTACGAGATATACGACGACATTGACATAGTTCAGCGAATTAAAAGATAGCGGCTACGCTGGCTAGGTCAAGACCTCCACTCCGTTGGAAGGACCAAGTGGAGAAGGACCTGGCTTCGCTTGGAATATCCAATTGGCGCCAAGTAGCGAAGAGAAGAAGCGACTGGCGCGCTGTTGTTGACTCGGCTATAATCGCGTAAGCGGTGCCTACGCCAGTAAAGAAGAAGAATTAAGGCAGATTTTTTTATTTCAAAGTTTAGGAATTATTATTATTAACCAACAATTTGGTTCTTCACTTCAACATTCTCTTGTTTTGCAAAAATCTTTTTTTCAATGCTAAGATATTTCTTTTAAATCCTTCAATATTTATTGCACATATGCAAAATAAACCAAAAAAAATTTAGAGCTTAAATATTCAAAATCAAAAAATCATCCAGTCCATAACAACCAAACCAAGTTCGTAGCTTAAGTCTTTTGTTACATTTACTTAAAAAGCATTTTATAACACCACAAACAACTCCGCTTTCCCCGCCACTCCGCAGATCATTCGCTGATTAACATTTTGTGCCAAAAAAACACGAAATTAATTAAGAAGAGAAACGCATAATTTGCACTGATGCCCCGAAAATGTAATTCTCGAGAATGGCTCAACACAAAAGGCTTGACGGCAAAATGACTTAAGCCGTTTAGGAAAGTCACCGCCGCAAAAAAGAAATGTTGGCAGCGCGATGACATGTAACAATTAACCCAAAGCAGAGTGGCAATACACAGCAGCCGTCAAGCAACGGTAGTGGCTGAGAAGGAGGAGCAGCGTTTGCCGCGTTGTTACCCCTGATTAAATCAAAGACATTGAAAGCCAGTGGACACCGCACAAATGAACGCCAAAAATGGCATAAAAAGCTGCGCTCAGCGAGCGAAATGAAGACAATTTCAAAATGACAGCCGCAGCAACAACAATAGCAAAACAATGTGAAGAAAAAAGCTTGAAAATCACATGTTAGCCACGCATGACAAACGGCATATGCGCGGAGATTAAACATTTTTATTACACATCATTTAGGCGCTGTCCAAGCCCAAGTGTCCAGCTGTTCGGCTGACCTGCTATACGGCGTTTGTAAAGTTGGTCAGCGCCTGAAATGGACGTCAGTGGCGGAGTTGGGTTTGAAGTAAGCCAGTGAGCAAATTTGAGCGCTTTTGAGCACTGTGAAACAAAAGAAAGCGTTCATATAGAAAAATATGTTACAGTGTGTTAGTTTTAATATAACATAAATATATAGAAAACTACATATTATTTCATATTAGTTGCCACGTATGTATTTGCTATCAATTTCGCAGATGATGACGTTGACAGTGCTACCAGTGAATGGATGGATAGTGTTGTAAATACAGGGTGCTCATTGGTTTAGTTGTTGTTGTCAGCGCTATCAAAGTAGTGACAAGAATGGCGGCGACTTTTGTTGTAAATTAAACCATAAAAGGCAACAAACCGTCAAACTTAGCTGTGGGCCAACAACAAAAAACACTAGCAACGCACAAAAAAAAAACAATGGCAGCGCATTACCAACAATAATAGCAACAAATAGCAAACACAACAATGCTCATCAAATTGAGTTAACCCCGACTTCAGCCGAGTGAAGCGCAAAACAACGCTTTCGCGGCGCATGAAAATCAAAGCAGCGACCAAACACACACACATACATATTAGAAGCTGTCTGTGCGCGTTTAAAAGTAGTCGATCGCATACTAAAAGACTTCGCTGTAAACAATAAAAATGTGAAGAATGGTGGTCATCTTACGAATGGCGAAAAAAGAGAAAAATGAGAAAAGAAACGAAATGACACGCAGTGAAGACGGCGACGGCGCAGCAAGCGTTGCGGCCAGCACTCGGGCTAAAATGACAAGCGTAATAAAAAGCGATATTCACAATATTTTTGAGTTGTCATGGCTGTCATGATGAGCTTGTGATGTAAAACTCAAGTGCCCACAGTGATCAGTTCAATTGGCGAGTGCGCCAAGTGGCTCGTACGTGTTCGCAGGCAAATGGTCGACAGTGGTTTTTGCTTTTTCGCCGCTGCTTGTCATTTTTTCTCCGCTTGTGTTTGTTGTTTGCTTTTGTATTCTTGCTGTTGTTGTCGTTTGTGCTTGTCAGCGCTTTTAACAAGTGTATTGTAGTTGCTCACCCGCTCACAGTGTATATGGTGTTCCACATTGCTGTTGTTGCTGCACCAAAAACTGTTGCTGTTTGCTGTCAGTGTCATTGTCAGCGTTTGCGGCAACAGCATCAGCTAACAGCTAAGAGCCATCATTGTGGCAGCATCGTCATTGCCTGAGACAGCGCGTCGTCTTATTTAGACAAAACAAGCCGTTGGCATTCAGCGCACAACGCTCGGTGTCATATGCTTCACGAAGCGCTGAGTGGCATCTCATAGACATTTTCAAATGGTCTGCTTGGCTTGCTGTTGCCCGTTTGTCTGTGCATGCATGGTAAGGTTGGTACTTGTCATTATTACTTGCAATTACCG
Organism: Bactrocera zonata; assembly: GCA_037783105.1. Classification (NCBI taxonomy): domain Eukaryota; kingdom Metazoa; phylum Arthropoda; class Insecta; order Diptera; family Tephritidae; genus Bactrocera; species Bactrocera zonata. Next base: position 435,873 of record JBAWJQ010001723.1, read on the forward strand.
CGCTCGCGAACAGGTGAGTTTTTAGTTCGGCTGGTTCGTGTGGTTAATGACGTGCACGTGCACGACGTGCACAAGACAAGTGGCTACAATGAGCAATGAGTGTTGAGTGGGTTAATGAAAGTGGCAACCTTTGTATGGACTAGTCAAGTCGGTTGTCATATCTATAGATTTTCCAAGGTAAGCCGAAGCCCGATACTTTCGTTTAGATGAGGGTGGCTTCCAGAAATTTTTTTGCTTCAATGGCTATCTTCTTTCGCACAACAAATCCACCTGTACGAACGGTTCGAAAATAATTTCGGTTTCGCATTTTTTATAACTTAAACAAAGTATTTTAGGTTGCCACGAATTTTGTACTACCTAGAAGGAAACGTCGGAAACCCCAAAAAGTATATATCGTCATTTAAAATGCGAAAACACGCAACATCACTTTTGATAAGTTTACAGGTGTGAGAAAAACGATTTAATTGAAACCATTCATATTGAAACCAAAATTTTGGTTTTGGTTATTAATTGGTTATATATTGCCTATATATTGGTTATATGTGGGTTATATATTACCTGTATATCGGTTATATATTGGTTATATCTAACAGTGGAAGCTGAAAGTTTTAACCTACATATATATAACATGATGTAGTGAATCGCAAGCAAGAAAAACATAATTTCGATTTTTTTGTTTATGCGTTGTTTTGAATTTTAGGTGACGACATATGCATGTATAAATATCACCGTGACGAGCTGCGTCTGTTTAACCATAAACGTCCGCCTGATACGATACAACCACTGAACAAACTGTTCAAATCAGTCCACTACAGCACATAGTGACCATATAAAGTAATATAATTTTTTGAACCGCATTCCGATCCATGAAAAATACCTAAAATGTGCCTCATCTTTTGTATGAACTAAATTTTAATTGCATGCAAATATTCCTCAGTTCAAATACATAAAATAAATATACTTTCTTCATCTTACAACTACAATTTCTGCTAATGCCGCGGTATTCGTGCGCATGAGTCTTCTATCATATTCAAATATATATTCAAAGCAGTTTTTTCTCAAAAAAGATAGGTACACGAATATGTTAGGCAATTAGCACATAACCTTGTTCAATGCCAAATTGAAAAAAAAAGTGCCGCTCTCCTACCATTAGCCATCAATTACTTTCCATTTAGTTGACTATCAAATTTATGTCAATAATTTTGCATAAGTTAATTTCACCAATTGTACCTTTCTATTTCGTACGTTCTCTTTCACCACGCCAAAGCGGCGCAATCGTAATTTTCACTCACTTTGGTATGTGACCTAGTCGAAATGTTAGACGCGCCCAAGTCGATCATGTTGCTGCCGCAGAGTTGAAATTATCACAGAATGGCATGCAACAGTGATGATTAACAAATGGCCAGACATGGCAGATTGTGCAAATATATAGCATAACTAAATGCATGTATTCATTAGTGCTCAAGCTGGATTGGAAGGTACATTGTTTTGTGAATAATTGTTGTTTGCAGATATATATGTATACGTGTGTCTATGCGCTGATTTAGGGTAGAAAAGAATTTCTACTAAACATAGAAATAATTTTTAGTGGAAGGTTATGATTAAACTATTTGAAAATTGCTATAGCTGCAGTAATTATTGGTTGCGTCATACAATAAATGGATTATTTTTAAGGCATATGTGAGGAAGATAAATAATTATTTGTAAATTTAATAAAATTTAACCGCAGATCATGACTTGTTATATGTAATTCTAAGTGAAAGTGCTTAGAAAAGCTCCGAAAGCTTGTTTCTTAATCTAAATGAAAGAATTACAGTGGTTATTCCAGAAACAAACTCAAAAAATTCAAAACAGCAAAAACAAAATATTTTAATGTTTATAATCTATAAAAATTAAAAAAAAAAAACCATCAACGAATTCCTTTAATGGGATGCAACTTCTCCTGATTAAAGGAGAAATATTTCAAAAAATAAAAACGCAACAATTTTTCGTGACTATTTGTTCAAAAATACTGTTCGAAATTCTTAAAATCCAACTATTTCAGCTGAGGTCGCCGAGCTCTACTCTTTGCACAGCTGCTCAAAGCAAAGTGTGTTACAACAAGTAAGGAAGGGCTAAGTTCGGGTGTCACCGAACATTTTATACTCTCGCATGATAAAGTGATAATCGAGATTTCATTATCCGTCATTTACATATTTTTTTATTTTACTGTGTAATTAATTAGATTAGATCAATTTGTGTACTTTGAGTGTTGAAGTGTATTTTCATTTATATGTATCTATTATACAGAGAAAGCATCAGATGGAATTCAAAATAGCATTATATTGGAAGAAGGCGTGGTTGTGAATCGATTTCACCCGTATTTCGTACATGTTATCAGGGTGTTAAGAAAATATTATATACCGAATTTCATTAAAATCGGTCGAGTAGTTCCTGAGATATGGTTTTTGGTCCATAAGTAGGCGACGCCACGCCCATTTTCAATTTAAAAAAAAAGCCTGGATGCAGCTTCCTTCTGCCATTTCTTCCGTAAAATTTTGTGTTTCTGACGTTTTTTGTTAGTCGGTTGACGAACTTTTAGTGATTTTCAACATAACCTTTGTATGGGAGGTGGGTGTAGTTATTATCCGATTTCTTCCATTTTTGAACTGTATATGTAAATGCCTGAAGGAAACGTTTCTGTAGAGTTTGGTTGCCATAGTAGTTTCCGAGATATGTACAAAAAACTTTTTAGGAAGCGGGGCCACGCCCACTTTTCCAAAAAAATTACCTCAAAATATGCCCCTTCCTAATGCAATCCTTTGTACCAAATTTCACTTTAATATCTTTATTTATGGCTTAGTTATGACACTTTATAGGTTTTCGGTTTCCGCCATTTTGTGGGCGTGACAGTGGGCCGATTTTGCCCATCTTCGAACTTGGAGCCAAGAAATACGTGTTCCAAGTTTCATCATGATATCTCAATTTTTACTCAAGTTACAGCTTGCACGGACGGACGGACAGACGGACGGACGGACAGACAGACATCCGGATTTCAACTCTACTCGTCACCCTGATCACTTTGGTATATATAACCCTATATCTGACTCATTTAGTTTTAGGACTTACAAACAACCGTTATGTGAACAAAACTATAATACTCTCTTTAGCAACTTTGTTGCGAGAGTATAAAAACAACTCAGGTTTTGGACCGCCATGCAAGGAGTAACACAACAAACGTAGGCTACATACTCAGAATATTATGACATGCGAGCGCTATTAGTGCTCTCTACAGTAACTTAAAATATTCATCTCGACGCAAGTATATAACTAAATCGTGAACATTTTCGTGACATTATTTTGTACAACTTTCGACCGGTTATTAACTCAGCAATAGCGCATAGATGAACTTAGCTCAATTTTTGGCGAAAAAATTCATCAAAGTATAGGGTTTATCGATGGTATGGTGAATTCAGTGGAGATCGTAGAACATTCCAAGATAAATTTCGTGAAGGTCATCCAAAATCAAGTTGTTGTTCCGAAAACTATTCATACTGTGCGTAAACTGATATTTCAAAATCATCATTTGACTTATATTGAGATTAAAACAACTATAGGCATTATTTGTACGAACATACTCTGAATACCATATTAATTTGACTATACAATTTTTCATACGTTTGATACGATAGCGGTGCTTTGAAATAGGACATCGTGACAGGTGACAAATCGTGGACTTATGCCTATGAGCCTGAAAGTAAACAGCAATCAATATAGGTGTTTCTACTTGTAAATGAGCCAAATCCCACAAAAGTAGTTCGCACACGGAGGACTTTCAAGCAGATAGTTGCTTATCTATTTGGAAAAACTTGATATGTCGCAACCATAACACTTGAATGACAAAAAACAGTAACTTCTGAGTGGTATATGATCATGAGTTTACAAGTTGTCTTTCAAAACATCAGATGAAACCAAACGCGGAAGACGGCTCACACTTTAACACGAGAATTCTAGCTCTCACACATTGAATGAAACTACAGCATTTTTAAACCTTCAAAACATCGTTATGATGACTCATCCACTGTACTGTCCTGACAAAGCAACAATTTACTTCAATTTATTATCAACAACTTAACTAACCCTGGACCGTTTCACCTAAAAGCATGCTATTTTTCTACAATATTGTTAGGCATTTCATCATGGAAAGACTTATGTACGTCTGAACAACGTTCACAAATCGTTCAACTTTAATATGAAAAATCAGTTGGTCGTGGTTTATGGAAAATCGGTGAGAACGTTTACGTCAATGGCGATGGTTATCGCTCCGTAAAGCTCGTGATATCGGCAACATTTGGTTTCAACAAGACGACGCCACTTCCCTCACATCCCATCAACCAATGGATTTATTGAGAGAACACTTTGGTAAGTAGATAAGTTCACGTTTTGGGCCGGTCAATTGATCACCAAGAACCTGTGATATCAAACCGTTAGACTTTTTCCACGAGGAAATGTAAAATTTAAAGTTCATGCGGACAATGCCACTTCGATTTGGGCCTTGAATCAAAGTATCACAATTGCCAGTTACTGGTCGAAATGATCGAACGAGTAATCGAAAATTGAACCATATAAGGAGTCGACGCGGCCAACATTTCAAAGAGAAGAGAAGAGAGATAGTCTTGAAAAAATAAATGCCAAAGAATGTTCTTTCGAATGATAATAAACATTCACCATTAAATTTAAACTTCGTGTGTTTTTTCTTTAAAAAAGTAGGAAACTTTGAAATGGATCTCCTTTTAGATCTTAACGCAAAATATTTCGAAATAATAGTTTTTTATCTGATCCCGAAAAAAGCAACCCTTGGATTTTTGTGAATGACGGGTAGACTAACAACCTTTAGTTTTGCGGCAACAGGGAGTTCAGTATTATGACAGAGGTTGGCATTTATCACTGAGCTCTCATCTAATAAACATAAATATAATAAATTAGCTTAGATAAAATCAGCAGACGTTCCAGTGAGCATCAAGGATAAAAAAGCATTAGAGTATTATATATATTATGCAAATTATATACCAATCGCTTTATAAATATTACTTATTTCCAGCTCATTTATTATAAATATGCTTAATTAAATTTTTGTTATTTTCAAAATACAATTTAATTGTAAGACATTCCACAAGCAGTTGCTTTCATCGTTTTCGCTCACAACCAGTAAATCTATTTCTGGTTATCAGCTTGAGCTACTTTCTAAAAACCATAATGCCATATTTGACTGACCATAAATTGGCCAATTTCTTTGTGGCCAACAAAATTGCCGCCAACACTCATTAATTAATTTGTACAGCATTTTATGCCTTCACCAATACAAATAAGCATAAAAATAACATGCCAAAAAGAAGTCACATGACCAGACACACATATTTCAACACACAAACACAAACGCACATTAGATAAAGATAACTGCATTTGTGCAGCAACAATTATGCATACAATTACCGCAATGGTCGTTTTTGTTTTTGTACTTATGCAACATGCTGCATGCCGTATGCCGCATGCTTCATGGTGCCGCAAACACCAAAACCATAGCAAAAGCTAATAAATTTGCTGACCGCCGGAGTAAAAGTTGCAGCTGCAGGTGCAGCAAACACAATAGCATGACTGCTCACATGCGGCAAATGAAAAGCAACAACATGCAGCAACAACACACACCGTGGTATTTATGGCTTTGCCGCAACTGTGCGACAATTGTGTGCACTGGCGCTTGCAACATGTTGCTACAATGGTGCATACAAGCTTGCCTATTCATATTTACAAATGTCAAGCCATAAAATATGTTACCATATATTGCCATTAAACTGAATGCAAGTGCGTGTGTGTGTGGGTGCGCGGGGGAGGCGTGCACGCCGCTGCAATAGAGTTGTTTGTGTATTTAATGTGTGGCGCTTGGCGACACGAGTGCAGCGCGGTGCTTATATATCAACGCAAATATGGACATTCGTTCAAACGCTGGTTGTAGGTTTTGTTGTTGTTGTGGTACTGGTACGTTACCCAGACGGCAACACGGAACGTGAGAATAAACACAATCGGCATAACGCTCGCATTTACAAATGTTTGCTGACGCATTCGTTGCTGCGCTGATGTTGATATTGTTGTTGTTGCATTTTGTACAAGCTGTTGCTTTACGCTTATTTGTATATATGTGTACGCTTGATAGTATATACATATGCATGTTGTTGCCTTATGCCGGAAGTGCTTGGCCATAAATGTTGATGCTGCCAAGCGGCATAACTGCATTGTTGCAAGCATCCAAACCGTCAGCAATGTGTATAAACATACATACATACATATGTATGTGGTGTGATGCAACCATGCTCTCGTTCAGTGCAATGAAGTGCATTGTGGTTCTATGAGAAAAATATGACACAGAAATGGACACACAAGCTTAAGACCTAAAGACATAAAGAATTTTGAAATTGACTTGCATTATTAACGCTCTGGTAGTGACGTCTTACTAGAATAATTTTTTCGAAAAACAGCTACCAACTTTTCAGAACCTTTTTTCCGTTTGGTAAGCAATCTGTATTTTTTGATCAATTGCTTGCTATCATAGTATCCAATAATTGGTCATAGATAAACGATCTCTAATAGGCTCTGTCTTGGAACCAGCATTAACGCCAACAAAAACGTGAGCCTCGAATTTCAACGGAAAATTACTCCTGCTAACAGGTGCTACTGAGTAGGCAATTGAGAAGTCAAGTCCTCTCTCTACGACTCGTCACTTAGAGGCATGGAATTTACATCTACGTTTCTCTGCTGAATCGCAACAAAATCGATTAAGTTGAAATCGACGGTGGAGAAGGTTCTGGTGACTGTACAGTGAAATTAGCCGAAAATTATCTACTATTATTGCTGCTGTCTTTCTGTTCTTCTGTGGGCAAATCATTACTTCTGCATTGTCTCTCAAAAATTGGACTGTCTCAAGGAAGCGATTGCGTAAATTCTCCAACAGGAGAGAAACTGTGTTCACTCAGAATAACGCAAGGCCACTTACATATAGTATATCAATAGTGTATACGCAAGCTTTGTTGGAATGCTCCTATGCGTCCACCTTACAGTCCGGATTTCGGGTAAAGTGATCAGATAATCATCACTTTGCCTCCCTAAGGCGGAAAATTTTGATGATAAAAAATTTGTCTCAAAAGAAAATTTGCAAAAATCGACTGTCTCAGTTTTTTGCAAATGGGGCCATGAGTTCTTTCGGAATGTATTTGAACTAAATCGGATGATTCTAGCTATGCTAAGTAAAGAGTTTAATTTAATATGAATCAATGACTTTTTTTTTACTAAGTATGGCTATATATAGTATGTTCCCCTGACGGTTATTTGTAGCACCTCGACATAGATATAAATACATTTTACTGTGGGTCAAAAAACCAATGAATTTTTTATATTGATACTCCGAAAAATAGATTCTTAAGGCAATTCTTACAGCAGTAGGTTTAAATTATGAGTTCTTCGATTTATATTGATTTTTTTCACTGAGCTAAAAAATTCATAAGAAAAACAAGTTGCCTTAAAATAATAATCGAAAAAATCTTAAGACGTTTTGTAGAGCATTTCATTTTTTGATTATTTTTTCAACTAAATGGAAGCAAGATTTGAAGTTTTTTGTCTGATAATTAGAAAAAATAAAAAGCTGTGAGGCTAATATTCTACAAAATTTCTAAGAGGTTTCTAAGGACATATTTTTCGGAGTACCAAGCGGGAAAATATTCGTTTTTTTTTACGCAAGCTTATTAATACCACTACGAATTACGATTACGAGTAAGACTTTGTTTAAAATATTCTTAATCTGGAAGTTTTTTATGAATAGCATACGACGTATAATACACATAATAATATTCCTTGTTGACAGCTTGGCTGGTCGGAAGGAATTCGGAGTGAATCACAGCTCGATTACCGAAAAAAAACTGTCCATACGACCTTTATTTTTGACCTCTTTTGACATAGTTTTTTCGGCTTCGGCTCATCTTTTCCACGATATTCGGTCGACAGACATTAACGCGTCACTGTTTTTCGGAAAAATTTAGTGCTTTCACTTTCCTTAGGCCCAAATGATCTTTCAAAATGATCTTCACTGATCTTTTCGATATTAATCATCGATTCTCAAGCGCCAATTCTTTTATTTTATTGACGTGGTCCATCAGTGGTTCGTCGTCAACGCCTTCTCGACCCTCTTTGAATAATTTATACCAATTAAAAATACTTGTTCGCGACAAATAATTATCACTAAAGGTCTTTTCCAACATTCTGAACGTTTCGGCACTAGAAATTTCATTCCGGGCACATAATTTAATGGAACTTCTTTGTTGAATAGTTCAATCGCCCAGTTCACATTATGTGGTTCAGAAAGACAACACTAATGATGATACTGGCGATCATACCAACCTAGTTTTCTATGAGGAAGAATGGGTTTTTTGCGTGAAATTTAAATTAAAAAGTGTTATTATTTTTTGCCCACAGTAGTATGTATCTATAATATAATTAAGCCAAATTTCCAGTTGGTTTCTTCCTCACAAGTAATTGATTTAAAACTATGTCTTACACTTTGAAGGGGTATGCAATATTTGGCTCCTACCGAATATAGCTCTTTCTTACCTGCATTTATATTCAATTAATTTATTAAAAAAATTTAACTAAATTTATTAATTTGATCATTGGTTAACGTTTATATTTAGCAAAACACTATTATTTCATATATAATTAACTAATATATATTCTGAACGACGCGTCGCTTCAGTAATCATAGCTTTTCCAGCTAAACTTTAATTAAAAGGCATCGAAAAACAGAAGACAAAGAAATTTGGAGTTCTTCGCGCTGCATTTCTCCACTCGCGGTTTCTGCGTAATTTGTTAAGAAAGACATTATTCCGATTACAACATCGGACAATTGATTAAAGCGAAAAGCTCCGAGCGACACAGCGAACGTGCTGCCATCCAGCTACACAAAAACTACAACAACAGCAAAGCAGCGGTACGTCCACTTGTTACTCCAGTTACAAATTCACACGAATTATGATTAGAATCTCTTCAAGCGGAGTACAATAAAAATTCATTAAAACCAAAAATAAAGTCATATACAAATACATACAGACATACACACATACATGCATGCATATCAGAGCAAGCAATTTGGAAAAGGTAGTTGAAAAAAAACGCGAAAACACTGAAAATTAAATCAAATTAAAAATGAGCTGGGGAAGTGTTTGAGAAACAAACGGTGCAAACCATAAAAAGTTGATTTATCAGCGGCAACAAATTTAGCCGTAAAACGCCGGCGACAAACGCAAGTGCAAAGCGTCTACGTATCTGAGCATCTTGCGCTTCGCCGGTTTTTATGTTTCTACGCGGAATTGAGCGCGCGCAGATTGAATTGTTAAAACGGCCAACAACGCCAACAACAATAACATCATCATCAGCAGCAACAGCGCATCAGCGGTGGAAGCGCGCAGCAGACACTTGTGTTCGCGCTGCGGTGGATAAGTGGTGTTTATGATGTCCGCAATAACAACAACAAAGCGCACACTCAAATCAAGACGCACTAAACACACGCTTGGTCGCGTTATCGGCGGCTATACATTGCGCGCTGACCCGGCGTGACAGTGGCAAGTGCTTTAGAGATAAACTGAAGTGTGTGTGTACATGTGTGTGTGTGGAATGATGTTGGTGACCACAAGCGACGAATTTAAATGAATGAAAAAACTGTGTAAAAATAGTGTTGTGTTATAAATGTGTAGCAAATGTTGGTAAAATGTAGATTGGTTGTGGCAAAGGAGGTAAGTCGTTCGGCGGTTGTGGCGCGGTGACTGCCAACTGGGCGACATTCAAGTGAAATGTGGTGGCAAGTGGTATCTTAGCATTGTTGGCGGTCATAAATCTGTAGTGCTGCGCCGCCGTTGGTTGGAGTGTCGTAACTGAGGCAGCCCGTGCATTGGCCAGCAGGTAACCGCGTACAATTTCTATTTTTTCCTCTAATAAATTTTTAATTTAATTTTTTTGGTTTTTACACATTTTCTCCACTTGTTATGGCAGTAATCAACTCTGCTACTGCTGCTGCCAATGTTACTTGCTACCTTTAGCCTCATTTACGGTGCTTGTGTTTGCGTTGATGATGATGAAGACGATTATACTTTTGCCATTAGTGAGCACTGCTGCTGACTTAAGACACAAACAGACATATATTTTTATGATGTTTGTTTCTTTTACAATGCTAATTTAAAATACTGACTTAGTAAAAATAATAAAAAAATATTTTTTTTTTTGTGGAAGCAGCGACAGGCATAGCAAGTGATTTCAAAATTATTTTGCTACTTGCAAGGTGGAAAGAAATGACATTATTTCGTTGAATAAGGAGTGTATTTGAAATATAGTTCAACGGTGTTCACAAGAAAAAAAATAAAAAAGACATCACGTGATGTACATCATGTGATGCAAGATCACATGATACCCATCAAGTGATTTTAGGCCAAAAATTATGGAAACGCAGAGAAAAATGGAATTTTATCTCTTATTCGATCTGTGAAATCACTTAAAACAATTTAAACACCTTTCGCTAAGATTTTTGAAAATCTGTATTTGATGGATCTCTTCTCTTACTGGCATCGCATTTTCCTTAACAAATAACAAGAGGTCAAGTAAAACTCAAGTTTTTACACGCTCCACAAATATGAACAAACTTTCGATTATCTAATGAACTTTATTGATCTTTCTTAGTGTTACGAAGTTGCTTATTGGAATTGAGGATGAAAGCTGATATCTAAAATGTGCTATAATGTAACTTTTTCCAGTAATTAAGTCCTGTGATGTATATAGATTTCGCAGAATATTTTTACAAGGTCCTCATACCAATACTGTCAATGCTACCTTGTAAATATTGCTACTTGGCATTAAAAATGATCTGAACCTTTTTTGTGAAGTGCTCTAAATAATCTGAGAGAACTTGGATGATGACTATTTTAGGTGAGTCGACACTTCCGAACCGGCTTTATAATATCAAAACTATACAAACTAGAAATATTTCAGTAAATTACAACCCAGAGGCCACGATGGCTAGAATATGTCTCCAAAAATGATTATTTCTACAAAGAAGTTGTAGCTTTCCAACTGTTAAGTCCGATGAGGTAAAGCCAAAAATGCTAGATTGAAGAGTTTGAAGACAGGTTTCAATAGCAACCTTCTTAAAACTAACCAAGAGATTTCCAAGAGTCAATCAGTAAGTCTTCTTTATAAGTTAAAATTTTCTGGGAAATTCTGGTCAGCAAAAGATAATGATAAGATGAAGAGAAAGACAAATATTGTTAAGAATACTATACATGTTTAGAGTAAGGTCTACAACTAAAAAGTTCAGAGGCCAATCGTGATTTCTCAAGAAATATATTTCACATATTCTACGAATCAAGAAGGGTTGAAAACAGCCCAAGAGTTTTAACTTTTAACTTTAGGATTCAACAATTCTCTGTGAATAATACCAAAGAATGAAACTTAATGAGTTCTGCTCGATAGACATAAAAACATCGCTCTCTCAGCAGCTTTTGAGATCTTCAGAGCCTATTGACCTTAGCAAAACTCATATTGCCGAAAGAGTAAGAGTTCTAACTGAAAATTGTCCAATAGGCACTCATGCAGTCTTGACATACACAAATTGTTCAAGTTATATGGTGGAGGCTGAGGTGGAAATATCCAGGTACATTCTCCTCCATTGCCCTGTCTTTGCAAGACTGAAGTGGAAACTTCTAGGCAATCTGAACTGTGGCGAACCAGGAGACGTAGCCAGTGCTGATATTGGCAGTCTGAAATTGTGATAGGCTCAAAGCACTTTGTCGATTTGTAAGGATCTTATAATGTATTATATAGGAATTTCAGCTAGGTATAAGCTTTTTAAGTGAAATCCCTGTTAGGATCGACTGCTTAAGCTAACCCAGCTTCTAAAATGGTCCGGGTATGTAAGATATCTAGTTGAAAAGGCAATGTCTTAAGTCGAAGAAGTAGGCAGAAGTTTCAGTACTTCTTTGCTTGCTTTGAACAACGGTTGTAATAAGAATTGTTCCCTTAAATCATTAAATATATTCAAGCGCCATCTGTCGGCATCAAAATGTGAAGAACAATTTCGTAATTAAAAATTTTAATACCCAGTTTTGATCCGAAACTGTGTACTTAAATTGACGAAGAAGTTTCTAAACAATTTGCAGAACTTAAAGCCAGTACATTGGCAAATATTAAATCGCAACCGAAAAGTAGTGCAACCTACATTGCGCCCTAAGCAACATTTTAGTTCCGTACACTTCCTCGTTTCGTTCCTACTTTCAACGCGCTGCACTCTTATTTATTATTATTCAAGCTTTATTGTGTGCGTGTTGCCAGCGGGTTAAACGTGCGGCGCGTTTCCTTTTGTGATTTGTAAAGACAACTGTTTCTTATAGCTTTGTGTGTATGTATGTGAGCAGCGGCACTTGATTGCGGGTCTTCTGCTGAATTCTTTAGGTGCTTTATGGCTTTTACTTGACTTGTACCGCAAGTTTTTGCTGCGTTTAGGTCTTCTTCCAGTGACATTTAATTTAAGACTTTTTTTAAGTTAATTTTTTCCAGATTGTCGCTTGACTTTGGCCCTGCAAGTTGTCGTCGCTTTCCGGTTGGTCTAACCGTAATAATTAAACCGAGTTGATCGTGATTGTCAGCATTTCCTAGAACTCACGTTAGGTGTTTGGCGCGTTGTTTGCGTTTTGACTTCGAAACGCTTGGTGTAGCTGTTGTTATATCGCTTGGTGTTGTTGGACTTGGTGTTATTGCGTTTGGTGTTGTTGCTGCAGCAATTTGCCGTTTCCTCTCAACACGCGTTGACCTCACAACACGCGCTTTAGCGGGTTTTACAATGTGCCATCCAACAACACGCTGCCTCAAGTTGAGTGTAGTAAAAGCAAGTGATGCTTGTCTGGCGCTTTTCTATTTATAAACATGTGAATAGAACACACATGCGTACACGTTTGACAGTTAAGTTGTTGGTGTCATAAACGAATTTATGGAGCACAATTAAAATATGTTGTTTACTATTAAAATTGCTGTAAATTGATGTCAAAAGACGGAACAACAAGGAAAAGTGGGAGCACTTGTTGTAAGATGATACACATTTTGATTTTTTTTTTGTTAATCTGCTTTAACTCTATGGAGTGTTTCTTGGTATGCCGTGACAATTGCGCTACAAAACCAACCTCCTCACAGCCTTAGAATCAGTAGGCTTTCTTTGTCATTTTCAACTTAATATTTCCAACTGACTCTTGGGTGTGTCCTTCATGCTTTGATCCAAGCACTGCTAACTCGAACAGCAGAGTTTCGGTGCAGAGATTTCGCATATTAAAATATTCATGAACGATCAATCCAAAACGCTCGTTTTTTATATATTTTTTTAATCGCTATATTCAAAACACCTTGTTTCTATTCTAGTGATGCCCCCTCCCATAATCGATACAAACTGGTAGGTTTGGAACTGGATCAACATGTCATTTCTGGATTAAAAATAGGAAATCCAATTGATTAGATGGTATAGTAACAAAGTTAAAGCGTTTACCTCATTCCTAAATACATAACAGGTGAATTGAAAAGTGCGCGGCCTACCAGTGACCACTGACTATAGCGACCCTTCAACTTTTCGATACCATTTTTGTAGAACAATTTGTCCTTTGCTTCAAAATATCCTCGGTTTCGGCGATCACCTCTTCATTTGACAAAAATTTCTTTGCAGCCAACACTCTTTTGAGATCTGACAAAAAAGGCAATATTCGCTGGGTGTCACATCTGGAGAATACGGTGGATTTGGAAGCGATTCGAATCCGAATCCATGGACTTTTGCCATTGTTTTCACTGACTTGTGACACGGTCTTGGTCAAACAGCACTTTCTCTTTCTTTTCTGCGATATCGTCCCTCAAACGACTCAATAATGCTAAATAATAGTCGCTGTTGATGGTCCTTACTTTTTAAAAGAAGTTGAAAACATTATTCCATACACATGCCAAAATACAGACGCCGTAACGTTTTGAGCCGACTGTTGCCTTTTTCCACATTTTTGACCGGGTTCATTATTTGTAGTCCGACTAAATAAATTTGATTTAAAAAATATATAAAATTAAAACGCAGACGAGATTTGCATTGAAATATGGTTAGACACAGACAGTCGAATGATTGTCGCTTGGATTTCGGAGTGAAATGATAGAGGCACGCTTCATCCACTGTCACATATCGCGCTAAAACTCGAGTCTATTACGCTTGAACATCTCCGAACATTGATCCTAATCGTCAACTAGTCGTTGTTTTTGGTAAAAAATGAGCTCGTGCGGCACCATCTTTATACAGAGCTTTCTCATACACGAATATTCTTGAATGATTTTATGTGCACGTTCTGTTGATATCTTTAGAGTGCCTGTTATCTCGAACTACTTCACTTTACGGTCATTCAAAACTATTTGGGTACTTTTTTATTGGTTTTGTAGGAAACAACCTCTTTTGGGCATTCACTGTGTTCACCGCCTTCCGAGTTCATTTCACCTCAACGTACCATATCAAGGCATGATGGTCGATTTTTCTGGAGGAGTGTCCGGTAACTCATCGCCAAGCTAAGTTTTTGCTTCATCTGTATTTTTACTCTTTACAGAGCAATGTTTTATCAACACGTGAAGTTCCTTTTATCCATTTTTTCACAATAGCAATAGTTTCTTCACTTAAAATAATAATGTATAATTTATAAGCAAATGATCCGACACGGATCAAATTTATACACTCGCTTTTAAAAAGTTAAGGCTAACTAAAAATCATATGGATCTAGTCTTAGTAGTACCATCTATGTGTCAGGCCAGGGACCAATTAAAAATTTGACAATAAAATATTTTAAATTATGTATCCTTAACCCTTGGGGAAACCCCCATTTAAATAATTTTTTTCAGAAAAATTTACCTATTGTTTGACAAGGGTTGGACAGGCGTGGAATATGATAAAAAGCTTTAAGAAATTATTACTTTGAGAAAGAAAATTGAAGATTGCGCAATTACATATAAGAATCATCGGCTCTATATAAGCGAAATATGTTATTAAATAGAAAGGATAAAAACTTTCCAGCAACGTTTTCGCATTCACCACTTCTCTAACCTTTCTTAAGGTGTAGGACATAGATATTTTTATTTACATTCTTTTAAGCTTCCCCAAACCCTCATGTAATACAGACCTATCATACACCCTCGACATTAAATGTTAAGTAGCACATACGTTGGATTTTTTTTTTTTTTTTGCTTTATACAAAACTCTATCAAAGCATATTAACATCATTCATTGTCTAATACACGCTGCCATAACAAATCGTTAAATGTTCGGCACGCACCAGCGGACGGTGAGCGTGAGTCGCCACACGACAAGCTGGAACTTAATAGGCGCAACTAAATCGATACCTCGACGGTGTAATCTTAATGAAGTGGTGACAATGCGATTTGGGCAATAATATAGAATGAGGAGAAGCATATAGACTTGCATACATACACATACACATATTTCTAAACACATATATTACTGCAGCCTGACGTTGGCAACAAAGCGACACCTAATAATTCAGTTTAAAATAAATAATTCAAATATATCAAGCAGTCGACAAAATTGATTATAATTCAAAATCTTATTACAATCCACTTAGATAGTTGGACCCACGGCGCACCGGACCATTGTTATGCTAAGCAATGGACGATTTAAGTCTAAAGTATGTTTTCGAATTGGTTATACTTATGCAGATAAAAAAGTTGATTTATGCAAAGAGACCAGTGTGTGAGGCCGAGAGCGTGTCGTCTTGTACGTGTGTGGCAACTTGCCGCACAGCGCCACAAATGGATAGGCATAGGTACCGGTGATGACCAAATTTATGAGTAACTTTTTGTATTTATTTTTGTTTTATTAACAATTTGGAGAATTTTGGTGTGCTCAAGTTGGAGGAAGTGTAGCTAATCGGTATGCATTTAAAGCCTTAACGCAATAGATGTGTTGTTTATTGGAATTAAAATTTATTAGTATGGATATATGATAAGAAATGTTAGAACCGATAAACCCCTGTAGCATTATAATCTTGCCTAAAAAGCGTTAGACGTGGGAGATTATGCACTGGAGAATTCGCTAAGGGCTTAGGCTATTCCAACAATTATAATTAAGGACAGACTGTGTTTGCAGGATACCACCATTCAAAATTCTCAAAACATTTTTAGTAGTGTAGGCTTCAGTGATTTATGAATCAATTTGCAAGAAAGATCTTATCAACATTTTCTAACAACATCTGTCAGACAGAATTATTTACGGGGAGGGAAGCTGCTGGTGTATACTATGTTCTAGGCCAAAAGGGCGCTCCGTGAATTAAAATATCGGATGAGATTGCAAGCGTGCCTTCACTGCAACATCTCTTGAAATAAGCAAGTCGTTATAAATGATACACAATGAAATTTCGGAAAGAGCTAACTGACAGATAAAGATTGTTTGATGAGCCTTAGGGGAATGTAGAATCGCCAAGATCATGTGTAAGAGAGCCGAAAGAAAATACGCAAGTTTTCTACTCACACGGTCTCGAAAAGACTCTAGAATGGTTGCAGGCCCTTCATAGGGTACAAGTAACGACGAAACATGCAGAAATTGCAGATAAGAAGACATGAGAGAGACGCTAGAACGCCTCATCTCCGGCCTTCGATAGAACTCGACTTATATATCAAGGAGGAAGCTTTACATCTCAAGCGACTGGACTGGACTGGAAGTATCAAATTATGTAGATTAGCTATTAAACTCCGCTAAAAGCGCATCTGACGTCAAAAAGGACCTGTAGGTCTATGAAGCGCGTAAAAACCATCCAGCGGATCTCAACCTAACCTAACCTTTTAACAACCACATATTAACTCCTCCATCAATTAAGAGCATTCATGGTTAAATACATGTATTCTGTATGAGCACCAAAGTGAAGAATGGACTTCCAAATAATGAAACATGACGAAGTAACTTTCATCGCCTATGTTGAAAAGAGAAAAACAATTGGAACGTTCAACAGACGAAATCTGCAAAAAAAAAAAAAAAAAAAAAAAAAAACATTCAAAAGGAAAGAAGCTGAAACCAAAAACGGTGGCAAAATGTCATTGGAATTCACATAGCTTCTACTTTCCCTAGTCTCCAGATCCTTCAGTGACTTTTCTCAACTTCAGACCTCAAGTAAATACAATACATATGTATCTAGACCAAAATGAGGTACGCACATTTGCGGCGGCGAAGAAGTTTGCAACACCAACTCCACCTCCCGCTCGTGATTTGCCCGAGCGAAAGCTGCAATAAAAGCCATTTTGCCATTTTGCTATTTTACACAAATAAAGCGGGTGAGAGCGCAGCGATTAGATCAACCTGCGTGCCAACAATGAATATTCATAAATTATTCCACTTCACGAACAAGCAAATATTCGTAGATATTATTTTACACTCGCACCATCGCACCATGCGAACAATATTGGAGTGCGCAACGAACTATAATCAATAACATTTAAGCGGCAACCTAGTTAATGCTGCGCACCGAACACAAAAACAACTGCAATAAAACAAAACCTGCGCACAAACAACAATAAAAAACGACAGAAAACGCGGCAGTCACCAAGAATATCAACAGAATGCGGCAGAAATAATGGCAATTGGAGCGAACAATAGCCGCACTAATGGCAACAAACTGCCGCCGCCAGTACGGATTCTGGGTCATCAAAGTCACGAGACTGCCACAATAGCAAGCAGCAGCAGCCATAATACTTAGAGCAGCAATAATAACAACAAAAAAAAAAAAAACGGCAATAACAGCAGCAGTGGAATAGAGTCGCTGAGCCAACGGCAAAGCAGTGCCACAACCGTTGTCGCGAATTATTTGATTTTATTGCTGGTAGTAGTGTGCTTTTCCAGCAATTTACTACAACAAAATATTTCTCGGTTTTGTTCTACCACTTAGCGATCATTACACATTGTTGTTGCGATGCAATGCGATAATGTAATTGTTGCCAATTGGCGGTATTCGCAGGCACTCAACCGCACATATATACATACATACATACTAGGAATACCACGATTCTGGATGCGAATAGAAAGCGATGTGGCATTGTATTGCTGCCGCCACCGCCACCGCAACCGCGGTCGTAACTCCATCAGTGGCAGCCGCAGCTGGTGTAGTGGCTTGCAGTGGGTGAGTGAGTGAGTGACGAAAATGGGTGAGCAAATATGCCAAGTGTAACCCAATACTGACTTATTATTATAGCCAAATTAAGGGATTAGAAATTTCTCATGTATGACCTCAATTCATCGGGGATTGCAACAAGAATAAAAAAGTGCTCCCGACCTTCATCTTTTCATTGGATTTTTCTTCGAGCTGAAAGTGTAAGATGTCCAAAAAACAAGCTCTTTAGTACTACAATTAGTTGAAACGAGCCCCACGAATGTCTATTTTAGGGTCAGCTTGCTTCGGCGTTATGACGAGATTCAGCTGCTTTAGTTAAGTAAGTACTCTTTTCTGCGAATCAGTAGACGATTTCAACAATAGACTTGTAGTCGAGAACGTTTCTACTTGAGTCGACTGAACGTTTTCTGGAATCTGTACTCAAGACCACGTATCGTCAGAGCTATCCAGATATTTTTTGAGGGAAAAATAAATTAATTTAAATCCAAAGTACATGAAGCATACCTAGTAATCAAAACTATCCGCTTATGTTTTCAAAACGGAAATTTGAGGGAAGTAAAGAAACGAACTAGTTAAGAGAATTAAAAGAAATTATATGTTGCTATAGAATAAAAAGATATGGACTTAACGGGCTGCTACGAAAAATATTCAATGACATGTGAAGTCTCGTTCGGAATAGATAAGTACTTGCTGCTACAATCAGTAAAAGTAAGGCTTGAAAGCTGTCCACTGATCCGGTATCCTAAGGCCAAAATTAACGGGGAGTTCCCTACAAAATACTCCTCCTACGACCTTCTTCTACCTTCGAATTATCTATGAAGAGCTCACTACGCCTCTTCGCCAGCGACTTCTCGACGTCCACGTCTCCCTCGTCGGTATGTGAGCAGAGAAAACACCGTCCCAAGTATTCAGGAATGCAATTGAAGGAGAAGAGAATCTCGACATGTTCTTGTTCGGACCCTTTCATATTCCCAGCTTCTCTGAGCATTAGAATACACTTCGAAGCTATAGTCCATAGTGTACCGGAGATGCCGATGAGAGCCGCTCTTTTGGCATGCTCACCATAGAACATAATTGGCTCGACCACGGTTTCGTAGAGCCAAAGGACCACCTTTTATGAAAGTCCATTCTTTTTCTATAGCTCGTCTACAGCAATATAAGGCCACCGATGCCTTATTCACAATCTTCTCAGTATTTGGCCTCTACTAAAGCTTTCCATTAAGCCCAGGTTGAAGTCGTCAACCACCGAAAAAGTGAAGAGGCAAGTCAATGATATTATGCCTAGTTTTGAGAGTTTTACTTGGGTTGACGGCTAAGCCGCTTTTATTCGCCCAGTTGGATACCCAGTTCGAGGTTCCTTTCGGTAACTTCGTAGACGGTGTTTAGGAGTTTTCCTCGACCGGCCTGCCTATAGGCTTAAGTCATTTTTTAGCGCTATTTCACTCGTTTTTAAGGCAGTAAACATGATATCATGCAGAAATCAGAACTTACCACTTTGGAATTGGACACCACAAACTGTTGTTGGTTTCAAGATTTATTTTTTTAATCTTTCGTAAACTCGCCAAATTTCACTTTCTAAGATTTCTTTTATATCCTCAGATCAAAGAAACCAGAACTCACCACATTGTATCCGGATATGGGTAATCAGAAGTTTTTTTTGGTTTGAAGCCGCAAAAAGTTTTGAATCAGCCATTATATGCCTTATTTAAGTCCTTAAGACTTTGTTCATTCCCTCAAATTTGAAAGAAGTTTTAATGGACGCTTGTTAATGTTACCCCAAACATTCAACTACTTGTGAAACAGTCCAATAACCCAAAGCCGCATTGTTTACAAGCGGTTAATTTTTGGACAAATCCATGTCATATATTATCGGCGTAAATTAATTTAAATTAGCAGTAAAGTAAATGACAAGATACATTTGCTGATTTGAACTAAAAACAAAAAACCAAAAACAATACTAAAAGCAGCCATGTCTTAACTGCAGACATAAAAAGAGCGTTAACAATGAATTTAAGTACGAACAATTCGAATGCTGAGTTCAAGGAGCTTTCAGCCGCTATCCGATGCGGATCACAGTAGGCAAATAACTTACATTTTCCAACAAACGAAATAACTACACGGCACAAATGTGGCTAAAAAATATGCAAATTGCTCCCGAGCAATTGTTGTCAAGTCTTGTTGTCAGCAACAAGTGCCAGCAATTCGACAAATTAACTAAGCAGCGGCCAAACAAGACGCAAAAGTCAAAAGTCACAGCAGCCGATGCAGAGATGTGGAAAACAATCAAGCAAATGCTTGTATTTTATTGAGAAAATACGAAAATTCTATGCGCAGAAAAACAATTTCCCATGCGACAACAGAAATCACCCGAGAGACACACCGACTGCGACGACGAGCTGCCGTTAGTGACAGCGCCACCGCCATACCAATAGCCATAGCAATTGCCATTGTGGCACTGTTGCAGCAACATGTCAAAATAAATCAATTGATTGATCTTGTTTTATTTATGTCCAATGCAATTTCGATCAAACGAGCTGCAAACCGGCAAACTAGCGAACCAGCAAAGTGGAAAAGTGGCCGCGGTGCCTGAGTTGGCTAAGGCCGAGGAGGAGAAAGAGAGCGCTGGTTAGCAGTGCGGCGGATGCGCGTGCGCGCTGCGACGCGCAACAAACAAATTGCGTTTAATTGAAAACTCAACAACATGGCAAAATGGCAGCAAACTGCACACACACACATGCGCGCCGACAGCCGCGACAAGTGAGTTGCTACGCGGCGCGCAGGCAAAAAGCATGCGGTGATGGCGGTGGAATTCCGTCATGTCGCTGACATGCAGTGGATGCACGCAGCGTTGCAAATGCTACAGTTGTGTGGCAAGGCAAAGGCAGCGACTGCGGCGAGCGCAAGTGTACTGCAACACTTTTTCCTTTATTTTGTTGCATGCGCTTTGTAGTTTTTGTTTCGGCACTGTTGATTGGCTACTTTGCTGTTGGGGGTCCACTTAACCACACACACACACATGTGTGCATTAGTTGATAGGTTTGTGTGTGGCTCTTTAGGCGCGCTGATTGCCAGCGCCACGTTGCGGCGGCTGGACGCAATGACCTTTTTTGGTAGCCATGTGAACTATTTGCCAATTTAAACATAATTGCCTGATTGCCGCGAACTGTGGCAAGAAATGTCACAAAAAGTGGGCAAAGTGCCGACAGACGGACTGCGAGTTTGGCGAGCCGATAGTCAGTAGTCCGGTCGCCCTGGTGCAGGAAATGGATAAACTTGAAAGCCTGCTGTGTAGGCTTGCGCTTAATGCGAATGTCAGCGAAGAGCGCGATCTATATTGATTAATTGGAATCATATTGCAATTTAATTAAGAAGAACAGAACTCGCACATCATGCGGAACTGTTTATCCAAATCATATTTTCCATTTCGAATGAAAGTCCTTGCGAAATAGTTAATCTCATTTAATCCCAGTTAAATTTTTCAAATGATGTTGCTGACCAGGAAGCATTGAGAGCTGAGATCACACCTTTATTTATAGGAAAAATAAATAGAATTGCTTAAGCTCTTCGCACAACGATCATGGCGATTCCAAACTGGCAAATAACCGTCAGAAATAGGGTTTAAGTAACCATAACGGGTCTGAATTTTAATTCATCTGAGCAAGAAACAGTCATTAAACAATGTGTTCTGTTGGTTACAATTCGGCTTGCTGCTGAAAAGAACCAAACATTCGTTAAGCACATTGGCGTCTTCGGTTTGTGGTTCCATTAAAACTTTGGATAAGTAGATCTGTTAACCCGTAAATCATAATTTCTATTGTATGCGGGTAGACAACGGTCGGACAATAAGGGATTTATAGGAATTTATAGACTAATCGCAGTCGTTAGCTAAGATAAAAAAATAGGTTAAGAAATGATTATGATTGGGTTGGATCGTTGTAGCAATGAACCAACTATAGAAAAACAATTATGGTTATGGGACATAAGAAGGTAAGTTTGCACTAAATTTCGTAAAAAAAACTGTAGAGGGTAAAACTAAAATAATTAAAAACTGTTTTTTTTTTTTAATTTTTCACTTAAAGTTTAAGGTTATGTGAAAATAGTCCGTATACAGAAGTTATAGACATGTTAGTTACCCACAATATTGTCATATAACTTTTTCTATAAGAACAAGGAAGCAACGCAAATGGGTCTGGCAGTGAACGAGGGCAAGACGAAATATCTCCTGTCATCAAACAAACAGTCGTCGCACTCGCGATTTGGCTCCCACGTCACTGTTGACAGTCATAACTCTGAAGTTGTAGATAATTTCGTCTATCTTGGAACCAGCGTAAACACCACCAACAATGTTAGCCTGGAAATCCAACGCAAGATTACTCTTGCCAACAGATGCTTCTTCGGACTGAGTAGGTAATTGAGAAGCAAAGAACTTTCTCGACGAACAAAACCCAAATTCTACAAGTCACTCTTCCTTCCCGTCCTGCTATATGGCGCAGAGGCATGGACGATGACAACATTTCATGAGTTGGCATTACGAGTTTTCGAAAGAAAGGTTCTGCGGAAGATTTATTGTCCTTTGCACATTGGCAACGGCGAATACCACAGTCAATGGAGCTGTATGAGATATACGTCGACATTGACAAAGTTTAACGAATTAAGAGACAGGGGCTACGCTGGATACGTCATGTCGCCCGGATGGATGAAAACACTCCAGCTCTGAAAGTATTCGACGCAGTACCCGCCGCGGGAAGCAGAGGAAGAGGAAGACCTCCACTCCGTTGGAAGGACCAAGTGGAGAAGGACCTGGCTTCGCTTGGAATATGCAATTGGCGCCACGTAGCGAAGAGAAGAAACGACTGGCGCGCTGTTGTTGACTCGGCTATAATCGCGTAAGCGGTGTCTACGCCAGTAAAGAAGAAAAATAATAAGATTCATAGTTTCTTTAGAAATCGAGTTAAACCATTCTTAACCCTTCAAAGTTCCACCACGCCTCTGTCCTTCCACTTCCTGACCTCAGATATCCCTAAATTATTTTTCCTTAATATTTTTTATTTTATTTTTCTTTTTAGATTTTATTTAATTTCCTTCTTTTTGGTAATTTTCAAAGGATTCTGCAATGGTGTATAGAGCATAGAAGAACTCAGTATTGAAATATGGTGGCAAAAGTTCATAGGAATATTGCACCAAGTTTGAGGGTAAATATTTAGGTCAGATGAAAGCATCTCTGGCCAAAAACGATTGGGGTCGAGTGGCAGTGAGCTAGTGCAATAGGTAGTCAAAGGCTTTGCTATATCTTTGGTGGGTTTTCCAAACAATTCCATTCCCTTCTGGCAAAACTCTTAATTCGGACTTGTATTGTTACCAATTGGATCGTCTCATGGAAGCAATCGCCCAAAAGTTGACAGCTTTGGCCAACAGGAGAGGTATAGCGGTTCCTGAAGACAACGTCAGCCCACACAAATCGATAGAGACCCACAAATCTCTCCGATAGCTTAGTAGTTTATCTTATAGTCCTGACCTGGCAACAAGTGATTATTACTTATTCTTATCTATGGCGAATGATTTGTCTGGAGAAAAAATCGACTCAAGAGAATAGGGGCCCTCGCCCCTATTGGTCTAATGGTTTCTGAGAGATTGACATGAAAATGTTGCATATTGGAGCTAATCAGATTGTTCCAACTCTGCTTAATAAAACCTTCAACTGAAAGAAAATATCGTCGGCTTAACGTGCAAAGGTGCTAAGTCCACTTATGGTCAAAATTGATATTTTGAAGAGATTCGATAGATAAATATAAAACACATCAGCTACAAAAAAAAAAATTTGGTTTATTTTATTTTAAAGCTATTTTGGGCAGTGGTGTGCAAAAGTGCTAAGTCCGCAACTGTCAAATCGCGCGGGCTAAGTCCACATGACAATGTGATTGCTACCTAAAGTGTGCTTTGTCTTTTTTGCTAGGTAACACGGCATAGCTGCTGTGTTATTCGACACTTCGCTTAGATGTTTTTTTGTGATACTTCGGGTTCACGAAGCGGCAATCGTGCTCCCGAACGACTAGAAAAATTTGTTAGAAAAAAGTATATAAGCGCGACGAACAAGCTTAAGATTTACGTAAGTGAAATAGTTATAATTATAAAGTGCTAAAGTAGTTACTCAAATAATTTCAATAAATTTCAATTTCTTTTTTATTTTTAGGATGAATTTAAATTCAATAGATATTTATAAAAGCAGTAACGAGCATTGCAGCGATTATGGCAATGACGCAGATGATGGAGTTTTAGGACTGGTGCCTTATGGCTTTAATAGCGATTCGGATGAATCACTTGACCTTCCTTCTAAGTCACAAACGCGCAAAAGAAGAGGAAAAATGGTTAATCCAGCTTGGTTTGCAGCAAAAAATAAAAAACAGAGAGAAAATGGGAAACTTTATCTGGGGAAAAAGAAAGAAAATGGCCTGTGGAATCATCGAAGAGTTAGAAATGCAAAAGTCATTGGAGAGCGATGTAGCTGTAAAAAAGCCACTAGTTCTGCTGCTCTCCACTGCGCAAATATAACTGAAGACCAAAGACAAGCATTGTTTAAGCAATTCTGGCAAATGGAGTGGAAAGAGAAACAGACTTATGTTAATACATTGATTCAAGTAACAACTCCTGCAAGAATGCGAAATCGCAAAGATAAACACAAGAGCAGAAGGAGTCGAACATTTCAATACCATGTAAGAGTCGAGCAAAAAAGTGTTAAAGTTTGCAGAAAATTCTTCTTGAACACTCTTAGCATTGGCAGACGTACGGTGCTAAATTGGGTTAAGCAGCCTACGATTTCAAGAAACACTACACAGAACGCACCACAACCAAATTGTAGCATTGCACGTGAATCTCTAAATTCGTTTTTCAATTCTCTGCCAACCATGGAATCACATTACTGCCGTGCAACAACTCAAAAAAATATCTTTTGCCAGAATGGTCGTCAAAAAACAACTCTTCGAATTTTACGTAGAAGATTGGTGTAATGCACATGGAAAACCCCCACTCTCTATTTCAGCATTTTATAACGCCTTTGCGGATCAAAAGCTTGGTCTATTCTTCCCTAAAAAAGATCAGTGTGAAATCTGTGCGCGACATACTGTGGGAGATATTTTGGATGACGTCTACAATCTTCACCAGGCAAAAAAACATGAAGCTAGGGAAGAGAAACAAAAGGACAAAATCGAAGAAACCTTCGTGTTTACTATTGATCTGCAAGCGGTCTTAATGGCACCAAAATCCCAAGTAAGCAGCCTTTATTACCGCACGAAGTTGCAAGTCCACAATTTGGTGTTTTACAATTTGATAAATCATGATGCTTATTGCTTCATATGGAACGAAGTAGAAGGTGGATTATCTGCCGAAGAATTTGCTAGCATTTGGGTGTACTTCATCGAGAAGAAAATAATTCCAAATCTCACCGAGAATGCAGCTGCTACGAAAATTATTCTTTATAGTGATGGATGTACGTACCAGAATAGGAATGTTTCTATGAGTAACGCTTTGCTCAATACATCTATTAAACATGGCGTAATAATTGAGCAAAAAATACTAGAAACGGGGCACACCCAAATGGAAGCTGACAGCGTACATTCAGTTATCGAGCGTGTTATTAAACACCGAATTGTTAATGTACCAGCAGAGTATATTCAAATATGTCAGAATGCTCGAAAGAAACCTACACCTTATATGGTAGAGTATTTGGATCATACTTTTTTCAAATGTTTCAAGGGCATACAATTTTTAAAAACAATTCGTCCTGGTCGCGGAAAGGGTGAATCAAAAGTCACCGATATTCGTGCGATTAAATACACACCGGAAAGGGAAATATTTTATAAATTGCGTTTTCCCGAGCCATGGAGCTATTTACAACAAAGAGTGGACAGAAGTGTTGTGCCAACGGATTGGTCTAATTTGCCACAGCTTCACCAAGAAAGAAGAAAATTAACAGCAAGAAAATACGCAGATTTGCAATATTTAAAAACTTCTTTGCCAAGAGACTATCATCAATATTATGACGACCTGCCACATGAGTGATATCTTCTTATTTTTTAATATATTTTTTTGTTTTGCTTAATTTATAATTTCCAAACAGCAATGAATTAAGACTGAACTGATATATTAACTTTTTGTGATACCTTAAAGTTTAAGGCTTAAACAAAGATTTTCCATTTAAGTACTTATGTATTCCTTTAAACGACAGCAACGAAGTAAGACTGTATAATATTTTTTTGTGATAATAAAATACGCCATTTGCAAAAAAAACTGCAATATTTCTTTTTCGAAAATGTGCTAAGTCCAATACATCCAAGTGCAAATAACTCCAGAAAATGTGCTAAGTCCAAAAAAGGCCTATATAAAGGCGCTCATTAAATTTTTTATTATATTTTTTTTTGTACTTAAATGAAATATCACAGTTGACAAAACTGCGTTAGAAAAATATAAAAAAATTTTGAACTTCAATTTTTATTCAGTTTTTTTTGTTTTATTTAATAATTCAAAAATGGCACTTAGCACCTTTGCACGTTAAGCCGACGATATATTGGATTTCTATTCACTAGACTTTATTTATTTGTTTCCAACCATCTAAGACACAAACCATTTTTCTGAAATTTGCTTTCATTGACTATAAAATATTATTATGAAATATAATTTATTTATCTGTACATTTACAATTAAATTAATTTACACAACTTATTTATATACAACTTTCAACTGCCGACAATTATTGTTGCATTTATGCGAACTTAATGATATAAAACTGTAGAGAACAATTTATGATTTTAAAGCAGAAAATTGCAGAAAAATGCAGTGCATAATTTCAAAAGTTTGTGTAAAGAAAAAAATGTAAACAAACAAATATTATAACTGTGAGCAACGCAAGCGGTCTTACGCACGCACGCGCTGAATATCAGAGGCGCCGCCACAGGCAACAACACTGTCACAGTCACCATCGCCGTCGCCGTCGGTGTCGCCGTCAATGCCGTTAATTGATGTCAAACGTGATTTTCCGCCAAATTAAAAGCGAAAACCCATTTTTGGCAGCTCATTAATTTTTATCAAATCAATGCAATAACGGAACGGACCGCGTGCTTATGCTTGATAATTGTCCGCGCGGTAGTTGACAACACCCGCCGGCGCCGCGACAATCACTTGCGGCACATATGTACACACACACACACTGCCAAGGCGCGCGCAGCCGTAAAGTTATTAATTTTCATTTCAGATACGTTTTTTAATTTTTTTTTTCGATTTTGCGGAAAGTCAATGGCGAAAAACTGAAAGGTTTTCCGATTTTCCACGTGAACGCCTAACAAAGTCAATAATTTGGCAGCGATTTAGTGGCGCGGCTCTAACACAGCGGCCGGGCTGCACCGGTGGCGCTGAGCTATTGATATTTATTTGTAAAATCTAACGCCAGCTGTTGGCTGTCTAACTCGCCGTTTTTCTTGCTAGCATGTTGCCGCAGCAATTGCCACATTCATGTGGCAGCTTCAAAATATATAGTATATGTGTACAAGTATATCGGCTGCGTTGATAGCGTAATTTATTGTCTGTACACTTTGATTGAAGTGATTTGCTCGCAAAATTGACAACTCACTGAGTTTTTACAATGCAAGCAGGCTAATATGTACGTGTTTGTAGGTAGAGCGCATGCGCTGGTTGCCTTTTGATTAGCTCTACCACCCGTTCGATCGGCGATCACAGGTTTGACTGACTAACTAACTGGCCGTGTGACTAACGGACTGCGCGCAATTGTGGCATGAATCATCGTATGACAGTTAGCAATTGCTGCCGCGCCGCTGCTTAGACTTTTGAACTCGACCAAAGTGCGATTTAAATCCTTTCCGCGGCTTGGTGAACATGTGTGCGTGCATTTTGCATACATACGCCCTGTCGGAAAATATGGTGATTTGCTTAGAAGCGTGGAAATTATTGGATATTTGAATGGGATGACGGCTTTCAAGAAGTTTCCAGAGTGGTTCGCTCGCTTCCGTTCTGGAAATTTCAATGCGAAAAATTAATCTCGCTCTGGTCGACCTATCGTTGAAAAAGTCGATGAAATTAAGGAGTTTAACATTCATCATCTAAAGGCTGGCTACAAAAAGAAGTTTGATGTTTGGGTAGCACATGAATTGTCTGTGAAAAATTTAATGGACCGAATTAATATCTGCGATTCTTTACTGAAACGAAATGAAATCGGAACATTTCTGAAGCGAATGGTAACAGGAGACGCAACGTGGATCAAATACGCCAAGAATGTGCAAAAAATATAATGGTCCAAGCATGGTGAAGCTCAACAAATGGTTGCAAAGCCAGGATTGATGCCTCGAAAGGTTTTGCTGAGTGTTTGGTGGGATTGGAAAGGAATCATCCACTACCAGCTGCTCCAGCCTGGTCGAACGATTGATTCTACATTTTACTGTCAACAACTAATGACATTGAAGCAAGCAATCGAAAAAAAACGGCCAGAACTGATCAATAGAAAGGGCTTCGTCTTCCATCAGGACAATACTGGACCCATCACACCTTTGATAACTCCGTAAAAACTGGGAGAGCTCGGCTGGGAGTTTTGATGCATCCACCATATAGCCCTGACCTTGCACCATCGAACTACCATTTGTTTCGGTCAATGCAGAACTCCCTTAATGAAGTAAAGTTGGCTTGAAGAGAAGTCTGTGAAAATTACTTGTCGCAGTTTTTCGCCGAGAATAATGTCTCTAGCGGAAAAGTGGCAAAAAGTGGTCGACTAAAGTGTAAATACTTTATGCATTAAAGTTCATTATAAATATAAAAAAATATGTTGAAGTTGTATTAGAAATACGAAAAGACTTTTTCGACCACTCAATATTTATATAAAAAGCTCACGACACATTAGGTTCGCTAGTTCCGGCAGGGTGCTCACTCACGTATAAAAAGTAGGTACAACATAGCCTTACACTTGCATTGTCTACGCTGATTCCTACTGACTTTTCCAGCCATTTACTTTTCAATATTTTATAATTTATAATTAAATTGCAATGCTGCAGCCACCCACGCACCCAAACAGCGGAGATCTCTGCTCTGTCCTGATTTTGCTTTATAATTTTACTGCACAGCGTAGTCCTATCATAATATTAACTCAGTATGACATATACTTTTGGTCTTATTGCTATTGCATGCACCGCACCACATTTGGTTTTAACTTTTGCCTTTTGACGCAAGCACGCAATTTAATTGAAGTCACGAACCCTAAGAGGCGAAGAAAGTTGGATTTATCTAAAATGCGGATATTCGATGCGGATACAATGTCCAAGCAATGAACAATAATTTCTCGAAAGAATAGATAAGTAATTGGAGGGAGGGATGGGGTCTCCAACAAAAGGATTTTTGCTTATTTTAGATGTTGAAAAGGTTGTACATTTGGCTAAACGTAAACATAAAATCTATAAAAATGGAATATGTAATCAAAAGGTTCATTGACCTCATAATATAAAAGAAGAGGTCACTGGCACCATAAAATGTAAATTAAAGGGTAAATAACCCCAAATGTAAACAAAGGTTCTTGACTTGGCTAAATTTAAACAAAGTCTCAACTTTTGCTGAGTTATGTATTCGAAAGATTTCTTGTTCTAGCGTATTGAAATTTCAATTTCGGGCAGATCACGAGATCAGTTACCTTTATTGTTATGAGAGTATGAAATATTTATTTACGAAGAATTAATAGTGAAAAATTCAGGTGTCAGCTGACTCTGACATTCAACATTCTTTACAGCTGAGGAAGGATATTCAAACCGCGTTAACGACTTTTACGTTTATAAGGAGATGAACTATTATTATGAACTATTCTGAAAATGCAGATGATAACAACTTAAGCTCCTACTAGAACAACCTCTCTCAAATCTTGCTTACTCTTCTTTTAATAATTAATAAATATAAGAAGTTGCAAGCAAATTAGTGATACACAAGAAGCCGGCCTTAGTTTTTGGGTATCGAATCTCGAGTTAATAAACTTTTTGCGTGTTCAAACCCTCGAACAAAGATTTATATCTAAAATATATTTATAATATTTTTTGAGTCAGTATACCATTCGAAGTTAAGCGATAACTATGATACTTCAGTGAGTCTCCTTGAAACTTTTTTTCTCTACTGAAATATTTTTTTTTTTTTGGTCAAATAATTTTCTCAAACAACTTACGATCTGTCATGAACGGTATAAAACCACTCGCCTGTAAATAAGTGACTGATAAATTCGAAAAATAAATTCTACAAACATGTAAGACTGCCTTTGTGGGTACCCCCACAGTAAACCCCTACGCAAGCGCCAAACTTAATAAAGTAATTTACGCACTAATAACCCAGTCAAGTGTTGAAAACTGCCTCGGCGACCACAGAATTATGGCAATTTGTGCCTAAAAGCCTAACAAGCTGCCGCCGCCGACGATTGATAGTTGATGGTAATGGTGATGGTGTGGCCGCCCGTTCGACTTCCGTACAAATTGTTGGTCTTTAGCCAATGTAACGAATGCGTTTAATTTGTGGCAAGCTCTATGTAGCAAATAATTTCTGCATATAACTACAACATTTATTAGTATGCAGCGAGTTATATATGTGTACATAAATTAGTGAAACAAAATACATAAACAAATTTTTGGTAAGCAAGCAAATTGACAATTTCTGTCAGCATCAACAACGCCTAGGCTCAGGTTGAAGCTGTGTGACTAGTTGACTGGCAATTGAATGGTGTGGTGGGTGCTTGAAGTTTGAAGGGGTGGTGGCATGCAGCTTAAGCAGACCGTTAGCGCAAACGCAGCGTTAGCGTTTAGCATGCGCAGCAGGAGTTAAATTTTGGAAAATTTGCATTTTAATTGAAATGGCACGCACGCTGGTGTATCTGTGGAAAAGGCCGTGCCGCAGACGTGCAACGGCGCAGGCGCCCGCTTTTGCTTAATTACGCATGTGCATAGGCTTACATTGCGGTCGCGCGCACTATTGCGGTGGCGATATTGTGGCAATTGCTGCATCGTTAGTCATCAACGACGCTGAATGGTTAGCATTTGTTAATTTTCTCTTACATTTTTTATATTTATTTGTTCATGGTTTTTGTAAACAATGACGCTATCCTTGTATTCATGGGAGTTTATCTCTCATGACGTCACATAAAAGGTAGTACATATTAAAAGTTAGACCATGATGAAACTCCAACTTTTACTGAATAAAACTATGTAACTCTTCTATGAAAAATATGTATATACTCCCCATCTACGAGTATGTCTACCCATCCGAAGATGTATTGCTCCTGTAGAAAATTATTGTACCCTAAACAGAGTAGATTAAATTTGCCACGAAGTTTGTATCTCTCAAAAGGAAACGTCGCAGACCCTATAAAATGTATTTGGTACATAAATTGTCTGCATGATGAGTTGAACTAGTCCCTCAGTTTTTATTATATTGATATGAGACTTTGCATACGTCTCAAGGAGCTCCATATTTTCCAGAAAAGCCGATATTGGCTTACTACAGTATATATGTACATACATAATCAAATGCCTAATATGAAATTTCTTCATTTGAGGAGATATCTTTAAGGTTTTAGCATGTATTATTGCTCAAGATTTCCGGAGATACTGTTCTGTTCATACCATTTTAGCAAACTGGAGTCATGTGATACTGTGTATGTTAATCTCCGAAGAATTTTTCAGATCGAGTCGGTACATAGAATGCAAAATGGTCATTGAACTCACATTATAAAGAAAGGTTGTGGACTTGGTTAAATATAAACCACAAGGTCATTGGCCTCATAATGTACACAAAGGTGGGGACTTGGCTAAATGTAAACAAAAGGGTATTCACCTAATCAAATGTAAATGACTTCATAATATTAGCAGAAGGGTAACTGACCGCTTGACATATTAAAAAAGGGTCCACAAATGTAAACAAAGGTTTTTGACTTGGCTAAATGTAAACAAAATTATGGGCTTGCCTGGACTGGATTTAGACTTGGATTAGATTATCATAATGTCTATTTGAAATATAGTTTTAGATAAAAATGACTGAGAGATGGAAAATTTAAGGGTTTTAGGGCTTTTTACTACGTATGCAACGCATAAAAGCAGTTCTAGTATAAGCTATAGGTTTAGTGAACGGGATAAAAATAAAGCTGACGCAGACTACATGCACAAAACGAAATTCTGAACACCTTCAAAGACAACGTTTCGGCCTTATTTAAATTTACAACTACAATCTTGCATTCGATGGTTCATATAAAAAAAAACTATTTAGCCCAGATAATGATATTTCTTTCTTCAAATGATTATATTTCTAGTCGTTTTTCTAACGGGTATTCTTTTTACCCCTGAACCTTTTTTTTATTATATGAAATGGCCAGTTATTTTTCGGTACAAATTTTAACCTCTTTTTTCACGTTCGCTATTTTGTGGAAAATGGCTTCAAAGCTAAAAACTCAAAAACGTTACTAGCAACTCTTATGTAGATTAAAATTGCGTGTCTTTTTGGTTTTAGTTAACATGAGTATCTAGAACATTTGTCATTCCGAAAAGTCCTCATGAAAAAGTGAATCCGAAGACTGGATCAATAACCCCCATTTTACATCAGAATATAAACAAAT